>JAYKOZ010000077.1:600000-800002 GCA_036172795.1 Pelodytes ibericus | reverse complement strand
TAACATAACAAGTCTCTTTAATATTATTATTATTATTTATAAAGCACCAACATGTACAGCGCTGTACAATGGGGTAAATAAACCATACAAATGGTACAAAACAAGTCTCTTTAATATTATTATTATTTATAAAGCGCCAACATATTCCACAGCGCTGTACAATGGAGTAAATAAACCATACAAATGGTAAATAACATAACAAGTCTCTTTAACCCCTTAACGACAGATGACGTGCCAGGCACGTCACGGCAAATTGTGGACTTGCCGACAGGTGACGTGCCTGGCACGTCATGCACTAAATGGAGTAAAGAAAGCGACCAGCGGTCGCTTTCTTTACTCTAACGGTGTTGCTACAATGCCTCTAGGTAGAGGCATTGTGCAACACCCCCCAAATGTGTAGGGGCGCGCATCCACGGAGTGATCGTAGCAGCCATTTAAAAATGACTGCGCCCGCTGCACACATGTGCTTAGAAAGCGAACGATCGTTCGCTTTCTAAGCATCTCCGGTGTTGTTAAAGTGCCTCGCTAGCGAGGCACTTAACAACACCTCCAGGCTGCCCCAGAACCGATGGTGGTCGCTCTCCTGAGCGACCCCATCGGCTCAGTAGAAGGGAACGCTGCCTGTACAGGCAGCGCTTCCCTTCTAATGGCAAGAGCATCGGAAGTGAAAGTATTTCACTTCCGATGCTCTAGGGGGAGCCAATCGATGCCGGCACAACAGATCTATGTGATCTGTGTGCAGGCATGTATGGTAAGTGCTCTGATGAGCACTTACCATACTGTCAAAGGCAATATTACTAAATATTGCCTTTGACAAGTATTGATCTGCCTCCCTCACCTTACTACTTTTAGTAAGGGAGAGAGACAGATCAGATCAAGTAAAAAAATAAAATAATAAAAAAAATATTTAATAAAATTTTAAACACCAAGGGCTTTTATAAAAGCCATTTAACCCCTTCCCTGCCATTGATCGCTGTGTACGCAGTGATCATACACAGCAGCACATTTTTTGCTCTCTGTGCATTTTTTAGGGATTTTTTTTTTTACTGTAATTCATTACAGTATAAAAAAACCTCTTTTAAGAGAGATTAACCCCTTTCTTGCCGTAGATCACTGCCTAATCAGCGATCTGATGCAAATGCAGCAATCTTGCTGCAGAAGCATTTTTAATTTTTTTAAAACTTTTTTATTACACCCGTCACGTGTTAATTATACCCGCTAGGGGACTACGTTTAACATAAAAAATTTTTTTAGCTGTCTGAGCGCATGTATAGCGATCAGTAACAGCTGATAAGTGACAATGGCGGGTTGGCGTTTGCTCAGATGAGCATCACCATTCGTCTGGTTAGATCAATATGTGTAAATATTTGATCTGACCCGTGTAGATCTGCCTCCCTCTCACTTGAGTTTTAGTGAGGGAGGGAGACAGAGCTGTATAATGTAAGTTTTTAATTATAATATATTTAATAGAATTGAGACCCAAAGGCTTTTATAAAAGCCGTTTCCAGTATTTAACCCCTTCCCTGCAATTGATCGCTGTGTACGCAGTGATCTTACACAGCAGCACATTTTTTTGCTGTCTGTGCATTTTTTTAGGGGTTTTTTTTTTTTACTTTGATTTATTACAGTATATCAAAGGCTCTTTTAAGAGCTATTAACCCCCTTCCTTGCCGTATATCACTTCCTAAGCAGCACATATGGTCACTGCCTAAGCAGTGCATATGGTCACTGCCTAAGCAGCGCATACGGAGCAATCTAGTCGCCGAAGGATTTTTTTTTGCTATCAGCATTTTTTTTGTCAGACTCACTAGGGGTTAATTATACCCACTAGGGGATTACGTGTATTCCTTTTGAAGCTGTCTGAACGCGTGTATAGCGATCAGTAACAGCCGATCAGTGGCAAAGGTGGTTTGGTGATTTCTCAGATGAGCATCACCATTCGTCTGGTTCGTAAATATTGTTCTGACCCATATGGATCTGCCTCCCTCTCCTCACTTGAGTTTTAGTGAGGGAAAGAGACAGATCTGTATAACATAATTTTTTAATTGTAATAAATTAAATAAAATGTTAATAAATTGTGAGTCCCAAGGGCTTTTATAAAAGCCATACCTTTTGTATAGTGTAGTGTATTAACCCCTTCCCTGCCACTGATCACTGCACAGCAGAACATTTTTTCTTGTCTGTGCATTTTTAGGGGTTAATTTTTTTGTGCAGTACTACAAAGGCTCTTATAAGAGCTATTAACCCCTTCCTTGCTCTACATGTTCAAATTCCAAGTTTGAAAATCAAAAAGCGCACCTCTCAAATGTAGCCTTTCAACCCCTAACAAAGCTGACAAAGCTATGCATGGGTGGTATCCCTGTGCTCGGGAGATGTTGCTGAACATATATTGTGGTATTGTTTGTCAGTGACACATACCGAAATATGTGAATTTGTGTCTAAAGGGCAATGTATGTGGGAAAAAATACACAATAAAATGACTACCACAAACTTTGACAAAGGCTGGTGGTAGAATTGGTGCATGGAAAGTGTTAACATAACACCATTTAAAATAGCCTAGGGTGTCTACTTTTACAAAATATATACTTTTTGGGGTAAAATACACTGTCCTACTTAAAAAAAAGTCCCAAATGAAAGATGGGCTCAGGCTGACTACACGTCAATATTCCAAGTTGAAAATGCGCACCTTCACAATGTGGCCCTTTAGCCCCCAAATAACCCAACAAACCTATGCATGGGTGGTATCCCTGTACTCAGGATATGTTGTTGAACACATATTGGGTTATTGTTTGGCAGTGACACATACCAAAATCTGTGAATTTATGTCTAAAATACAATATTTGTGGAAAAAAACCACACAAAAATTACTACCACAAACTTTGACAAAGGCTGGTGGTAGAATTAGTGCATGGAAAGTGTTAAAATACCACCATTTGAAATAGCGTAGGGTGTCTACTTTTAAAAAATATATGGGTTGATGGGGTAAAATACACTGGCTGGTTTCAAATATGTCCCAAATGGGACATGGGTGCAGGCGGTCTGCATGTCAAAATTTTAATTTGGAAAACCAAAAACTGCACCTACCAAATTTGGCCTTTTACTCCCCAAACAACCCAACAAACCTATGCATGGGTGGTATCCCTGTACTCAAGAGATGTTGCTGAACACTTATTGGGGTGTTATTTGGCAGTGACACATACCAAAATCTGTGAATTCATGTCTGAAGTACAAGGTTTGTGAAAAAAAAACACAAAAAAATTACTACCACAAAGTTTGACAAAGGCTGGTGGTAGAATTAGTGCATGGAAAGTGTAAAAATACCACCATTTGAGATAGCCTAAGGTGTCTTCTTTAAAAAAATATATGGGTTGATGGGGTAAAATACACTGACTGGTTTCAAATATGTCCCAAATGGGACATGGGTGCAGGCGGTCTGCATGTCAAAATTTTAATTTGGAAAACCAAAAACTGCACCTACCAAATTTGGCCTTTTACCCCCCAAACAACCCAACAAACCTATGCATGGGTGGTATCCCTGTACTCAAGAGATGTTGCTGAACACTTATTAGGGTGTTATTTGGCAGTGACACATACCAAAATCTGTGAATTCATGTCTGAAGTACAAGGTTTGTGAAAAAAAAACACAAAAAAATTACTACCACAAAGTTTGACAAAGGCTGGTGGTAGAATTAGTGCATGGAAAGTGTAAAAATACCACCATTTGAGATAGCCTAAGCTGTCTTCTTTTAAAAAATATATGGGTTGATGGGGTAAAATACACTGGCTGGTTTCAAATATGTCCCAAATGGGACATGGGTGCAGGCTGTCTGCATGTAAAAATTTCAATTTGGAAAACAAAAAACTGCACCTCACAAATTTTGTCATTTTAGCCCCCAAACAACCCAACAAACCTATGCATGGGTGGTATCCCTGTACTCAGGAGAAATAGTAGAATCTATTTAGCATGTTTTTGTCGCTATTGTCGATGAGGAGAAGTTGTTTCAAATAAAAACAAAGACATTTGTGTATTTATTTTTTTTTTACCATATTTTATTATTATTTTTTAATAATATGATAAGATATGATCAAAAAGATGGCATCCATAGAAAGCCCTTCTTGTCCCGATAAAAACAATATATAATATGTGTGGGTACAGCAAATGACAAAGAAGAAAATTACTGCTAAACACAAACAGCACAGAAATTTTAAAATAGCCATTGTCCAGAAAGGACAAAAATGTTTCAAAGGCTCTGTCCTTAAGGGGTTAATATTATTATTATTTATAAAGCGCCAACATATTCCACAGCGCTGTACAATGGAGTAAATAAACCATACAAATGGGAAATAACATAACAAGTCTCTTTAATATTATTATTATTATTTATAAAGTGCCAACATATTCCACAGCGCTGTACAATGGAGTAAATAAACCATACAAATGGTAAATAACATGACAAGTCTCTTTAATATTATTATTATTTATAAAGCGCCAACATATTCCACAGCGCTGTACAATGGGGTAAATAAACCATACAAATGGTAAATAACATGACAAGTCTCTTTAATATTATTATTTATAAAGCGCCAACATATTCCACAGCGCTGTACAATGGAGTAAATAAACCATACAAATGGTAAATAACATGACAAGTCTCTTTAATATTATTATTATTTATAAAGCGCCAACATATTCCACAGCGCTGTACAATGGGGTAAATAAACCATACAAATGGTAAATAACATGACAAGTCTCTTTAATATTATTATTTATAAAGCGCCAACATATTCCACAGCGCTGTACAATGGAGTAAATAAACCATACAAATGGGAAATAACATAACAAGTCTCTTTAATATTATTATTATTTATAAAGCGCCAACATATTCCACAGCGCTGTACAATGGAGTAAATAAACCATACAAATGGGATATAACATAACAAGTCTCTTTAATATTATTATTATTTATAAAGCGCCAACATATTCCACAGCGCTGTACAATGGGGTAAATAAACCATACAAATGGTAAATAACATGACAAGTCTCTTTAATATTATTATTTATAAAGCGCCAACATATTCCACAGCGCTGTACAATGGAGTAAATAAACCATACAAATGGGAAATAACATAACAAGTCTCTTTAATATTATTATTATTTATAAAGCGCCAACATATTCCACAGCGCTGTACAATGGAGTAAATAAACCATACAAATGGTAAATAACATGACAAGTCTCTTTAATATTATTATTATTTATAAAGCGCCAACATATTCCACAGCGCTGTACAATGGGGTAAATAAACCATACAAATGGTAAATAACATGACAAGTCTCTTTAATATTATTATTTATAAAGCGCCAACATATTCCACAGCGCTGTACAATGGAGTAAATAAACCATACAAATGGGAAATAACATAACAAGTCTCTTTAATATTATTATTATTTATAAAGCGCCAACATATTCCACAGCGCTGTACAATGGAGTAAATAAACCATACAAATGGGATATAACATAACAAGTCTCTTTAATATTATTATTATTTATAAAGCGCCAACATATTCCACAGCGCTGTACAATGGGGTAAATAAACCATACAAATGGGAAATAACATAACAAGTCTCTTTAACCCCTTGGCCTAGTCCGTCCTGTGTCAAAACGAGCACTGAAAGCAGAGTTTTTCCGCTTTCAGTGCTCTAAGGGCATTGTAACGATGCTTCCGTGTGGAAGCATCGTACAATGCTAAAAAAAATGCCCGTCGGCATTTCGATCGCTCCGGAGAGCGATCGAAATGCCGGTTTTAAAAGCACAGTGCCTTTAAAACGCGGGCATTTCAAAAATGAGCATAGGAAGCGAATGGCGCTGCCCTTCTAAGGGCAAGAGCACAGGAGGCAGGAAGTACCTGCTTCCTGTGCTCTCTGGCTGTCACACGATTGCCTCTTCACAGAGGCAATCAGTGACTGCCAGGCACACTGACAGGCAGTGGGGATGCTCTCCTGAACATCCCCACTGACTGGTCAGATCAATATTAACCCTATATTGATCTGACCAGTTATGATCTGCCTCCCTCTCCTCACATTTTTTTTAGTGAGGGAGGAGACAGATCAAAGTTCTAAAAGTAAGTAAAAGTTAAAAAAAACAATAAATACACAACACACAAATAATAAAACAATAAAAAAAAATGTATTAAAGCAATTCCCTGCGTTTAACCCCTTCCCTGCCACTGATCTTGCATAAGCAGTGATAGTGCACATCAGCGCATTTATTTTTGCTGTTTGTGCATTTTTCAGGGGTTAATTTTTTTTGTACTGTAATTTATTACAGTACTAAAAAGGCTCTTCTAAGAGTTATTAACCCCTTATTTGCCGTCGATCACTGCTTACGCAATGATATTGACGCCAAAGCAATTTTTATCTGTCTGCATATTTTTATTTTATTTATTTTTTTTACACATACCCGCTAGGGGATTACATGTAAAGTAAAAATATTTGAGATTTTTTTTTTAAGCTGCCTGAGCACATAGCGATCAGTAACAGCGAATTAGTGGCAAAGGCGGTTTGGTGATTTCTCAATTAAGCTCACCCTGGTCAGATCAAAATTAATCGGATCAATATTCACAAATATTGATCTGCCTCCCTCTCCTCACTTACATTTTTGTGACGGAAAGAGACAGATCAGTATTAGTGATATAAAATACCATTTTATAAAATTGGCAGGTTTTATGAAATTCTTTCACTGTGTATTAACCCCTTCCCTGCCATTCATCACTGTGTAAGCAGTAATCTTGCACAGCAACAGTATGTTTTGCTGTCTGCACTGTTTTATGGATTAATTTCTTTGTACTGTAATGTATTACAGTACTAGATAGGCTCTTCTAAGAGCTATTAACCCCTTCTTTGCTCGAGATCACTGCTTACGCACTGATTCTGAGGCCGCGGACTCAGGGTTCGATTTTGACCCTATTCAGCTTTCTGATACATCATCTAGCGATGTCTCGGTGGCTGCTGAGCCCTTGCCACAAGTAGTGATGGGGGTCTACCGATAAAAAAATATATGGTTTGGTGGGTGTAAATTACATTGGCTGGCTTCAAAGATATATCCCATAAAGGACACGGACGCAGGTTGACTACATGTCAAAATTCCAAGTTGGAATTTTGAGATGCGCATCTCACAAATGTTGCCTTCTAGCCAAAAACAAACCAACAAACCTATGCATGGGTGCTATCCCTGTACTCGGGAGATGTTGCTGAACACATATTGGGTTGTTGTTTGGCAGTGACATATACCAGAATCTGTGAATTCATGCCTGAAGTACAATGCATGTGGAAAAAAAACTCCCAAAAAAGTACTACCACAAACTTTTACAAAGGCTGGTGGTAGAATTAGTACCTATACAGTATTAAAATACCACCATTTGAAATACCTTAGGATGTCTATTTTCCAAAAATATATGGTTTGATGGGGTAAAATTCATTGGACGGCTTCAAAAATGTTCCAAATGGAACATGGGCGCAGGCTGACTACATGTCAAAATTCCAGGTTGGAATTGCGCACCCCCTAAATGTGGAATTGTAGACCCAATACAAACCAACAAACCTATGCATGGGGGGTATCCCTGTACTCAGGAGATGTTGCTGAACACATATTGAGGTGTTGGTTGGCAGTGGCAAATACCAGAATCTGAAAATTCCTGCCTGAACTACAATGTGTGTGGGGAAAAAATGAAATCCCAACCCTTTGACATAGGTTGGTGGTAGAATTAGCACTTGGAAAGTGTTAAAATACCACAATTTTAAATACCCTAGGATGTCTAGTTTTCCAAAATATATGGTTTGATGGGGTAAAATACTTTGACAGGCTTCAAAAGTGTCCCAAATGGAACATGGGCGCAGGCTGACTACATGTCAAAATTCCAAGTTGGAAATGCACCCCCCCTAAACGTGGCCTTTTAGCCCCCAAATAGTCTAACCTACACATGGGTGGTATCCCTGTACTCAGGAGATGTTGCTGAACACATATTGAGGTGTTGTTTGGCACTGACATATAACAGGATCTGTGAATTCATGCCCAAAGTACAATGTATGTGAAAAAAAATTACTACCCAAAACATTGACATAGGCTGGTAGTATAATTAGTGCATGGAAAGTGTTAAAATACTACCATTTGAAATACCCTAGGGTGTCTAGTTTAAAAAAAATATATGGTTTTGTGGGGTAGAATACACTTTCTGGCTTCAAAAATGTCCCAAATGGGACATGGGCACAAGTTTTCTGCATGTCAGAATTCCAAGTTGGAAAACCAAAATGCGCACCCCCTAAATGTGGCCTTTTAGCCCCAAAACAAACCAACAAACCTATGCATGGGTAGTATCCCTGTACTCAGGAGATGTTGCTGAACACATATTGAGGTGTTATTTGGAAATACCCCTTCACATTTTAAGGTAATGTTTACCTAAATTGCAATATATGTGAAAAATTAAAAAAAAAGATTTTTTTCTGCAAACTTTGGCATAGATTGGTGGTAAAATGGCTACATGAAATGTGTCAAAATACCCCAAGTTAAATGCCCTGAGTGGTCTAGTTTTCAAAAATATGTACATGTTCTGGGTCATTCATGGATTTAGTACAGAAATCAGTGTTACAATGTCACTATCGCTAATTTTGAAAGAAAGGATTTTAAAATAGCTTTGCACCACTTATAGTTCTGGCCCTGTAACATGAATAAAAAAGCACAAAAACATAAAAACATGGGCTATTTCTGAACTCAGGACATATATTAGAAACGTTTTAGCAGTGTTTTGTTGTTGTCTCTTGTACATGAGTATACGATTTTTCAAATAAAAGTGATAAAAAAATAATTTTTTCAATTTTTTTGCCATATTTTATTTTTTTTACATCAAATTATATGCTATTATCAAAATAATGGTATCAAAAGAAAGCCCTTCTTATAACGATAAAAACGATATATAGTTTGTTCGGGTACACTAAATGAGACAGAAATAAATTACAGCAAAACACAAACACCTCAGAAATGTTAAAACAGCCCATGTCACCAAGCGTCGGACAAGCCAAAAAAGTCATGTCACTAAGGGGTTAATATTATTATTATTTATAAAGCGCCAACATATTCCACAGCGCTGTATAATGGGGTAAATAAACCATACAAATGGTAAATAACATAACAAGTCTCTTTAATATTATTATTATTATTTATAAAGCGCCAACATATTCCACAGCGCTGTACAATGGGGTAAATAAACCATACAAATGGTAAATAACATAACAAGTCTCTTTAATATTATTATTATTTATAAAGCGCCAACATATTCCACAGCGCTGTACAATGGAGTAAATAAACCATACAAATGGGAAATAACATAACAAGTCTCTTTAATATTATTATTATTTATAAAGCGCCAACATATTCCACAGCGCTGTACAATGTTGTAAATAAACCATACAAATGGGAAATAACATAACAAGTCTCTTTAATATTATTATTATTATTTATAAAGCGCCAACATATTCCACAGCGCTGTACAATGTTGTAAATAAACCATACAAATGGTAAATAACATAACAAGTCTCTTTAATATTATTATTATTATTTATAAAGCGCCAACATATTCCACAGCGCTGTACAATGGAGTAAATAAACCATACAAATGGTACATAACATAACAAGTCTCTTTATTATTATTATTATTATTATTATTATTATTATTTATAAAGCGCCAACATAATCCACAGCGCTGTACAATGGAGTAAATAAACCATACAAATGGTAAATAACATAACAAGTCTCTTTAATATTATTATTATTATTTATAAAGCGCCAACATATTCCACAGCCCTGTACAATGGGGTAAATAAACCATACAAATGGTAAATGGGGATGGGACTGTCCTACGTCGCACTTACCTCGCAGCACTTTCAGATCCGGCATCACGTCGCGGCCGTTTCATCGCGGGACACCCAACGCGAGACTTCCGTCGCGAGTAATTTAAAGCGCCAAAATTCAAAAGTGGACAATGCAATGCTACCTGGACATCGTGAAGCATCGTCAACGGCTGCTGCACAAAAAGGTAAGATATATTTATTTTTGACTAAATAATTAAATTAACCATAGCATGGTGATGCCATGAGAGGGTTAACTCCAGTTAACCCTCTCATCCCCATGCTACGGCTCATTGAATAACCCTCTCATCCCCATGCTACGGCTCATTGAATGCAGGCAGCATGGGCGATGAAAGGGTTAACTCCAGTTGCTAACTCGAATTAACCCTTTCATCGCCATGCTGCCTGCATTCAATTAACCATAGCATGGGGATGCCATGAAAGGGTTAACTCCAGTTAACCCTTTCATCCCCATGCTACGGCTCATTGAATGCAGGCAGCGTGGCGATTAAAGGGTTAACTCCAGTTGCTGACTCGAATTAACCCTTTCATCGCCATGCTGCCTGCATTCAATTAACCATAGCATGGGGATGCCATGCCATGAGAGGGTTAACTCCAGTTAACCCTCTCATCCCCATGCTACGGCTCATTGAATGCAGGCAGCATGGCGATTAAAGGGTTAACTCCAGTTGCTAACTCGAAAAAGGGTTAACTCCAGTTGCTAACTCGAATTAACCCTTTCATTGCCATGCTGCCTGCATTCAATTAACCATAGCATGGGGATGCCATGAGAGGGTTAACTCGAGTTAACCCTCTCATCCCCATGCTACGGCTCATTGAATGCAGGCAGCATGGCAATGAAAGGGTTAACTCCAGTTGCTAACTCGAAAAAGGGTTAACTCCAGTTGCTAACTCGAATTAACCCTTTCATTGCCATGCTGCCTGCATTCAATTAACCAGAGCATGGGGATGCCATGAGAGGGTTAACTCCAGTTAACCCTCTCATCCCCATGCTACGGCTCATTGAATGCAGGCAGCATGGGGATGAGAGGGTTAACTCCAGTTGCTAACTCGAGTTAACCCTTCCATCGCCATGCTGCCTGCATTCAATTAACCATAGCATGGGGATGCCATGCCATGAGAGGGTTAACTCCAGTTAACCCTTTCATCCCCATGCTACGGCTCATTGAATGCAGGCAGCCTACTCTGCATTAATGCCTACCCGTCTCCCACCTCCTGGCGACCTATGGTCGTGTGCCCACAGAAAGGGCCCGGCCTGCCACCTGTGGCACGCGTGCCATAGGTTCGCCATCACTGCCCTAGATTAACTCAGTTTGCATATAGTAATACACATCCTTTGTACAGTATCAAACCATTTAAAAAAATTATAACAATTGTCCTACAAATGTATTTCCTTCTACATAGGCAGATCAACAAATTCTACCGTGATGGCTGTCGAAATTCTAAGCAGAAGAGGAAAGGAAAAATTTGCTTCGGATGGATACCTTTACGTATTCGACAGACACAGCGCAGTCGATAGTTGTGTTAAATTTTGGCGTTGTGATCAGATGGGACGATGCAAAGCCCGAATCCACACGAAAAATGGAGATGTTGTTAAAAAGATAAATGAACATTCGCACTTTCCTTCAGCGGCACATGTCGAAGTTTCAAAATTTGTGACAGGGATTAAGCGACGAGCTGAAGAAACAATGGAGGGAACTGCAGAAGTGATTAATTCCTGTGTATCCAGTGTGAGCTCCACCGTGCATGCTATCATTCCACAACCTGCTGCTTTAAGAAAAATAATTTGACGCAGAAGAAATGATTTACAGGCTTCACCCCCAGACCCCGTTTGTGTTGAAAATCTTGTACTGCCTGATGCTTATAAAAACTACTCACCAACACCAGGCGTGGAAGAATCATTCTTGCTTGGGGATATTGGAGAAAGTTCCAGCAGGATTCTTCTATTTGGGAGAAAAAGCTGGCTGGACATTCTGCAAACGTCTGACATCTGGTACGTGGATGGGACATTTGCCATAGCCCCAAAACTGTTTGCTCAGGTATATGTGGTACTGGCAAAGAAGTATGGGGGCGTGCATCCAGTGCTATACGCTCTTCTGCCGGATAAACAGTATGCCACATACAAACGGTTGTTTGATTATATTAAAACTTTGATGCCAAATGTACACCCAGGGTCAATAAATTGTGATTATGAAATTGGCATGTTTAAGGCCATAAAGGAATGCTTCCCAGAAGTCGCTTTAAAAGGGTGCTTCTTCCACTTGGTACAGAATATGCGAAAACACTTGGCATTGATAGGTGCCATTCATGAAACGGATACAAATCTGGAAAACCCCCTTATGGCCAAAATGGTTGTTGCCTTGGCATTTGTGCCTGTCCAAGACTTGGGTGATTATGCTGATGCTGTGGCAGAACATCTTCCTGGAGACCTTCATCCTCTGCTAAATTGGTTTGAGGACAATTACATCGGTCGCCCACAAAGGAGAGGAAATGGGAGACGATCTCCTTTGTTTCCACCATGTATGTGGAATCTGTTCGACAGAACAGTAAGTGGTGAAGATCGTACGAACAATCATTCTGAAGCTGCACATCGTCGGCTCAGAGCTGAATTGGGAATGTGTCACCCGACCATTTGGAAATTCATTGATGGCCTCAGAAAGGTGCAAAAGGGCAGAGACCTCTATTATGACCAGCTCCTTTCAGGACACAATCCACCATTGAAGTTGCTGAAATATCGCAAAGCAGATGACCGGATCTCTAAGATTGTATCAGAGTATGGCAATAGGACACCAATAGAATATTTACGAGGTATAGCTCAAAATTATCAAATTGGTTAGATAAATGTTGTACTTGTGTACATTTGTAACTGTTAAATATTTTGAAATTTTAATTATTTGTTTATAATTTACATTTTATATTGTTAAAGTACATGTTTTACCTGTATGTCTAGTTTTTCAATTGATGTTTTTCCAAACTTAGTATATACATGTTTTGCATAGATTAACGTACAAAATAAAGCACTTTATTTACATATTGGTAATAATTTATGGGGATGGGACTGTTCCCCTCTCGCTGGACCTTTGTTCGTGGGACAAATCATTGCAGGATCGCTCAAGGTATTATTTATGGGTTAATGTTACTATTGGTGTTTTGTTTGGGTTATGGGTAACATTTGAAGGGGTTCATTTATTATTATTTACTTTTAACCCTCTCATCCTTCATGCTGCCAGCGTTGCTTGCCCGCATGGTCAATGAGAGGGTTAACCAGAGTTAACCCTCTCATTGACCATGCTGCCAGCGTAGGCAGCATGGTCCATGCCAGCGTTGCTTGGTAGCATGGTCAATGAGAGGGTTAACCAGAGTTAACCCTCTCATTGAGCATGCTGCCAAGCAACGCTGGCATGGACCATGCTGCCTACGCTGGCAGCATGGTCAATGAGAGGGTTAACCAGAGTTAACCCTCTCATTGAGCATGCTGCCAAGCAACGCTGGCATGGACCATGCTGCCTACGCTGGCTAACTCTGGTTAACCCTCTCATTGACCATGCGGCCAGCGTAGGCAGCATGGTCCATGCCAGCGTTGCTTGGCAGCATGCTCAATGAGAGTGTTAACTCTGGTTAACCCTCTCATTGACCATGCTGCCAGCGTAGGCAGCATGGTCCATGCCAGCGTTGCTTGGCAGCATGGTCAATATGAGAGAGGGTTAACTCTGGTTAACCCTCTCATTGACCATGCTGCCAGCGTAGGCAGCATGGTCCATGCCAGCGTTGCTTGGCAGCATGGTCAATATGAGAGAGGGTTAACTCTGGTTAACCTTCTCATTGACCATGCGGCCAGCGTAGGCAGCATGGTCCATGCCAGCGTTGCTTGGCAGCATGGTCAATGAGAGGGTTAACCAGAGTTAACCCTCTCTCATATTGACCATACTGCCAAGCAACGCTGGCATGTACCATGCTGCCTACGCTGGCAGCATGGTCAATGAGAGGGTTAACCAGAGTTAACCCTCTCATTGAGCATGCTGCCAAGCAACGCTGGCATGGACCATGCTGCCTACGCTGGCCGCATGGTCAATGAGAGGGTTAACCAGAGTTAACCCTCTCTCATATTGACCATGCTGCCAAGCAACGCTGGCATGGACCATGCTGCCTACGCTGGCAGCATGGTCAATGAGAGAGTTAACCCTCTCTCATATTGACCATGCTGCCAAGCAACGCTGGCATGGACCATGCTGCCTACGCTGGCAGCATGGTCAATGAGAGGGTTAACCAGAGTTAACCCTCTCATTGAGCATGCTGCCAAGCAACGCTGGCATGGACCATGCTGCCTACGCTGGCCACATGGTCAATGAGAGGGTTAACCAGAGTTAACCCTCTCTCATATTGACCATGCTGCCAAGCAACGCTGGCATGGACCATGCTGCCTACGCTGGCAGCATGGTCAATGAGAGGGTTAACCAGAGTTAACCCTCTCTCATATTGACCATGCTGCCAAGCAACGCTGGCATGGACCATGCTGCCTACGCTGGCAGCATGGTCAATGAGAGGGTTAACCAGAGTTAACCCTCTCTCATATTGACCATGCTGCCAAGCAACGCTGGCATGGACCATGCTGCCTACGCTGGCAGCATGGTCAATGAGAGGGTTAACCAGAGTTAACCCTCTCATTGAGCATGCTGCCAAGCAACGCTGGCATGGACCATGCTGCCTACGCTGGCCACATGGTCAATGAGAGGGTTAACCAGAGTTAACCCTCTCTCATATTGACCATGCTGCCAAGCAACGCTGGCATGGACCATGCTGCCTACGCTGGCAGCATGGTCAATGAGAGGGTTAACCAGAGTTAACCCTCTCTCATATTGACCATGCTGCCAAGCAACGCTGGCATGAACCATGCTGCCTACGCTGGCAGCATGGTCAATGAGAGGGTTAACCAGAGTTAACCCTCTCATTGAGCATGCTGCCAAGCAACGCTGGCATGGACCATGCTGCCTACGCTGGCAGCATGGTCAATGAGAGGGTTAACCAGAGTTAACCCTCTCTCATATTGACCATGCTGCCAAGCAACGCTGGCATGGACCATGCTGCCTACGCTGGCATGGACCATGCTGCCTACGCTGGCAGCATGGTCAATGAGAGGGTTAACCAGAGTTAACCCTCTCATTGAGCATGCTGCCAAGCAACGCTAGCATGGACCATGCTGCCTACGCTGGCCGCATGGTCAATGAGAGGGTTAACCCTCTCATTGACCATGCTGCCAGGCATGAACATGTAAAAACATTAATAAACATGAATGAAACATTAATAAACATTAATAAAAATGTATTGAAGACAAAACATTGATAAACATATTAAAAAACATTTAAAAACATTATATAAACATTAATAATCATTTAATAAATTTATAAACATTAAAAAAAATTATAAAGATTTAAACAAGTAATATAAACATTCAAAAAATAATATAAACATTGATAAACATTAAAAAATAATATAAACATTAAAAAACATGATAAATACATTATTACAACAACGACGATGAAGAAAGCAGTAACCCGGCGATGAAACAGTCCGTCGCTGGAACTTCCACTATGAAAGAGGCGGCGCTGGAAGACGGGAGATGAAGAGGTGGGTATGAACAGGAACACGTTCATACCCCCGCGATGAATCGGCAGCGCTGCAGTGGCAGCGCAGAACAGTCCTAGACCCTGGTAAATAACATAACAAGTCTCTTTAACCCCTTAGTGACATGACTTTTTTGACTTGTCCGACGCTTGGTGACATGGGCTGTTTTAACATTTCTGAGGTGTTTGTGTTTTGCTGTAATTTATTTCTGTCTCATTTAGTGTACCCGCACAAACTATATATCGTTTTTATCGTCATAAGAAGGGCTTTCTTTTGATACCATTTTTTTGATAATAGCATATAATTTGATGTAAAAAAAATAAAATATGGCAAAAAAATTGAAAAAATTATTTTGTTATGACTTTTATTTGAAAAATCGTATACTCATGTACAAGAGACAACAAAAAAACACTGCTAAAAAGTTTCTAATATATGTCCTGAGTTCAGAAATAGCCCATGTTTTTATGTTTTTGTGCTTTTTTATTCATGTTACAGGGCCAGAACTATAAGTGGTGCAAAGCTATTTTAAAATCCTTTCTTTCAAAATTAGCGATAGTGACATTGTAACACTGATTTCTGTACTAAATCCATGAATGACCCCCAACATGTACATATTTTTGAAAACTAGACAACTCAGGGCATTTAACTTGGGGTATTTTGACACATGTCATGTAGCCATTTTACCACCAATCTATGCCAAAGTTTGCATAAAAAAATCTTTTTTTTTAATTTTTCACATATATTGCAATTTAGGCAAACATTACCTTAAAATGTGAAGGGGTATTTCCAAATAACACCTCAATATGTGTTCAGCAACATCTCCTGAGTACAGGGATACCACCCATGCATAGGTTTGTTGGTTTGTTTTGGGGCTAAAAGGCCACATTTAGGGGGTGCGCATTTTGGTTTTCCAACTTGGAATTCTGACATGCAGAAAACTTGTGCCGATGTCCCATTTGGGACATTTTTGAAGCCAGAAAGTGTATTCTACCCCACAAAACCATATATTTTTTTAAACTAGACACCCTAGGGTATTTCAAATGGTAGTATTTTAACACTTTCCATGCACTAATTATACTACTAGCCTATGTCAATGTTTTGGGTAGTAATTTTTTTTCACATACATTGTACTTTGGGCATGAATTCACAGATCCTGTTATATGTCAGTGCCAAACAACACCTCAATATGTGTTCAGCAACATCTCCTGAGTACAGGGATACCCCCCATGTATAGGTTGGTTAGGTTATTTGGGGGTTAAAAGGCCACATTTGAGAGGTGCGCTTTTTGGTTTTCCAACTTGGAATTCTGACGTGCAGAAAACCTGCGCCCATGTCCCATTTGGGACATTTTTGAAGCCAAAAAGTGTATTCTATCCCACAAAATCATATATTTTTGAAAACTAGACACCCTAGGGTATTTCAAATGGTAGTATTTTAACACTTTCCATGCACTAATTATACTACCAGCCTATGTCAATGTTATGGATAGTAAATTTTTTTCACATACATAGTACTTTGGGCATGAATTCACAGATCCTATTATGTGTCAGTGCCAAACAACACCTTAATATGTGTTCAGCAACATCTCCTGAGTACAGGGATACCACCCATGTGTAGGTTAGTTAGATTATTTGGGGGCTAAAAGGCCATGTTTAGGGGGGTGCATTTCCAACTTGGAATTTTGACATGTAGTCAGCCTGCGCCCATGTTCCATTTGGGACACTTTTGAAGCCTGTCAAAGTATTTTACCCCATAAAACCATATATTTTGGAAAACTAGACATCCTAGGGTATTTAAAATTGTGGTATTTCACTGCCAACCAACACCTCAATATGTGTTCAGCAACATCTCCTGAGTACAGGGATACCCCCCATGCATAGGTTTGTTGGTTTGTATTGGGTCTAAAATTCCACATTTAGGGGGTGCGCAATTCCAACCTGGAATTTTGACATGTAGCCAGCCTGCGCCCATGTTCCATTTGGAACATTTTTGAAGCCGTCCAATGAATTTTACCCCATCAAACCATATATTTTTGGAAAATAGACATACTAAGGTATTTCAAATGGTGGTATTTTAATACTGTATAGGTACTAATTCTACCACCAGCCTTTGTAAAAGTTTGTGGTAGTACTTTTTTGGGAGTTTTTTTTCCCACATGCATTGTACTTCAGGCATGAATTCACAGATTCTGGTATATATCACTGCCAAACAACAACCCAATATGTGTTCAGCAACATCTCCCGAGTACAGGGATAGCACCCATGCATAGGTTTGTTGGTTTGTTTTTGGCTAGAAGGCAACATTTGTGAGATGCGCATCTCAAAATTCCAACTTGGAATTTTGACATGTAGTCAACCTGCGTCCGTGTCCTTTATGGGATATATCTTTGAAGCCAGCCAATGTAATTTACCCCCACCAAACCATATATTTTTTTATCGGTAGACCCCCATCACTACTTGTGGCAAGGGCTCAGCAGCCATCGATACATCGCTAGATGATGTATCAGAAAGCTGAATAAGGTCAAAATCGAACCCTGAGTCCGCGGCCTCAGAATCAGTGCGTAAGCAGTGATCTCGAGCAAAGAAGGGGTTAATAGCTCTTAGAAGAGCCTATCTAGTACTGTAATACATTACAGTACAAAGGAATTAATCCATAAAACAGTGCAGACAGCAAAACATACTGTTGCTGTGCAAGATTACTGCTTACACAGTGATGAATGGCAGGGAAGGGGTTAATACACAGTGAAAGAATTTCATAAAACCTGCCAATTTTATAAAATGTTATTTTATATCACTAATACTGATCTGTCTCTTTCCGTCACAAAAATGTAAGTGAGGAGAGGGAGGCAGATCAATATTTGTGAATATTGATCCGATTAATTTTGATCTGACCAGGGCGAATGGTGAGCTTAATTGAGAAATCACCAAACCGCCTTTGCCACTAATTCGCTGTTACTGATCGCTATGCGCTCAGGCAGCTTAAAAAAAAAAATCTCAAATATTTTTACTTTACATGTAATCCCCTAGCGGGTATGTGTAAAAATAAAATAAAAATATGCAGACAGATAAAAATTGCTTTGGCGTCAATATCATTGCGTAAGCAGTGATCGACGGCAAAGAAGGGGTTAATAACTCTTAGAAGAGCCTTTTTAGTACTGTAATAAATTACAGTACAAAAAAAATCAACCCCTAAAAAATGCACAAACGGCAAAAATAAATGCGCTGATGTGCACGATCACTGCTTATGCAAAATCAGTGGCAGGGAAGGGGTTAAACGCAGGGAATTGCTTTAATAACTTTTTTTTATTGTTTTATTATTTGTGTGTTGTGTATTTATTGTTTTTTTTTAACTTTTACTTACTTTTACAACTTTGATCTGTCTCTCTCCCTCACTAAAAAAAATGTGAGGAGAGGGAGGCAGATCATAACTGGTCAGATCAATATAGAGTTAATATTGATCTGACCAGTCAGTGGGGATGTTCAGCAGAGCATCCCTACTGCCTGTCAGTGTGCCTGGCAGTCACTGATTGCCTCTGTGAAGAGGCAATCGTGTGACAGCCAGAGAGCACAGGAAGCAGGTACTTCCTGCCTCCTGTGCTCTTGCCCTTAGAAGGGCAGCGCCATCTTGGTCACTCAGTGACCAAGATCGTGGATTTTTTTTTTTGTGTTTCTGATTGCCTCGACTTGCGAGGCAATCAGGAACACTTTCTGAGCATAGGAAGCGAAAAATTCGCTTCCTATGCTCACTTTTTTAATGCACGTGTTTTAAAGGCTCTGTGCCTTTAAAACCGGCATTTCGATCGCTCTCCGGAGCGATCGAAATGCCGACGGGCATTTTTTTTAGCATTGTACGATGCTTCCACACGAAGCATCGTTACAATGCCCTTAGAGCACTGAAAGCGGAAAAACTCCGCTTTCAGTGCTCGTTTTGACACAGGACGGACTAGGTCCGTCCTGTGTCACTAACGCCTCGGCACACAGTCCGTCCTGTGTCGCCAAGGGGTTAATATTGTTATTATTTATAAAGCGCCAACATATTCCACAGCGCTGTACAATGGAGTAAATAAACCATACAAATGGTAAATAACATAACAAGTCTCTTTAATATTATTATTATTTATAAAGCGCCAACATATTCCACAGCGCTGTACAATGGAGGAAATAAACCATACAAATGGGAAATAACATAACAAGTCTCTTTATTATTATTATTATTTATAAAGCGCCAACATATTCCACAGCGCTGTACAATGGAGGAAATAAACCATACAAATGGTACATAACATAGCAAGTCTCTTTAACCCCTTAAGGACAGAGCCTTTGAAACATTTTTGTCCTTTCTGGACAATGGCTATTTTAACATTTCTGTGCTGTTTGTGTTTAGCAGTATTTTTCTTCTTCATCATTTGCCGTACCCACACATATTATATATTGTTTTTATCGGGACAAGAAGGGCTTTCTATGGATGCCATCTTTTTGATCATATCTTATCATATTATTAAAAAAAATAATAAAATATGGTAAAAAAAAAAAAAATACACAAATTTCCTGACTTTTATTTGAAACAACTTCTCCTCATCGACAATAGCGAACAAAAAAACATGCTAAATCGATTCTACTATTTCTCCTGAGTACAGGGATACCACCCATGCATAGGTTTGTTGGGTTGTTTGGGGGCTAAAATGCCAAATTTGTGAGGTGCAGTTTTTTGTTTTCCAACTTGAAATTTTTACATGAAGACAGCCTGCACCCATGTCCCATTTGGGACATATTTGAAACCAGCCAGTGTATTTTACCCCATCAACCCTTATATTTTTTAAAAGTAGACACCTTAGGCTATCTCAAATGGTGGTATTTTAACACTTTCCATGCACTAATTCTACCACCAGCCTTTGTCAAAGTTTGTGGTAGTAATTTTTTTGTGGTTTTTTTTCACAAACCTTGTACTTCAGACATGAATTCACAGATTTTGGTATGTGTCACTGCCAAATAACACCACAATAAGTGTTCAGCAACATCTCTTGAGTACAGGGATACCACCCATGCATAGGTTTGTTGGGTTGTTTGGGGGCTAAAGGGCCACATTGTGAAGGTGCGCATTTTCAACTTGGAATATTGACGTGTAGTCAGCCCGAGCCCATCTTTCATTTGGGACTTTTTTTTAAAGTAGGACAGTGTATTTTACCCCAAAAAGTATATATTTTGTAAAAGTAGACACCCTAGGCTATTTTAAATGGTGTTATTTTAACACTTTCCATGCACCAATTCTACCACCAGCCTTTGTCAAAGTTTGTGGTAGTCATTTTATTGTGTATTTTTTCCCACATACATTGTACTTTAGACACAAATTCACATATTTCGGTATGTGTCACTAACAAACAATACCACAATATATGTTCAGCAACATCTCCCGAGCACAGGGATACCACCCATGCATAGCTTTGTCAGCTTTGTTGGGTGTTGAAAGGCTACATTTGAGAGGTGCGCTTTTTGATTTTCAAACTTGGAATTTGAACATGTAGAGCAAGGAAGGGGTTAATAGCTCTTATAAGAGCCTTTGTATTACTGTACAAAAAAATTAACCCCTAAAAATGCACAGACAAGAAAAAATGTTCTGCTGTGCAGTGATCAGTGGCAGGGAAGGGGTTAATACACTACACTATACAAAAGGTATGGCTTTTATAAAAGCCCTTGGGACTCACAATTTTTTAACATTTTATTTAATTTATTACAATTAAAAAATTATGTTATACAGATCTGTCTCTTTCCCTCACTAAAACTCAAGTGAGGAGAGGGAGGCAGATCCATATGGGTCAGAACAATATTTACCAATATTGATTGAATATGATTATTTTTTCTTTTTGTGAAGGGAGGGGGAGAACGGGCCAGAATTACTGTTACTGTTAGTTATTGAGAAGTTCTGTGTGTTATGTGCTATGGTTATATAGTCTAATCATGATAGTATATGTCCTAATGGTAAAGAGATACATCATTTTTATGTATGAGAACATATTCTCACATTATCAATTGATTCAACTATGATTATAAGAGGGTAATAATATTTCAAGAATGGTACAGTTTGACAAGTTTTTATAATTATATTGCAACACAGACTAGCAGTAATAATATGTTTTAATTATATTTTAATGTGAAGATTAATAAGATGTTTAGTGAAATATTGCATGTTACTAACTGGAATTTTTTTGAGTTTTATTTCCATATAGATTAAAGCTGTACAGCCAACAAAAGACAAGTTCAAAGTGCACCAACGAATCTAATGCTGATCATAATTATTTCTAAAGAAAAGTTTATTTTTAAAAGAAGAAAAAGTTTTCCAACTCATGTAACAGGATTCTCACAAAGTTTATCGGAATATTGTTGTGAAAGTTGTTCAAATCAATTCCTGGATCCACGTTATTTACGTAAATCACATTCCTGTACTGACAAACAGGCCAACAAAGGAGCAGCAATTTAGTATTTTGATGGACATAATAATCCCTGACCACTAGCCAACATAAGCCAAGATTTTACCTTAATGGGTAACCCGTAAACAAATCAACCAGGAGTCTGCAACAGATACAACAGTCTACGACAGATCATCATTGTTGGGAAGTATATTTTCATTGAGTATATATGTATAAAATTGTTATTGATGATTTGTAAATTTTATGTTAAAGATTTGTTTAATTGTGTTATTATGGGTATGTTTGAAGTATAGTGAAATTTTGAAATTTAACAATTAGACCGACTCTAACAAACAGGATTGAGTCGACCTATAAAGAAATTGTATTTTGATAGTATTTTTGCGGAATTTTATATAGAGAATGTTAGGAAGTTTTTTCAGATATTTTAAAATAAGTTTGTTTTTGTAAAAAAGTTTAATCGAGAAGGATTATGGATTTAAGGAGCAGGTTAAAAAGTGTTCACAGGTAGTCCGTGAGATCCACTGGGACTGGGAAATTGGCTAGGATCACTTGGAGCGAAACTTGTAAGTGGTTTGGCATGTGTGAGATCAGTGTTGCTAATTGTCTGTGTTTATGTTGTTTGTTTCAAGGGTCTCATCCTCAAGTGCATCCTGACCACTGACATCATGCCCCTACGAGAAGACTGGAAGACACTGCTCAGATATTCCCCATTATGGAAGCTTACAGTGCTTAGTTAAGCTTAGTTAAGCTTAGTTAAGCTGGATGACCAACCAATGTGTGAAATCGAGGAAGTGCCTTATCACCTTGGATACAATGATTATGTTGACCAGGCAACTCCTGATGGTTATCCTTAAAAACAGACAATGTCAATTTCTAAGAATAAAAGGGGAGAACAGTATGAATATTAAATGGACTGTAGGGGCCTCTGGAGTCACGTCGTGGATGGGAGACCATATTGATTTGTCCGCTGCCATTTTGTCTGACTGACGCTTTATGTTCTGAATGTATGCCATCTTGTGTGTTCTGAATGCATGTTCAGCTTTGCTCCAAGTCACTTTAAAGTATTTAGTCAACAACAGTCCTGGGGAATGGCAAACTCCGGAATAATATGTTTTATTTTTTTACTGATACTAATAAAGGTTTTTTTTTTAGGCAGGGTAAGAGAAGCAATGAACAACAGATATTTAATTTGTTTTGTTCCAGCAAGAGCAATGATAGGTGCATCTTATCTCAAGGCAAGGACATGGGCAGCAGATGTTCTCTATTATCAGTATATTCTCCAGAACATTCCTGTACCAGCCTAAATAACAAAACCAAGTATGTAATGTTTGCTTTGCACATATATTTCTTAATACATCTTTGGTGCCTCTATGTGCAGAATTATATAGTTTTGTGACCACACGTGTTTTTGGGTCATCAGGTTATGCCATTATGTAACATTATGTAACATAGTTAGATAGTTATGGCAGGATTTAAGAGAGAGATACTATGAATTTTTTTAGATTGTAAGTCAAATAACTCTGCTGAGCGAAGCCAAGGTCTGCTCAGTCGCCAAAGGTCTAAACCTAATCAGTATTGTCCTGAGACAGTCCGGTAAAACAGGACAGCCATAGTCGGTTATTATAAGATTTTTTATGGATGTGGTATTTTTGATTGAATATGTTGTTTTAGTTTATCGGACCACTCTAATTTTATCCTACAGTAGTTAAATAATATAAGAAAAGTGGTCACAGATCTCAAGTAGGCCACAGGTTTTGATTGAACATTTGGAATATGTTCATGGTTAGAAGATAGTAAAGTGTTTTGTTTTAATAATAGTAGATATATGTGCTTTTTATATAATCATACAATGAGCTAAATGCACCATTGCTAAAGCTATGCAATCAAGCAAGAGAAAGCCTTCAGAAAACACTGGCCTCTCTAGGATATATCAAAGATGGCAATAAAGTTATTCATATTAGCATTTGGATAAAAGAGTGGAACTGAAGGGTTAACCTGGGATAGCAAGGGTTAAAAAAAAAAAAAAAGCTGATTTTGCTTTTACACTGTTTAGCTTAATTTTATTAGAGACATGTATTCATCTCTTATCTGAAGAGTTCTTAGCCTTGAAATAGTACTAGGAGGACCAGGAGAAGAAAAGTTGGCTAAAGGCCATAGTATCACTATTTTCTATTATCACCCGAGCTCATTAAAACAGTTTTTATTGTTCACCTCACTGTTCAAGGCCAAGATATAAGCAACAAATCTTTTTTCACTGTCAGCAGAGTTCTTTCCAAATTCTGGAAATAATTCTTTTAGATATATGTGTAACAGTTATTTGTAACAGTAACAGTTATTTAGCATAGCACCTTAGGGACAGCATCTGACTTCCCTATGTGCAAAGTCTGTAACAAGGGGGGTGATGGACAAGCCATCACTCGTCTAACGTGCAGCAAGAAAAGAGTTCCGAGGCACATTGGGACAGATGAGCTAGAGCCCGATAGGTGTCAGGGACAGTCTACAATCAAGTGATCCAAGAGGGGACTGTTATGGCAATATGACATAAAATGGACACTTGCTTGTTTTAACAGTTAAAACGGTGCTTAGTAGATAGAGATATTTCCTTACAGAATACAACCCCCCTTCTTTCTCCCTGTTGCTTGTGCAGCTACTAAGATACGGGTATATTTGCATAAGCACACCTATTGTCCTACATATTACCAATCAACTAGTGGTACAATAGACGCCCCCTTCCTATCTCCTGAAGTGTATATCAAGCTGTATCACACCCAATAAAGTAGAGATTTGCTTTGACTCCACAGAGTGTGTCTTTTCTCTCCGTGCACGTATCATATCTAACTAATTTGGACCAACACATCAACATAACTGACCCTTGATCAGATCCAAAACAGAACCAGACGAATGGTGATGCTCATCTGAGAAATCACCAAACCACCTTTGCCACTGATCGGCTGTTACTGATCGCTATACACGCGTTCAGACAGCTTCAAAAGGAATACACGTAATCCCCTAGTGGGTATAATTAACCCCTAGTGAGTCTGACAAAAAAATGCTGATAGCAAAAAAAAATGCTGATAGCAAAAAAAAATCCTTCTGCGACTAGATTGCTCCATATGCGCTGCTTAGGCAGTGACCATATGCACTGCTTAGGCAGTGACCATATGTGCTGCTTAGGAAGTGATATACGGCAAGGAAGGGGTTAATAGCTCTTATTTTATTTTTATTTTTTACGTTAAACGTAGTCCCCTAGCGTGTATAATTAACACGTGACCAACACATCAACATAACTGACCCTTGATCAGATCCAAAACAGAACCAGACGAATGGTGATGCTCATCTGAGAAATCACCAAACCACCTTTGCCACTGACCGCTGGTCGCTTTCTTTACTCAGTTTAGTGCATGACATGCCAGGCACGTCACCTGTCGGCAAGACCTCGATTTGCCGTGACGTGCCTGGCACGTCATCTGTCGTTAAGGGGTTAATATTATTATTATTATTTATAAAGAGGCAACATATTCCACAGCGCTGTACAATGGAGTAAATAAACCATACAAATGGTACATAACATAACAAGTCTCTTTAACCCTTTAAGGACCAGGGATTTTCCTGGTCCAAGGACCAGAGCGTTTTTCAATTTTTAATACGCGGTTTTTGAAACATAAATTTCCTCTCTCTCATTTAACGTACCCATACAAGTTATATGTTGTTTTTTAGAGGACAGTTAGAGCTTTCTTTTGATACCCTATACATAAAAATGATTTACATTTTAGTATTAAAAAATACATAGAAAAGAGGAAATTTTTGAGGAAAAAAAAGTTTTTCCCCATTATTTTCCCAATAATAAGCTACATAACTAGTGCAACACTAACCCACTTATCCCCCCTAATTAACTAACTAATAAAAAAGAAAAATATTGGTTCCCAAACCCCCCATAACAAAAAAGACAGAAAAAAACTCTGAAGAGTGCGATGTCAGATCAGTAAAAATCATGCAACAGGCATGCAGGGGTTAAATTTTATTAAATAAATATATTAAAATTACCTTTATTTATTCAAAAAAACTTTATAAATTGTAAAAATAAAAAAATCTGTTGAAAAAAAAACTAAATGAGGGCCATAAAGTGGAAGGAAACTGATCACAGTTAAAAACTGATCAGCAATGAAAGGGTTAATTTTTTTTTTTTTTACCTATGTGTATAATTAATTTCTTTTTACTTACAGGTCACTCTCTGTGCTTCTCTATAAGATTGTGAAGCACAGGGAGTGAATTAGAGGCAAAGTCAGTGTGTGAACACACTGACTTTGCATCTAATTTGCATGTTATCGCGGTGATGACTAAATCACCGCGATCACATGCCCGGAAACTGACCGATCGGGTCCAGGAGCTTTGCCTCGGGTGCGAGGCTTAGTCCTGGACCCGTTGCAGACTAGCTGGCGGTGCCCACGGAGCGCACCGCCGGCTAGACTGCATGACGAGTTAACTCGTCATAAGGTCGCTAACGCTGCGGCTCTTATGACGAGTTAACTCGTCATAAGGTCGGGAAGGGGTTAATATTATTATTATTATTTATAAAGCACCAACATATACCACAGCGCTTTATAATGGGGTAAATAAACCATACAAATGGTACATAACATAACAAGTCTCTTTAATATTATTATTATTTATAAAGCGCCAACATATTCCACAGCGCTGTACAATGTTGTAAATAAACCATACAAATGGGAAATAACATAACAAGTCTCTTTAATATTATTAGTATTATTTATAAAGCGCCAACATATTCCACAGCGCTGTACAATGGAGTAAATAAACCATACAAATGGGAAATAACATAACAAGTCTCTTTAATATTATTATTATTATTTATAAAGTGTCAACATATTCCACAGCGCTGTACAATGGAGTAAATAAACCATACAAATGGGAAATAACATAACAAGTCTCTTTAATATTATTATTATTTATAAAGCGCCAACATATACCACAGCGCTGTACAATGGAGTAAATAAACCATAAAAATGGTACATAACATAACAAGTCTCTTTAATATTATTATTATTTATAAAGTGCCAACATATTCCACAGCGCTGTACAATGGGGTAAATAAACCATACAAATGGTACATAACATAACAAGTCTCTTTAATATTAATATTATTATTTATAAAGCGCCAACATATTCCACAGCGCTGTACAAGGGGGTAAATAATCCACACAAATGGTACATAACATAACAAGTCTCTTTAATATTATTATTATTTATAAAGCGCCAACATATTCCACAGCGCTGTACAATGGAGTAAATAAACCATACAAATGGGAAATAACATAAAAAGTCTCTTTAATATTATTATTATTATTATTTATAAAGCGCCAACATATTCCACAGCGCTGTACAATGGAGGAAATAAACCATACAAATGGGAAATACCATAACAAGTCTCTTTAATATTATTATTATTTATAAAGCGCCAACATATTCCACAGCGCTGTACAATGGAGGAAATAAACCATACAAATGGTATATAACATAACAATTCTCTTTAATATTATTATCATTATTAAAGCGCCAACATACTCCACAGCGCTGTACAATGGTGTAAATAAACCATACAAATGTGAAATAACATAACAAGTCTCTTTAATATTATTATTTATAATGCGCAAACATATTCCACAGCGCTGTACAATGGAGTAAATAAACCATACAAAGGGAAATAACATAACAAGTCTCTTTAATATTATTATTATTATTTATAAAGCGCCAACATATTCCACAGTGCAGTACAATGGAGGAAATAAACCATACAAATGGTAAATAACATAACAAGTCTCTTTAATATTATTATTATTTATAAAGCGCCAACATATTCCACAGCGCTGTACAACGGAGTAAATAAACCATTCTAATGGTAAATAACATAACAAGTCTCTTTAATATTATTATTATTTATAAAGCGCCAACATATTCCACAGCACTGTATAATGGGGTAAATAAACCATACAAATGGTACATAACATAACAACTCTCTTTAATATTATTATTATTATTATTATTTATAAAGTGCCAACATATTCCACAGCGCTGTACAATTGGGTAAATAAACCATACAAATGGTACATAACATAACAAGTCTCTTTAATATTAATATTATTATTTATAAAGCGCCAACATATTCCACAGCGCTGTACAATGGAGTAAATAAACCATACAAATGGGAAATAACATAAAAAGTCTCTTTAATATTATTATTATTATTTATAAAGCGCCAACATATTCCACAGCGCTCTACAATGGGGTATATGAACCATAAAATGGGAAATAACATAACAAGTCTCTTTATTATTATTATTATTTATAAAGTGCCAACATATTCCTCAGCGCTGTACAATGGAGGAAATAAACGATACAAATGGTAAATAACATAACAAGTCTCTTTAATATTATTATTATTTATCAAAGCGCCAACATATTCCTCAGCGCTGTACAATGGAGGAAATAAACGATACAAATGGTAAATAACATAACAAGTCTCTTTATTATTATTATTATTATTTATAAAGCGCCAACATATTCCACAGCGCTGTACAATGGAGTAAATAAACCATACAAATGGTAAATGACATAACAAGTCTCTTTAATATTATTATTATTATTTATAAAGCGCCAACATATACCACAGCGCTGTACAAAGGAGTAAATAAACCATACAAATGGGAAATAACATAACAAGTCTCTTTAATATTATTATTATTATTTATAAGGCACCAACATATACCACAGCGCTGTACAATGGAGTAAATAAACCATACAAATGGTATATAACATAACAAGTCTCTTTAATATTATTATTATTATTTATAAAGCACCAACATATTTCACAGCGCTGTACAATGGAGTAAATAAACCATACAAATGGTACATAACATAACAAGTCTCTTTAATATTATTATTATTATTTATAAAGCGCCAACATATTCCACAGCGCTGTACAATATAGTAAATAAACCATACAAATGGGAAATAACATAACAAGTCTCTTTAATATTATTATTATTATTTATAAAGCGCCAACATATTCCACAGCGCTGTACAATGGAGTACATAAACCATACAAATGGGAAATAACATAACAAGTCTCTTTAATATTATTATTATTTATAAAGCGCCAACATATTCCACAGCGCTGTACAATGGAGTAAATAAATCATATAAATGTTAAATAATATAACAAGTCTCTTTAATATTATTATTATTTATAAAGCGCCAACATATTCCACAGCGCTGTACAATGGAGTAAATAAACCATACAAATGGGAAATAACATAACAAGTCTCTTTAATATTATTATTTATATGGCGCCAACATATTCCACAGCGCTGTACAATGGAGTAAATAAACCATACAAATGGTAAGTAACATAACAAGTCTCTTTAATATTATTATTATTATTTATAAAGCGCCAACATATTCCACAGCGCTGTACAATGGAGTAAATAAACCATACAAATGGGAAATAACATAACAAGTCTCTTTAATATTATTATTATGTATAAAGCGCCAACATATTCCACAGCGCTGTACAATGGAGTAAATAAACCATACAAATGTTAAATAACATAACAAGTCTCTATAATATTATTATTATTATTTATAAAGCGCCAACATATAGCACAGGGCTGTACAATGGAGTAAATAAACCATACAAATGGAAAATAACATAACAAGTCTCTTTAATATTATTATTTATAAAACGGCAACATATTCCACAGCGCTGTACAATGGAATAAATAAACCATACAAATGGTAAGTAACATAACAAGTCTCTTTAATATTATTATTATTATTTATAAAGGGCCAACATATTCCACAGCGCTGTACAATGGATTAAATAAACCATACAAATGGGAAATAACATAACAAGTCTCTTTAATATAATTATTATTATTTATAAAGCGCCAACATATTCCACAGCGCTGTACAATGGAGTAAATAAACCATACAAATGGTACATAACATAACAAGTCTCTTTAATATTATTATTATTATTTATAAAGCGCCCGCATATTCCACAGCGCTGTACAATGGAGTAAATAAACCATACAAATGGGAAATAACATAACAAGTCTCTTTAATATTATTATTATTTATAAAGCGCCAACATATTCCACAGCGCTGAACAATGGAGTAAATAAACCATACAAATGGTACATAACATAACAAGTCTCTTTAATATTATTATTATTATTTATAAAGCGCCAACATATTCCACAGCGCTGTACAATGGAGTAAATAAACGATACAAATGGTAAATAACATAACAAGTCTGTTTAATATTATTATTATTATTTATGGAGTGCCAACATATTCCACAGCGCTGTACAATGTAGTAAATAAACCATACAAATGGGAAATAACATAACAAGTCTCTTTAATATTATTATTATTATTAATAAAGCGCCAGCATATTCCACAGCACTGAATAATGGGGTAAATAAACCATACAAATGGTAAATAACATAACAAGTCTCTTTAATATTATTATTATTATTTATAAAGCACCAACATATACCACAGCGCTGTACAATGGAGTAAATAAACCATACAAATGGTACATAACATAACAAGTCTCTTTAGTATTATTATTATTTATAAAGCGCCAACATATTAAACAGCGCTGTACAATGGAGTAAATAAACCATAAAAATGGGAAATAACATAAAAAGTCTCTTTAATATTATTATTATTATTTATAAAGCGCCAACATATTCCACAGCGCTCTACAATGGGGTATATGAACCATAAAAATGGGAAATAACATAAAAAGTCTCTTTAATATTATTATTATTATTATTTATAAAGCGCCAACATATTCCACAGCCCTGTACAATGGAGTAAATAAACCATACAAATGGTACATAACATAACAAGTCTCTTTAATATTATTATTATTATTATTTATAAAGCGCCAACATATTCCACAGCACTGTACAATGGAGTAAATAATCCATACAAATGGGAAATAACATAACAAGTCTCTTTAATATTATTATTATTTATAAAGTGCCAACATATTCCACAGCGCTGTACAATGGAGGAAATAAACCATACAAATGGGAAATAACATAACAAGTCTCTTTAATATTATTATTATTTATAAAGCGCCAACATATTCCACAGCGCTGTACAATGGAGTAAATAAACCATACAAATGGTAAATAACATAAAAAGTCTCTATAATATTACTATTATTTATAAAGCACCAACATATACCACAGCGCTGTACAATGGAGTAAATAAACCATACAAATGGTTAAATAATATAGCAAGTCTCTTTAATATTATTATTATTTGTAAAGTGCCAACTTATTCCACAGCGCTGTACAATGGAGTAAATAAACCATACAAATGGTAAATAACATAACAAGTCTCTTTAATATTATTATAATTTGTAAAGTGCCAACATATTCCACAGCGCTGTACAATGGTGTAAATAAACCATACAAATGGTATATAACATAACAAGTCTCTTTAATATTATTATTATTATTTATAAAGCACCAACATATTCCACAGCGCTGTACAATGGAGTAAATAAACCATACAAATGGTACATAACATAACAAGTCTCTTTAATATTATTATTATTATTTATAAAGCACCAACATATACCACAGCGCTGTACAATGGAGTAAATAAACCATACAAATGGTATATAACATAACAAGTCTCTTTAATATTATTATTATTATTATTTATAAAGCGCCAACATATACCACAGCAGTGTACAATGGAGTAAATAAACCATACAAATGGTAAATAACATAACAAGTCTCTTTAATATTATTATTATTATTTATAAAACGCCAACATATTCCACAGCGCCTTACAATGGAGTAAATAAACCATACAAATGGTACATAACATAACAAGTCTCTTTAATATTATTATTATTATTTATAAAGCGCCAACATATACCACAGCGCTGTACAATGGAGTAAATAAACCATACAAAGGGGAAATAACATCACAAGTCTCTTTAATATTATTATTATTATTAATATTTATAAAGCGCCAACATATTCCACAGCCCTGCACAATGGAGTAAATAAACCATACAAATGGGAAATAACATAACAATTATCTTTAATATTATTATTATTTATAAAGTGTCAACATATTCCACAGCGCTGTACAATGGTGTAAATAAACCATACAAATGATACATAACATAACAAGTCTCTTTAATATTATTATTATTATTTATAAAGCGCCAACATATTCCACAGCGCTGTACAATGGAGTAAATAAACCATACAAATGGTAAATAACATAACAAGTCTCTTTAATATTATTATTATTATTTATAAAGCACCAACATATTCCACAGCACTGTACAATGGAGTAAATAAACCATACAAATGGTAAATAACATAACAAGTCTCTTTAATATTATTATTATTATTATTTATAAAGCGCCAACATATTCCACAGCACTGTACAATGGAGTAAATAATCCATACAAATGGGAAATAACATAACAAGTCTCTTTAATATTATTATTATTTATAAAGTGCCAACATATTCCACAGCGCTGTACAATGGAGGAAATAAACCATACAAATGGGAAATAACATAACAAGTCTCTTTAATATTATTATTATTTATAAAGCGCCAACATATTCCACAGCGCTGTACAATGGAGTAAATAAACCATACAAATGGTAAATAACATAAAAAGTCTCTATAATATTACTATTATTTATAAAGCACCAACATATACCACAGCGCTGTACAATGGAGTAAATAAACCATACAAATGGTTAAATAATATAGCAAGTCTCTTTAATATTATTATTATTTGTAAAGTGCCAACATATTCCACAGCGCTGTACAATGGAGTAAATAAACCATACAAATGGTAAATAACATAACAAGTCTCTTTAATATTATTATTATTTGTAAAGTGCCAACATATTCCACAGCGCTGTACAATGGTGTAAATAAACCATACAAATGGTATATAACATAACAAGTCTCTTTAATATTATTATTATTATTTATAAAGCACCAACATATTCCACAGCGCTGTACAATGGAGTAAATAAACCATACAAATGGTACATAACATAACAAGTCTCTTTAATATTATTATTATTATTTATAAAGCACCAACATATACCACAGCGCTGTACAATTGAGTAAATAAACCATACAAATGGTATATAACATAACAAGTCTCTTTAATATTATTATTATTATTATTTATAAAGCGCCAACATATACCACAGCAGTGTACAATGGAGTAAATAAACCATACAAATGGTAAATAACATAACAAGTCTCTTTAATATTATTATTATTATTTATAAAACGCCAACATATTCCACAGCGCCTTACAATGGAGTAAATAAACCATACAAATGGTACATAACATAACAAGTCTCTTTAATATTATTATTATTATTTATAAAGCGCCAACATATACCACAGCGCTGTACAATGGAGTAAATAAACCATACAAATGGGAAATAACATAACAAGTCTCTTTATTATTATTATTATTATTTATAAAGCGCCAACATATTCCACAGCGCTGCACAATGGAGTAAATAAACCATACAAATGGTACATAACATAACAAGTCTCTTTAATATTATTATTATTATTTATAAAGCGCCAACATATTCCACAGCGCTGTACAATGGAGTAAATAAACCATACAAATGGTACATAACATAACCAGTCTCTTTAATATTATTATTATTTATAAAGCGCCAACATATTCCACAGCGCTGTACAATGGAGTAAATAAACCATACAAATGGTACATAACATAACAAGTCTCTTTAATATTATTATTATTATTTATAAAGCGCCAACATATTCCACAGCGCTGTACAATGGTGTAAATAAACCATACAAATGGTATATAACATAACAAGTCTCTTTAATATTATTATAACTATTAAAGCGCCAACATATTCCACAGCGCTGTAAAATGGAGTAAATAAACCATACAAATGGTAAATAACATAACAAGTCTCTTTAATATTATTATTATTATTTATAAAGCGCCAACATATTCCACAGCGCTGTACAATGGAGTAAATAAACAATACAAATGGTACATAACATAAAAAGTCTCTTTAATATTATTATAATTATTTATAAAGCGCCAACATATTCCACAGCGCTGTACAATGGAGTAAATAAACCATACAAATGGGAAATAATATAACAAGTCTCTTTAATATTATTATTATTTATCAAAGCGCCAACATATTCTACAGCGCTGTACAATGGAGTAAATAAACCATACAAATAGGAAATAACATAACAAGTCTATTTAATATTATTATTATTTATAAAGCGCCAACATATTCCACAGCGCTGTACAATGGAGTAAATAAACCATACAAATGGGAAATAATATAACAAGTCTCTTTAATATTATTATTATTTATCAAAGCGCCAACATATTCTACAGCGCTGTACAATGGAGTAAATAAACCATACAAATGGGAAATAACATAACCAGTCTATTTAATATTATTATTATTTATAAAGCGCCAACATATTCCACAGCGCTGTACAATGGAGGAAATAAACCACACAAATGGTAAATAACATAACAAGTCTCTTTAATATTATTATAATTTACAAAGCGCCAACATATACCACAGCGCTGTACAATGGAGTAAATAAACCATACAAATGGGAAATAACATAACCAGTCTATTTAATATTATTATTATTTATAAAGCGCCAACATATTCCACAGCGCTGTACAATGGAGGAAATAAACCACACAAATGGTAAATAACATAACAAGTCTCTTTAATATTATTATAATTTACTAAGCGCCAACATATACCACAGCGCTGTACAATGGAGTAAATAAACCATACAAATGGTAAATAACATAACAAGTCTCTTTAATATTATTATTATTATTATTTATAAAGCGCCAACATATACCACAGCACTGTACAATGGAGTAAATAAACCATACAAATGGTAAATAACATAATAAGTCTCTTTAATATTATTATTATTTATCAAAGCGCCAACATATTCCACAGCGCTGTACAATGGAGTAAATAAACCATACAAATGGTACATAACATAACAAGTCTCTTTAATATTATTATTATTATTATTTATAAAGCGCCAACATATACCACAGCAGTGTAGAATGGAGTAAATAAACCATATAAATGGTAAATAACATAACAAGTCTCTTTAATATTATTATTATTATTATTTATAAAGCGCCAACATATACCACAGCAGTGTAGAATGGAGTAAATAAACCATACAAATGGTAAATAACATAACAAGTCTCTTTAATATTATTATTATTAATCATAGTGCCAACATATTCCACAGCGCTGTACAATGGAGTAAATAAACCACACAAATGGTAAATAACATAACAAGTCTCTGTGATATTATTATTATTATTTATAAAGCGCCAACATATTCCACAGCTCTGTATAATGGAGTAAATAAACCATACAAATGGGAAATAACATAACAAGTCTCTTTAATATTATTATCATTATTTATAAAACGCCAACATATACCACAGCGCTGTACAATGGAGTAAATAAACCACACAGATGGGATATACCATAACAAGTCTCTTTAATATTATTATTATTATTTATAAAGCGCCAACATATTCCACAGCGCTGTACAATGGTGTAAATAAACCATACAAATGGTATATAACATAACAAGTCTCTTTAATATTATTATAACTATTAAAGCGCCAACATATTCCACAGCGCTGAAAAATGGAGTAAATAAACCATACAAATGGTAAATAACATAACAAGTCTCTTTAATATTATTATTATTATTTATAAAGCGCCAACATATTCCACAGCGCTGTACAATGGAGTAAATAAACCATACAAATGGTACATAACATAACAAGTCTCTTTAATATTATTATTATTTATAAAGCGCCAACATATTCCACAGCGCTGTACAATGGAGTAAATAAACCAGACAAATGGTAAATAACATAACAAGTCTCTTTAATATTATTATTATTTATAAAGCGCCAACATATTACACAGCGCTGTACAATGGAGTAAATAAACCATACAAATGGTAAATAACATAACAACTCTCTTTAATATTATTATTATTATTTATAAAGCGCCAACATTTTCCACAGCGCTGTACAATGGAGGAAATAAACCATACAAATGGTACATAACATAACAAGTCTCTTTAATATTATTATTATTATTTATAAAGCGCCAACATATTCCACAGCGCTGTACAATGGAGTAAATAAACCATACAAATGGTACATAACATAACCAGTCTCTTTAATATTATTATTATTTATAAAGCGTCAACATATTCCACAGCGCTGTACAATGGAGTAAATAAACCATACAAATGGTACATAACATAACAAGTCTCTTTAATATTATTATTATTATTTATAAAGCGCCAACATATTCCACAGCGCTGTACAATGGTGTAAATAAACCATACAAATGGTATATAACATAACAAGTCTCTTTAATATTATTATAACTATTAAAGCGCCAACATATTCCACAGCGCTGTAAAATGGAGTAAATAAAGCATACAAATGGTAAATAACATAACAAGTCTCTTTAATATTATTATTATTATTTATAAAGCGCCAACATATTCCACAGCGCTGTACAATGGAGTAAATAAACAATACAAATGGTACGTAACATAACAAGTCTCTTTAATATTATTATAATTATTTATAAAGCGCCAACATATTCCACAGCGCTGTACAATGGAGTAAATAAACCATACAAATGGGAAATAATATAACAAGTCTCTTTAATATTATTATTATTTATCAAAGCGCCAACATATTCTACAGCGCTGTACAATGGAGTAAATAAACCATACAAATAGGAAACAACATAACAAGTCTATTTAATATTATTATTATTTATAAAGCGCCAACATATTCCACAGCGCTGTACAATGGAGTAAATAAACCATACAAATGGGAAATAATATAACAAGTCTCTTTAATATTATTATTATTTATCAAAGCGCCAACATATTCTACAGCGCTGTACAATGGAGTAAATAAACCATACAAATGGGAAATAACATAACCAGTCTATTTAATATTATTATTATTTATAAAGCGCCAACATATTCCACAGCGCTGTACAATGGAGGAAATAAACCACACAAATGGTAAATAACATAACAAGTCTCTTTAATATTATTATAATTTACAAAGCGCCAACATATACCACAGCGCTGTACAATGGAGTAAATAAACCATACAAATGGTAAATAACATAACAAGTCTCTTTAATATTATTATTATTATTATTTATAAAGCGCCAACATATACCACAGCACTGTACAATGGAGTAAATAAACCATACAAATGGTAAATAACATAACAAGTCTCTTTAATATTATTATTATTTATCAAAGCGCCAACATATTCCACAGCGCTGTACAATGGAGTAAATAAACCATACAAATGGTACATAACATAACAAGTCTCTTTAATATTATTATTATTATTATTTATAAAGCGCCAACATATACCACAGCAGTGTAGAATGGAGTAAATAAACCATATAAATGGTAAATAACATAACAAGTCTCTTTAATATTATTATTATTATTATTTATAAAGCGCCAACATATACCACAGCAGTGTAGAATGGAGTAAATAAACCATACAAATGGTAAATAACATAACAAGTCTCTTTAATATTATTATTATTAATCATAGTGCCAACATATTCCACAGCGCTGTACAATGGAGTAAATAAACCACACAAATGGTAAATAACATAACAAGTCTCTGTGATATTATTATTATTATTTATAAAGCGCCAACATATTCCACAGCTCTGTATAATGGAGTAAATAAACCATACAAATGGGAAATAACATAACAAGTCTCTTTAATATTATTATCATTATTTATAAAACGCCAACATATACCACAGCGCTGTACAATGGAGTAAATAAACCACACAGATGGGATATACCATAACAAGTCTCTTTAATATTATTATTATTAATTATAAAGAGTCAACATATTCCACAGCGCTGTACAATATAGTAAATAAACCATACAAATGGTAAATAACATAACAAGTCTCTTTAATATAATTATTATTATTTATAAAGCGCCAACGTATTCCACAGCGCTGTACAATGGAGGAAATAAACCATACAAATGGTATATAACATAACAAGTCTCTTTAATATTATTATTATTATTTATAAAGCGTCAACATATTCCACAGCGCTGTACAATGGAGTAAATAAATCATACAAATGGTAAATAACATAACAAGTCTCTTTAATAGTATTATTATCATTATTAAAGCGCCAACATATTCCACAGCGCTGTACAATGGAGTAAATAATCCATACAAATGGTAAATAACATAACAAGTCTCTTTAATATTATTATTATTTATCAAAGCGCCAACATATTCCACAGCGCTGTACAATGGAGTAAATAAACCATACAAATGGTAAATAACATTACAAGTCTCTTTAATATTATTATTTATATAGCGCCAACATATTCCACAGCGCTGTACAATGGAGGAAATAATCGATAGAAATGGTACATAACATAACAAGTCTCCTTAATATAATTATTATTATTTATAAAGCGCCAGCATATTCCACAGCGCTGTACAATGGAGGAAATAAACCATACAAATGGTATATAACATAACAAGTCTCTTTAATATGATTATTATTATTTATAAAGCGCCAACATATTCCACAGCGCTGTACAATGGAGTAAATAAACCATACAAATGGGAAATAACATAAGTCTTTTTAATATTATTATTATTATTTATAAAGCGCCAACATAATCCACAGCTCTGTACAATGGAGTAAATAAACCATACAAATGGTAAATAACATAACAAGTCTCTTTAATATTATTATTATTATTTATAAAGCGCCAACATATACCACAGGGCTGTACAATGGAGTAAATAAACTATACACATGGTAAATAGCATAACAAGTCTCTTTAATATTATTATTATTTTTTATAAAGCGCCAGCATATTCCACAGCTCTGTACAATGGAGTAAATAAACCATACAAATGGTAAATAACATAACAAGTCTCTTTAATATTATTATTATTATTTATAAAGCGCCAACATATTCCACAGCGCTGTACAATGGAGTAAATAAACCATACAAATGGTAAATAACATAACAAGTCTCTTTAATATTATTATTATTTATAAAGCGCCAACATATTCCACAGCGCTCTACAATGGAGGAAATAAACCATACAAATGGTATATAACATAACAAGTCTCTTTAATATTATTATCATTATTAAAGCGAAAACATATTCAACAGCGCTGTACAATGGAGTAAATAATCCATACAAATGGTAAATAACATAACAAGTCTCTTTAATATTATTATTATTTATCAAAGCGCCAACATATTCCACAGCGCTGTACAATGGAGGAAATAAATCATACAAATGGTAAATAACATAACAAGTCTCTTTAATATTATTATTATTTTATATAAAGCGCCAACATATTCCACAGCGCTGTACAATGGAGTAAATAAACCATACAAATGGTAAATAACATAACAAGTCTCTTTAATATTATTATTTATATAGCGCCAACATATTCCACAGCGCTGTACAATGGAGGAAATAAACCATAGAAATGGTACATAACATAACAAGTCTCCTTAATATAATTATTATTATTTATAAAGCGCCAGCATATTCCACAGCGCTGTACAATGGAGTAAATAAACCATACAAATGGGAAATAACATAAGTCTTTTTAATATTATTATTATTATTTATAAAGCGCCAACATATTCGACAGCGCTTTACAATGGAGTAAATAAACCATAAAAATGGTACATAACATAACAAGTCTCTTTAATATTATTATAATTATTTATAAAGCGCCAACATATTCCACAGCGCTGTACAATGGAGTAAATAAACCATACAAATGGGAAATAACATAAGTCTTTTTAATATTATTATTATTATTTATAAAGCGCCAACATAATCCACAGCGCTGTACAATGGAGTAAATAAACCTTACAAATGGTAAATAACATAACAAGTCTCTTTAATATTATTATTATTATTTATAAAGCGTCAACGTATTCCACAGCGCTGTACAATGGAGTAAATAAACTATACACATGGTAAATAGCATAACAAGTCTCTTTAATATTATTATTATTATTTATAAAGCGCCAACATATTCCACAGCGCTGTACAATGGAGTAAATAAACCATACAAATGGTAAATAATATAACAAGTCTCTTTAATATTATTATTATTTATCAAAGGGCCAACATATTCCACAGCGCTGTACAATGGAGTAAATAAACCATACAAATGGTAAATAACATAACAAGTCTCTTTAATATTATTATCATTATTAAAGCGCCAACATATTCCACAGCGCTGTACAATGGAGTAAATAAACCATACAAATGGGAAATAACATATCAAGTCTCTTTAATATTATTATTATTTACAAAGCGCCAACATATTCCACAGCGCTGTACAATGGAGTAAATAAACCATACAAATGGGAAATAACATAACAAGTCTCTTTAATATTATTATTATTATTTATAAAGCGCCAACATATTCCACAGCGCTGTACAATGGAGTAAATAAACCATACAAATGGTAAATAACATAACAAGTCTCTTTAATATTATTATTATTTATAAAGCACCAACATATTCCACAGCGCTGTACAATGGAGTAAATAAACCATACAAATGGTAAATAACATAACAAGTCTTTTTAATATTATTATTATTATTTATAAAGCGCCAACATATACCACAGCGCTGTACAATGTAGTAAATAAACCATACAAATGGGAAATAACATAACAAGTCTCTTTAATATTATTATTATTATTTATAAAGCGCCAACATATTCCACAGCGCTGTACAATGGAGTAAATAAACCATACAAATGGTAAATAACATAACAAGTCTCTTTAATATTATTATTATTTTATATAAAGCGCCAACATATTCCACAGCGCTGTACAATGGAGTAAATAAACCATACAAATGGTAAATAACATAACAAGTCTCTTTAATATTATTATTTATATAGCGCCAACATATTCCACAGCGCTGTACAATGGAGGAAATAAACCATAGAAATGGTACATAACATAACAAGTCTCCTTAATATAATTATTATTATTTATAAAGCGCCAGCATATTCCACAGCGCTGTACAATGGAGGAAATAAACCATACAAATGGTATATAACATAACAAGTCTCTTTAATATGATTATTATTATTTATAAAGCGTCAACATATTCGACAGCGCTTTACAATGGAGTAAATAAACCATAAAAATGGTACATAACATAACAAGTCTCTTTAATATTATTATAATTATTTATAAAGCGCCAACATATTCCACAGCGCTGTACAATGGAGTAAATAAACCATACAAATGGGAAATAACATAAGTCTTTTTAATATTATTATTATTATTTATAAAGCGCCAACATAATCCACAGCGCTGTACAATGGAGTAAATAAACCTTACAAATGGTAAATAACATAACAAGTCTCTTTAATATTATTATTATTATTTATAAAGCGTCAACGTATTCCACAGCGCTGTACAATGGAGTAAATAAACTATACACATGGTAAATAGCATAACAAGTCTCTTTAATATTATTATTATTATTTATAAAGCGCCAACATATTCCACAGCGCTGTACAATGGAGTAAATAAACCATACAAATGGTAAATAATATAACAAGTCTCTTTAATATTATTATTATTTATAAAGTGTCAACATATTCCACAGCGCTGTACAATGGAGTAAATAAACCATACAAAGGGGAAATAACATAACAAGTCTCTTTAATATTATTATTATTATTAATATTTATAAAGCGCCAACATATTCCACAGCCCTGCACAATGGAGTAAATAAACCATACAAATGGGAAATAACATAACAATTATCTTTAATATTATTATTATTTATAAAGTGTCAACATATTCCACAGCGCTGTACAATGGTGTAAATAAACCATACAAATGATACATAACATAACAAGTCTCTTTAATATTATTATTATTATTTATAAAGCGCCAACATATTCCACAGCGCTGTACAATGGATTAAATAAACCATACAAATGGTAAATAACATAACAAGTCTCTTTAATATTATTATTATTATTTATAAAGCACCAACATATTCCACAGCACTGTACAATGGAGTAAATAAACCATACAAATGGTAAATAACATAACAAGTCTCTTTAATATTATTATTATTATTATTTATAAAGCGCCAACATATTCCACAGCACTGTACAATGGAGTAAATAATCCATACAAATGGGAAATAACATAACAAGTCTCTTTAATATTATTATTATTTATAAAGTGCCAACATATTCCACAGCGCTGTACAATGGAGGAAATAAACCATACAAATGGGAAATAACATAACAAGTCTCTTTAATATTATTATTATTTATAAAGCGCCAACATATTCCACAGCGCTGTACAATGGAGTAAATAAACCATACAAATGGTAAATAACATAAAAAGTCTCTATAATATTACTATTATTTATAAAGCACCAACATATACCACAGCGCTGTACAATGGAGTAAATAAACCATACAAATGGTTAAATAATATAGCAAGTCTCTTTAATATTATTATTATTTGTAAAGTGCCAACATATTCCACAGCGCTGTACAATGGAGTAAATAAACCATACAAATGGTAAATAACATAACAAGTCTCTTTAATATTATTATTATTTGTAAAGTGCCAACATATTCCACAGCGCTGTACAATGGTGTAAATAAACCATACAAATGGTATATAACATAACAAGTCTCTTTAATATTATTATTATTATTTATAAAGCACCAACATATTCCACAGCGCTGTACAATGGAGTAAATAAACCATACAAATGGTACATAACATAACAAGTCTCTTTAATATTATTATTATTATTTATAAAGCACCAACATATACCACAGCGCTGTACAATTGAGTAAATAAACCATACAAATGGTATATAACATAACAAGTCTCTTTAATATTATTATTATTATTATTTATAAAGCGCCAACATATACCACAGCAGTGTACAATGGAGTAAATAAACCATACAAATGGTAAATAACATAACAAGTCTCTTTAATATTATTATTATTATTTATAAAACGCCAACATATTCCACAGCGCCTTACAATGGAGTAAATAAACCATACAAATGGTACATAACATAACAAGTCTCTTTAATATTATTATTATTATTTATAAAGCGCCAACATATACCACAGCGCTGTACAATGGAGTAAATAAACCATACAAATGGGAAATAACATAACAAGTTTCTTTATTATTATTATTATTATTTATAAAGCGCCAACATATTCCACAGCGCTGCACAATGGAGTAAATAAACCATACAAATGGTACATAACATAACAAGTCTCTTTAATATTATTATTATTATTTATAAAGCGCCAACATATTCCACAGCGCTGTACAATGGAGTAAATAAACCATACAAATGGTACATAACATAACCAGTCTCTTTAATATTATTATTATTTATAAAGCGCCAACATATTCCACAGCGCTGTACAATGGAGTAAATAAACCATACAAATGGTACATAACATAACAAGTCTCTTTAATATTATTATTATTATTTATAAAGCGCCAACATATTCCACAGCGCTGTACAATGGTGTAAATAAACCATACAAATGGTATATAACATAACAAGTCTCTTTAATATTATTATAACTATTAAAGCGCCAACATATTCCACAGCGCTGTAAAATGGAGTAAATAAACCATACAAATGGTAAATAACATAACAAGTCTCTTTAATATTATTATTATTATTTATAAAGCGCCAACATATTCCACAGCGCTGTACAATGGAGTAAATAAACAATACAAATGGTACATAACATAAAAAGTCTCTTTAATATTATTATAATTATTTATAAAGCGCCAACATATTCCACAGCGCTGTACAATGGAGTAAATAAACCATAGAAATGGTACATAACATAACAAGTCTCCTTAATATAATTATTATTATTTATAAAGCGCCAGCATATTCCACAGCGCTGTACAATGGAGTAAATAAACCATACAAATGGGAAATAACATAAGTCTTTTTAATATTATTATTATTATTTATAAAGCGCCAACATATTCGACAGCGCTTTACAATGGAGTAAATAAACCATAAAAATGGTACATAACATAACAAGTCTCTTTAATATTATTATAATTATTTATAAAGCGCCAACATATTCCACAGCGCTGTACAATGGAGTAAATAAACCATACAAATGGGAAATAACATAAGTCTTTTTAATATTATTATTATTATTTATAAAGCGCCAACATAATCCACAGCGCTGTACAATGGAGTAAATAAACCTTACAAATGGTAAATAACATAACAAGTCTCTTTAATATTATTATTATTATTTATAAAGCGTCAACGTATTCCACAGCGCTGTACAATGGAGTAAATAAACTATACACATGGTAAATAGCATAACAAGTCTCTTTAATATTATTATTATTATTTATAAAGCGCCAACATATTCCACAGCGCTGTACAATGGAGTAAATAAACCATACAAATGGTAAATAATATAACAAGTCTCTTTAATATTATTATTATTTATCAAAGGGCCAACATATTCCACAGCGCTGTACAATGGAGTAAATAAACCATACAAATGGTAAATAACATAACAAGTCTCTTTAATATTATTATCATTATTAAAGCGCCAACATATTCCACAGCGCTGTACAATGGAGTAAATAAACCATACAAATGGGAAATAACATATCAAGTCTCTTTAATATTATTATTATTTACAAAGCGCCAACATATTCCACAGCGCTGTACAATGGAGTAAATAAACCATACAAATGGGAAATAACATAACAAGTCTCTTTAATATTATTATTATTATTTATAAAGCGCCAACATATTCCACAGCGCTGTACAATGGAGTAAATAAACCATACAAATGGTAAATAACATAACAAGTCTCTTTAATATTATTATTATTTATAAAGCACCAACATATTCCACAGCGCTGTACAATGGAGTAAATAAACCATACAAATGGTAAATAACATAACAAGTCTCTTTAATATTATTATTATTATTTATAAAGCGCCAACATATTCCACAGCGCTGTACAATGGAGTAAATAAACCATACAAATGGTAAATAACATAACAAGTCTCTTTAATATTATTATTATTTTATATAAAGCGCCAACATATTCCACAGCGCTGTACAATGGAGTAAATAAACCATACAAATGGTAAATAACATAACAAGTCTCTTTAATATTATTATTTATATAGCGCCAACATATTCCACAGCGCTGTACAATGGAGGAAATAAACCATAGAAATGGTACATAACATAACAAGTCTCCTTAATATAATTATTATTATTTATAAAGCGCCAGCATATTCCACAGCGCTGTACAATGGAGGAAATAAACCATACAAATGGTATATAACATAACAAGTCTCTTTAATATGATTATTATTATTTATAAAGCGTCAACATATTCGACAGCGCTTTACAATGGAGTAAATAAACCATAAAAATGGTACATAACATAACAAGTCTCTTTAATATTATTATAATTATTTATAAAGCGCCAACATATTCCACAGCGCTGTACAATGGAGTAAATAAACCATACAAATGGGAAATAACATAAGTCTTTTTAATATTATTATTATTATTTATAAAGCGCCAACATAATCCACAGCGCTGTACAATGGAGTAAATAAACCTTACAAATGGTAAATAACATAACAAGTCTCTTTAATATTATTATTATTATTTATAAAGCGTCAACGTATTCCACAGCGCTGTACAATGGAGTAAATAAACTATACACATGGTAAATAGCATAACAAGTCTCTTTAATATTATTATTATTATTTATAAAGCGCCAACATATTCCACAGCGCTGTACAATGGAGTAAATAAACCATACAAATGGTAAATAATATAACAAGTCTCTTTAATATTATTATTATTTATAAAGTGTCAACATATTCCACAGCGCTGTACAATGGAGTAAATAAACCATACAAAGGGGAAATAACATAACAAGTCTCTTTAATATTATTATTATTATTAATATTTATAAAGCGCCAACATATTCCACAGCCCTGCACAATGGAGTAAATAAACCATACAAATGGGAAATAACATAACAATTATCTTTAATATTATTATTATTTATAAAGTGTCAACATATTCCACAGCGCTGTACAATGGTGTAAATAAACCATACAAATGATACATAACATAACAAGTCTCTTTAATATTATTATTATTATTTATAAAGCGCCAACATATTCCACAGCGCTGTACAATGGATTAAATAAACCATACAAATGGTAAATAACATAACAAGTCTCTTTAATATTATTATTATTATTTATAAAGCACCAACATATTCCACAGCACTGTACAATGGAGTAAATAAACCATACAAATGGTAAATAACATAACAAGTCTCTTTAATATTATTATTATTATTATTTATAAAGCGCCAACATATTCCACAGCACTGTACAATGGAGTAAATAATCCATACAAATGGGAAATAACATAACAAGTCTCTTTAATATTATTATTATTTATAAAGTGCCAACATATTCCACAGCGCTGTACAATGGAGGAAATAAACCATACAAATGGGAAATAACATAACAAGTCTCTTTAATATTATTATTATTTATAAAGCGCCAACATATTCCACAGCGCTGTACAATGGAGTAAATAAACCATACAAATGGTAAATAACATAAAAAGTCTCTATAATATTACTATTATTTATAAAGCACCAACATATACCACAGCGCTGTACAATGGAGTAAATAAACCATACAAATGGTTAAATAATATAGCAAGTCTCTTTAATATTATTATTATTTGTAAAGTGCCAACATATTCCACAGCGCTGTACAATGGAGTAAATAAACCATACAAATGGTAAATAACATAACAAGTCTCTTTAATATTATTATTATTTGTAAAGTGCCAACATATTCCACAGCGCTGTACAATGGTGTAAATAAACCATACAAATGGTATATAACATAACAAGTCTCTTTAATATTATTATTATTATTTATAAAGCACCAACATATTCCACAGCGCTGTACAATGGAGTAAATAAACCATACAAATGGTACATAACATAACAAGTCTCTTTAATATTATTATTATTATTTATAAAGCACCAACATATACCACAGCGCTGTACAATTGAGTAAATAAACCATACAAATGGTATATAACATAACAAGTCTCTTTAATATTATTATTATTATTATTTATAAAGCGCCAACATATACCACAGCAGTGTACAATGGAGTAAATAAACCATACAAATGGTAAATAACATAACAAGTCTCTTTAATATTATTATTATTATTTATAAAACGCCAACATATTCCACAGCGCCTTACAATGGAGTAAATAAACCATACAAATGGTACATAACATAACAAGTCTCTTTAATATTATTATTATTATTTATAAAGCGCCAACATATACCACAGCGCTGTACAATGGAGTAAATAAACCATACAAATGGGAAATAACATAACAAGTTTCTTTATTATTATTATTATTATTTATAAAGCGCCAACATATTCCACAGCGCTGCACAATGGAGTAAATAAACCATACAAATGGTACATAACATAACAAGTCTCTTTAATATTATTATTATTATTTATAAAGCGCCAACATATTCCACAGCGCTGTACAATGGAGTAAATAAACCATACAAATGGTACATAACATAACCAGTCTCTTTAATATTATTATTATTTATAAAGCGCCAACATATTCCACAGCGCTGTACAATGGAGTAAATAAACCATACAAATGGTACATAACATAACAAGTCTCTTTAATATTATTATTATTATTTATAAAGCGCCAACATATTCCACAGCGCTGTACAATGGTGTAAATAAACCATACAAATGGTATATAACATAACAAGTCTCTTTAATATTATTATAACTATTAAAGCGCCAACATATTCCACAGCGCTGTAAAATGGAGTAAATAAACCATACAAATGGTAAATAACATAACAAGTCTCTTTAATATTATTATTATTATTTATAAAGCGCCAACATATTCCACAGCGCTGTACAATGGAGTAAATAAACAATACAAATGGTACATAACATAAAAAGTCTCTTTAATATTATTATAATTATTTATAAAGCGCCAACATATTCCACAGCGCTGTACAATGGAGTAAATAAACCATACAAATGGGAAATAATATAACAAGTCTCTTTAATATTATTATTATTTATCAAAGCGCCAACATATTCTACAGCGCTGTACAATGGAGTAAATAAACCATACAAATAGGAAATAACATAACAAGTCTATTTAATATTATTATTATTTATAAAGCGCCAACATATTCCACAGCGCTGTACAATGGAGTAAATAAACCATACAAATGGGAAATAATATAACAAGTCTCTTTAATATTATTATTATTTATCAAAGCGCCAACATATTCTACAGCGCTGTACAATGGAGTAAATAAACCATACAAATGGGAAATAACATAACCAGTCTATTTAATATTATTATTATTTATAAAGCGCCAACATATTCCACAGCGCTGTACAATGGAGGAAATAAACCACACAAATGGTAAATAACATAACAAGTCTCTTTAATATTATTATAATTTACAAAGCGCCAACATATACCACAGCGCTGTACAATGGAGTAAATAAACCATACAAATGGTAAATAACATAACAAGTCTCTTTAATATTATTATTATTATTATTTATAAAGCGCCAACATATACCACAGCGCTGTACAATTGAGTAAATAAACCATACAAATGGTATATAACATAACAAGTCTCTTTAATATTATTATTATTATTATTTATAAAGCGCCAACATATACCACAGCAGTGTACAATGGAGTAAATAAACCATACAAATGGTAAATAACATAACAACTCTCTTTAATATTATTATTATTATTTATAAAGCGCCAACATTTTCCACAGCGCTGTACAATGGAGGAAATAAACCATACAAATGGTACATAACATAACAAGTCTCTTTAATATTATTATTATTATTTATAAAGCGCCAACATATTCCACAGCGCTGTACAATGGAGTAAATAAACCATACAAATGGTACATAACATAACCAGGCTCTTTAATATTATTATTATTTATAAAGCGCCAACATATTCCACAGCGCTGTACAATGGAGTAAATAAACCATACAAATGGTACATAACATAACAAGTCTCTTTAATATTATTATTATTATTTATAAAGCGCCAACATATTCCACAGCGCTGTACAATGGTGTAAATAAACCATACAAATGGTATATAACATAACAAGTCTCTTTAATATTATTATAACTATTAAAGCGCCAACATATTCCACAGCGCTGTAAAATGGAGTAAATAAAGCATACAAATGGTAAATAACATAACAAGTCTCTTTAATATTATTATTATTATTTATAAAGCGCCAACATATTCCACAGCGCTGTACAATGGAGTAAATAAACAATACAAATGGTACATAACATAACAAGTCTCTTTAATATTATTATAATTATTTATAAAGCGCCAACATATTCCACAGCGCTGTACAATGGAGTAAATAAACCATACAAATGGGAAATAATATAACAAGTCTCTTTAATATTATTATTATTTATCAAAGCGCCAACATATTCTACAGCGCTGTACAATGGAGTAAATAAACCATACAAATAGGAAACAACATAACAAGTCTATTTAATATTATTATTATTTATAAAGCGCCAACATATTCCACAGCGCTGTACAATGGAGTAAATAAACCATACAAATGTTAAATAACATAACAAGTCTCTATAATATTATTATTATTCATAAAGCGCCAACATATACCACAGGGCTGTACAATGGAGTAAACAAACCATACAAATGGGAAATAACATAACAAGTCTCTTTAATATTATTATTATTTATAAAGCGCCAACATATTATACAGCGCTGTACAATGGAGTAAATAAACCATACAAATGGGAAATAACATAACAAGTCTCTTTAATATTATTATTATTATTTATAAAGCGCCAACATATTCCACAGCGCTGTACAATGGAGTAAATAATCCATACAAATGGTAAATAACATAAATAGTCTCTTTAATATTATTATTATTTATAAAGAACCAACATATTCCACAGCGCTGTACAATGGAGTAAATAAACCATACAAATGGGAAATAACATAACAAGTCTCTTTAATATTATTATTATTTATCAAAGCGCCAACATATTCCACAGCACTGTACAATGGAGTAAATAAACCATACAAATGGGAAATAACATAACAAGTCTCTTTAATATTATTATTATTATTTATAAAGCGCCAACATATTCCACAGCACTGTACAATGGAGTAAATAAACCATACAAATGGGAAATAACATAACAAGTCTCTTTAATATTATTATTATTATTTATAAAGCGCCAACATATTCCACAGCACTGTACAATGGAGTAAATAAACCATACAAATGGGAAATAACATAACAAGTCTCTTTAATATTATTATTATTATTTATAAAGCGCCAACATATTCCACAGCACTGTACAATGGAGTAAATAAACCATACAAATGGGAAATAACATAACAAGTCTCTTTAATATTATTATTATTATTTATAAAGCGCCAACATATACCACAGCGCTGTACAATGGAGTAAATAAACCATACAAATGGGAAATAACATAACAAGCCTCTTTAATATTATTATTATTTATAAAGCGCCAACATATTCCACAGTGCTGTACAATGGAGTAAATAAACAATACAAATGGTACATAACATAACAAGTCTCTTTAATATTATTATTATTTATAAAGCGCCAACATATTCCACAGCGCTGTACAATGGAGGAAATAAACCGTACAAATGGTAAATAACATAACAAGTCTCTTTAATATTATTATTATTATTTATAAAGCGCCAACATATACCACAGCGCTGTACAATGGAGTAAATAAACCATACAAATGGGAAATAACATAACAAGTCTCTTTAATATTATTATTATTATTATTATTATTTATAAATCGCCAACATATTCCACAGCGCTGTACAATGGAGTAAATAAACCATACAAATGGTAAATAACATAACAAGTCTCTTTAATATTATTATTATTATTTATAAAGCGCCAACATATACCACAGCGCTGTACAATGGAGTAAATAAACCATACAAATGGGAAATAACATAACAAGTCTCTTTAATACTATTATTATTTATAAAGTGCCAACATATTCCACAGCGCTGTACAATGGAGTAAATAAACCATACAAATGGGAAATAACATAAGTCTTTTTAATATTATTATTATTATTTATAAAGCGCCAACATAATCCACAGCGCTGTACAATGGAGTAAATAAACCATACAAATGGTAAATAACATAACAAGTCTCTTTAATATTATTATTATTATTTATAAAGTGTCAACATATTCCACAGCGCTGTACAATGGAGTAAATAAACCATACAAATGGTAAATAACATAACAAGTCTCTTTAATATTATTATTATTATTTATAAAGTGTCAACGTATTCCACAGCGCTGTACAATGGAGTAAATAAACTATACACATGGTAAATAGCATAACAAGTCTCTTTAATATTATTATTATTTTTTATAAAGTGTCAACGTATTCCACAGCGCTGTACAATGGAGTAAATAAACTATACACATGGTAAATAGCATAACAAGTCTCTTTAATATTATTATTATTTTTTATAAAGCGCCAGCATATTCCACAGCTCTGTACAATGGAGTAAATAAACCATACAAATTGTAAATAACATAACTAGTCTCTTTAATATTATTATTATTATTATTTATAAAGCGCCAACATATACCACAAGGCTGTACAATGGAGTAAATAAACTATACACATGGTAAATAGCATAACAAGTTTCATTAATATTATTATTATTTGTTATAAAGCGCCAGCATATTCCACAGCGCTGTACAATGGAGTAAATAAACCATAGAAATGGTACATATCATAACAAGTCTCTTTAATATTATTTTTATTGATAAAGCGCCAACATATTCCACAGCGCTGTACAATGGAGTAAATAAACCATACAAATGGTAAATAATATAACAAGTCTCTTTAATATTATTATTATTTATAAAAGGGCCAACATGTTCCACAGCGCTGTACAATGGAGTAAATAAACCATACAAATGGTAAATAACATAATAAGTCTCTTTAATATTATTATTATTATTATTAAAGCGCCAACATATCCACAGCGCTCTACAATGGGGTAAATAAACCATACAAATGGTAATTAACATAATAAGTCTCTTTAATATTATTATTATTTAGCAAAGCGCCAACATATTCCACAGCGCTGTACAATGGAGTAAATAAACCATACTAATGTTAAATAACATAACAAGTCTCTTTAATATTATTATTATTTATCAAAGCGCCAACATATTCCACAGCGCTGTACAATGGAGTAAATAAACCATACAAATGGTACATAACATAACAAGTCTCTTTAATATTATTATTATTATTTATAAAGCGCCAACATATACCACAGCGCTGCACAATGAAGTAAATAAACCATACAAATGGTAAATAACATAACAAGTCTTTTTAATATTATTATTATTATTTATAAAGCGCCAACATAATCCACAGCGCTGTACAATGGAGTAAATAAACCATACAAATGGTAAATAACATAACAAGTCTCTTTAATATTATTATTATTATTTATAAAACGCCAACATAATCCACAGCGCTGTACAATGGAGTAAATAAACTATACACATGGAAAATAGCATAACAAGTCTCTTTAATATTATTATTATTTTTTATAAAGCGCCAGCATATTCCACAGCTCTGTACAATGGAGTAAATAAACCACACAAATGGTAAATAACATAACAAGTCTCTTTAATATTATTATTATTATTTATAAAGCGCCAACATATACCACAGGGCTGTACAATGGAGTAAATAAACTATACATATGGTAAATAGCATAACAAGTTTGTTTAATATTATTATTATTTGTTATAAAGCGCCAGCATATTCCACAGCGCTGTACAATGGAGGAAATAAACCATAGAAATGGTACATATCATAACAAGTCTCTTTAATATTATTTTTATTTATAAAGCGCCAACATATTCCACAGCGCTGTACAATGGAGTAAATAAACCATACAAATGGTAAATAATATAACAGGTCTCTTTAATATTATTTTTATTTATCAAAGCGCCAACATGTTCCACAGCGCTGTACAATGGAGTAAATAAACCATACAAATGGTAAATAACATAATAAGTCTCTTTAACCCCTTAGTGACATGACTTTTTTGGCTTGTCCGACGCTTGGTGACATGGGCTGTTTTAACATTTCTGAGCAGTTTGTGTTTTGCTGTAATTTATTTCTGTCTCATTTAGTGTACCCGCACAAACTATATATCGTTTTTATCGTCATAAGAAGGGCTTTCTTTTGATACCATTATTTTGATAATAGCATATAATTTGATGTAAAAAAATAATAAAATATGGCAAAAAAATTGAAAAAATTATTTTTTTATGACTTTTATTTGAAAAATCGTATACTCATGTACAAGAGACAACAAAAAAACACTGCTAAAAAGTTTCTAATATATGTCCTGAGTTCAGAAATAGCCCATGTTTTTATGTTTTTGTGCTTTTTTATTCTTGTTACAGGGCCAGAACTATAAGTGGTGCAAAGCTATTTTAAAATCCCTTCTTTCAAAATTAGCGATAGTGACATTGTAACACTGATTTCTGTACTAAATCCATGAATGACCCCCAACATGTACATATTTTTGAAAACTAGACAACTCAGGGCATTTAACTTGGGGTATTTTGACACATTTCATGTAGCCATTTTACCACCAATCTATGCCAAAGTTTGCAGCAAAAAATCTTTTTTTTAAATTTTTTACATATATTGCAATTTAGGTAAACATTACCTTAAAATGTGAAGGGTTATTTCCAAATAACACCTCAATATGTGTTCAGCAACATCTCCTGAGTACAGGGATACCACCCATGCATAGGTTTGTTGGTTTGTTTTGGGGCTAAAAGGCCACATTTAGGGGGTGCGCATTTTGGTTTTCCAACTTGGAATTCTGACATGCAGAAAACTTGTGCCCATGTCCCATTTGGGACATTTTTGAAGCCAGAAAGTGTATTTTACCCCACAAAACCATATATTTTTTTAAACTAGACACCCTAGGGTATTTCAAATGGTAGTATTTTAACACTTTCCATGCACTAATTATACTACCAGCCTATGTCAATGTTTTGGGTAGTAATTTTTTTTCACATACATTGTACTTTGGGCATGAATTCACAGATCCTGTTATATGTCAGTGCCAAACAACACCTCAATATGTGTTCAGCAACATCTCCTGAGTACAGGGATACCACCCATGTATAGGTTGGTTAGGTTATTTGGGGGTTAAAAGGCCACATTTGAGAGGTGCGCTTTTTGGTTTTCCAACTTGGAATTCTGACGTGCAGAAAACCTGCGCCCATGTCCCATTTGGGACATTTTTTAAGCCAAAAAGTGTATTCTACCCCACAAAACCATATATTTTTGAAAACTAGACACCCTAGGGTATTTCAAATGGTAGTATTTTAACACTTTTCATGCACTAATTCTACCACCAGCCTATGTCAATGTTATGGATAGTAATTTGTTTTTCACATTCATTGTACATCGGGCATGAATTCACAGATCCTACTATGTGTCAGTGCCAAACAACACCTTAATATGTGTTCAGCAACATCTCCTGAGTGCAGGGATACCACCCATGTGTAGGTTAGTTAGATTATTTGGGGGCTAAAAGGCCACGTTTAGGGGGGGGTGCATTTCCAACTTGGAATTTTGACATGTAGTCAGCCTGCGCCCATGTTCCATTTGGGACACTTTTGAAGCCTGTCAAAGTATTTTACCCCATAAAACCATATATTTTGGAAAACTAGACATCCTAGGGTATTTAAAATTGTGGTATTTTAACACTTTCCAAGTGCTAATTCTACCACCAACCTATGTCAAAGGGAAGGGATGTCATTTTTTCCCCACACACATTGTAGTTCAGGCAGGAATTTTCAGATTCTGGTATTTGCCACTGCCAACCAACACCTCAATATGTGTTCAGCAACATCTCCTGAGTACAGGGATACCCCCCATGCATAGGTTTGTTGGTTTGTATTGGGTCTAAAATTCCACATTTAGGGGGTGCGCAATTCCAACCTGGAATTTTGACATGTAGTCAGCCTGCGCCCATGTTCCATTTGGAACATTTTTGAAGCCGTCCAATGAATTTTACCCCATCAAACCATATATTTTTGGAAAATAGACATCCTAAGGTATTTCAAATGGTGGTATTTTAATACTGTATAGGTACTAATTCTACCACCAGCCTTTGTAAAAGTTTGTGGTAGTACTTTTTTGGGAGTTTTTTTACCACATGCATTGTACTTCAGGCATGAATTCACAGATTCTGGTATATGTCACTGCCAAACAACAACCCAATATGTGTTCAGCAACATCTCCCGAGTACAGGGATAGCACCCATGCATAGGTTTGTTGGTTTGTTTTTGGCTAGAAGGCAACATTTGTGAGATGCGCATCTCAAAATTCCAACTTGGAATTTTGACATGTAGTCAACCTGCGTCCGTGTCCTTTATGGGATATATCTTTGAAGCCAGCCAATGTAATTTACCCCCACCAAACCATATATTTTTTTATCGGTAGACCCCCATCACTACTTGTGGCAAGGGCTCAGCAGCCACCGATACATCGCTAGATGATGTATCAGAAAGCTGAATAGGGTCAAAATCGAACCCTGAGTCCGCGGCCTCAGAATCAGTGCGTAAGCAGTGATCTCGAGCAAAGAAGGGGTTAATAGCTCTTAGAAGAGCCTATCTAGTACTGTAATACATTACAGTACAAAGAAATTAATCCATAAAACAGTGCAGACAGCAAAACATACTGTTGCTGTGCAAGATTACTGCTTACACAGTGATGAATGGCAGGGAAGGGGTTAATACACAGTGAAAGACTTTCATAAAACCTGCCAATTTTATAAAATGTTATTTTATATCACTAATACTGATCTGTCTCTTTCCGTCACAAAAATGTAAGTGAGGAGAGGGAGGCAGATCAATATTTGTGAATATTGATCCGATTAATTTTGATCTGACCAGGGCGAATGGTGAGCTTAATTGAGAAATCACCAAACCGCCTTTGCCACTAATTCGCTGTTACTGATCGCTATGCGCTCAGGCAGCTTAAAAAAAAAAACTCAAATATTTTTACTTTACATGTAATCCCCTAGCGGGTATGTGTAAAAAAAAAAAAAAAAAAAAATATGCAGACAGATAAAAATTGCTTTGGCGTCAATATCATTGCGTAAGCAGTGATCGACGGCAAATAAGGGGTTAATAACTCTTAGAAGAGCCTTTTTAGTACTGTAATAAATTACAGTACAAAAAAAATTAACCCCTAAAAAATGCACAAACAGCAAAAATAAATGCGCTGATGTGCACGATCACTGCTTATGCAAGATCAGTGGCAGGGAAGGGGTTAAACACAGGGAATTGCTTTAATAAATTTTTTTTTATTGTTTTATTATTTGTGTGTTGTGTATTTATTGTTTTTTTTAACTTTTACTTACTTTTATAACTTTGATCTGTCTCTCTCCCTCACTAAAAAAAATGTGAGGAGAGGGAGGCAGATCATAACTGGTCAGATCAATATAGAGTTAATATTGATCTGACCAGTCAGTGGGGATGTTCAGGAGAGCATCCCCACTGCCTGTCAGTGTGCCTGGCAGTCACTGATTGCCTCTGTGAAGAGGCAATCGTGTGACAGCCAGAGAGCACAGGAAGCAGGTACTTCCTGCCTCCTGTGCTCTTGCCCTTAGAAGGGCAGCGCCATCTTGGTCACTCAGTGACCAAGATCGTGCATTTTTTTTTAGTGTTTCTGATTGCCTCGACTTGCGAGGCAATCAGAAACACTTTCTGAGCATAGGAAGCGAAAGATTCGCTTCCTATGCTCATTTTTTAAATGCCCGCGTTTTAAAGGCACTGTGCCTTTAAAACCGGCATTTCGATCGCTCTCCGGAGCGATCGAAATGCCGACGGGCATTTTTTTTAGCATTGTACGATGCTTCCATACGGAAGCATCGTTACAATGCCCTTAGAGCACTGAAAGCGGAAAAACTCCGCTTTCAGTGCTCGTTTTGACACAGGACGGACTAGGTCCGTCCTGTGTCACTAACGCCTCGGCACACAGGACGGACCTAGTCCGTCCTGTGTCGCCAAGGGGTTAATATTATTATTATTATTAAAGCGCCAACATATCCACAGCGCTCTACAATGGGGTAAATAAACCATGCAAATGGTAAATAACATAATAAGTCTCTTTAATGTTATTATTTTTTAGCAAAGCGCCAACATATTCCACAGCGCTGTACAATGGAGTAAATAAACCATACAAATGGTACATAACATAACAAGTCTCTTTAATATTATTATTATTATTTATAAAGCGCCAACATATACCACAGCGCTGTACAATGAAGTAAATAAACCATACAAATGGTAAATAACATAACAAGTCTTTTTAATATTATTATTATTATTTATAAAGCGCCAACATATACCACAGCGCTGTACAATGTAGTAAATAAACCATACAAATGGGAAATAACATAACAAGTCTCTTTAATATTATTATTATTATTTATAAAGCGCCAACATATACCACAGCGCTGTACAATGGAGTAAATAAACCATACAAATTGTAAATAACATAACATGTATCTTTATTATTATTATTATAATTATTATTTATAAAGCACCAACATATTCCACAGCGCTGTACAATGGAGTAAATAAACCATACAAATGGTAAATAACATAACAAGTCTCGTTAATACTATTATTATTTATAAAGTGCCAACATATTCCACAGCGCTGTACAATAGAGTAAATAAACCATAAAAATGGTAAATAACATAACAAGTCTCTGTGATATTATTATTATTATTTATAAAGCGCCAACATATTCCACAGCTCTGTATAATGGAGTAAATAAACCATAAAATGGGAAATAACATAACAAGTCTCTTTAATATTATTATTATTATTATTTATAAAGCGCCAACATATTCCACAGCGCTGTACAATCGAGTAAATAAACCATACAAATGGGAAATTAAATAACAAGTCTCTTTAATATTATTATCATTATTTATAAAGCGCCAACATATTCCACAGCGCTGTACAATGGAGTAAATAAACCATACAGATGGGAAATACCATAACAAGTCTCTTTAATATTATTATTATTATTTATAAAGAGTCAACATATTCCACAGCGCTGTACAATGGAGTAAATAAACCATACACATGGTAAATAGCATAACAAGTCTCTTTAATATTATTATTTATATAGCGCCAACATATTCCACAGCGCTGTACAATTGAGGAAATAAACCATACAAATGGTATACAACATAACAAGTCTCTTTAATATTATTATTATTATTTATAAAGCGTCAACATATTCCACAGCGCTGTACAATGGAGTAAATAAACCATACAAATGGTAAATAACATAACAAGTCTCTTTAATATTATTATTATTTATGAAGCGCCAACATATTCCACAGCGCTGTACAATGGAGGAAATAAACCATACAAATGGTATATAACATAACAAGTCTCTTTAATATTATTATCATTATTAAAGCGCCAACATATTTCACAGCGCTGTACAATGGAGTAAATAATCCATACAAATGGTAAATAACGTAACAAGTCTCTTTAATATTATTATTATTTATCAAAGCGCCAACATATTCCACAGCGCTGTACAATGGAGAAAATAAACCATACAAATGGTAAATAACATAACAAGTCTCTTTAATATTATTATTATTTTATATAAAGCGCCAACATATTCCACAGCGCTGTACAATGGAGTAAATAAATCATACAAATGGTAAATAACATAACAAGTCTCTTTAATATTATTATTATTTATAAAGCGCCAACATATTCCACAGCGCTGTACAATGGAGTAAATAAATCATTCAAATGGTAAATAACATAACAAGTCTCTTTAATATTATTATTTATATAGCGCCAACATATTCCACAGCGCTGTACAATGGAGGAAATAAACCATAGAAATGGTACATAACATAACAAGTCTCTTTAATATTATTATTATTATTATTTATAAAGCGAAAGCATATTCCACAGCGCTGTACAATGGAGGAAATAAACCATACAAATGGTATATAACATAACAAGTCTCATTAATATTATTATTATTATTTATAAAGCGCCAACATATACCACAGCGCTGTACAATGTAGTAAATAAACCATACAAATGGGAAATAACATAACAAGTCTCTTTAATATTATTATTATTATTTATAAAGCGCCAACATATACCACAGCGCTGTACAATGGAGTAAATAAACCATACAAATTGTAAATAACATAACATGTATCTTTATTATTATTATTATAATTATTATTTATAAAGCACCAACATATTCCACAGCGCTGTACAATGGAGTAAATAAACCATACAAATGGTAAATAACATAACAAGTCTCGTTAATACTATTATTATTTATAAAGTGCCAACATATTCCACAGCGCTGTACAATAGAGTAAATAAACCATAAAAATGGTAAATAACATAACAAGTCTCTGTGATATTATTATTATTATTTATAAAGCGCCAACATATTCCACAGCTCTGTATAATGGAGTAAATAAACCATAAAATGGGAAATAACATAACAAGTCTCTTTAATATTATTATTATTATTATTTATAAAGCGCCAACATATTCCACAGCGCTGTACAATCGAGTAAATAAACCATACAAATGGGAAATTAAATAACAAGTCTCTTTAATATTATTATCATTATTTATAAAGCGCCAACATATTCCACAGCGCTGTACAATGGAGTAAATAAACCATACAGATGGGAAATACCATAACAAGTCTCTTTAATATTATTATTATTATTTATAAAGAGTCAACATATTCCACAGCGCTGTACAATGGAGTAAATAAACCATACACATGGTAAATAGCATAACAAGTCTCTTTAATATTATTATTTATATAGCGCCAACATATTCCACAGCGCTGTACAATTGAGGAAATAAACCATACAAATGGTATACAACATAACAAGTCTCTTTAATATTATTATTATTATTTATAAAGCGTCAACATATTCCACAGCGCTGTACAATGGAGTAAATAAACCATACAAATGGTAAATAACATAACAAGTCTCTTTAATATTATTATTATTTATGAAGCGCCAACATATTCCACAGCGCTGTACAATGGAGGAAATAAACCATACAAATGGTATATAACATAACAAGTCTCTTTAATATTATTATCATTATTAAAGCGCCAACATATTTCACAGCGCTGTACAATGGAGTAAATAATCCATACAAATGGTAAATAACGTAACAAGTCTCTTTAATATTATTATTATTTATCAAAGCGCCAACATATTCCACAGCGCTGTACAATGGAGAAAATAAACCATACAAATGGTAAATAACATAACAAGTCTCTTTAATATTATTATTATTTTATATAAAGCGCCAACATATTCCACAGCGCTGTACAATGGAGTAAATAAATCATACAAATGGTAAATAACATAACAAGTCTCTTTAATATTATTATTATTTATAAAGCGCCAACATATTCCACAGCGCTGTACAATGGAGTAAATAAATCATTCAAATGGTAAATAACATAACAAGTCTCTTTAATATTATTATTTATATAGCGCCAACATATTCCACAGCGCTGTACAATGGAGGAAATAAACCATAGAAATGGTACATAACATAACAAGTCTCTTTAATATTATTATTATTATTATTTATAAAGCGAAAGCATATTCCACAGCGCTGTACAATGGAGGAAATAAACCATACAAATGGTATATAACATAACAAGTCTCATTAATATTATTATTATTATTTATAAAGCGTCAAAATATTCCACAGCGCTGTACAATGGAGTAAATAAACCATACAAATGGGAAATAACATAACAATTCTCTTTAATAGTATTATTATTATTTATAAAGCACCAACATATTCCACAGCGCTGTACAATGGAGTAAATAAACCATACAAATGGTAAATAATATAACAAGTCTCTTTAATATTATATTATTTATCAAAGCGCCAACATAATCCACAGCGCTTTACAATGGAGTAAATAAACCATACAAATTGTAAATAACATAACAAGTCTCTTTAATATTATTATTATTATTTATAAAGCGTCAACGTATTCCACAGCGCTGTACAATGGAGTAAATAAACTATACACATGGTAAATAGCATAACAAGTCTCTTTAATATTATTATTATTTTTTATAAAGCGCCAGCATATTCCACAGTGCTGTACAATGGAGTAAATAAACCATACAAATGGGAAATAACATAACAAGTCTCTTTAATACTATTATTATTTATAAAGTGCCAACATATTCCACAGCGCTGTACAATGGAGTAAATAAACCATACAAATGGGAAATAACATAACAAGTCTCTTTAATATTATTATTATTATTTATAAAGCGCCAACATATTCCACAGCACTGTACAATGTAGTAAATAAACCATACAAATGGTACATAACATAACAAGTCTCTATAATATTATTATTATTTATAAAGCGCCAACATATTCCACAGCGCTGTACAATGGAGTAAATAAACCATACAAATGTTAAATAATATAACAAGTCTCTATAATATTATTATTATTCATAAAGCGCCAACATATACCACAGCGCTGTACAATGGAGTAAATAAACCATACAAATGGGAAATAACATAACAAGTCTCTATAATATTATTATTATTATTTATAAAGCGCCAACATATTCCACAGCGCTGTACAATGGAGTAAATAAACCATACAAATGGTACATAACATAACAAGTCTCTTTAATATTATTATTATTTATAAAGAACCAACATATTCCACAGCGCTGTACAATGGAGTAAATAAACCATACAAATGGGAAATAACATAACAAGTCTCTTTAATATTATTATTATTTATCAAAGCGCCAACATATTCCACAGCACTGTACAATGGAGTAAATAAACCATACAAATGGGAAATAACATAACAAGTCTCTTTAATATTATTATTATTATTTATAAAGCGCCAACATATTCCACAGCACTGTACAATGGAGTAAATAAACCATACAAATGGGAAATAACATAACAAGTCTCTTTAATATTATTATTATTATTTATAAAGCGCCAACATATACCACAGCGCTGTACAATGGAGTAAATAAACCATACAAATGGGAAATAACACAACAAGTCTCTTTAATATTATTATTATTATTTATAAAGCGCCAACATATTCCACAGCGCTGTACAATGGAGTAAATAAACCATACAAATGTTAAATAATATAACAAGTCTCTATAATATTATTATTATTCATAAAGCGCCAACATATACCACAGGGCTGTACAATGGAGTAAACAAACCATACAAATGGGAAATAACATAACAAGTCTCTTTAATATTATTATTATTTATAAAGCGCCAACATATTATACAGCGCTGTACAATGGAGTAAATAAACCATACAAATGGGAAATAACATAACAAGTCTCTTTAATATTATTATTATTATTTATAAAGCGCCAACATATTCCACAGCGATGTACAATGGAGTAAATTAACTATACACATGGTAAATAGCATAACAAGTCTCTTTAATATTATTATTTATAAAGCGCCAACATATTCCACAGCGCTGTACAATGGAGTAAATAAATCATTCAAATGGTAAATAACATAACAAGTCTCTTTAATATTATTATTTATATAGCGCCAACATATTCCACAGCGCTGTACAATGGAGGAAATAAACCATAGAAATGGTACATAACATAACAAGTCTCTTTAATATTATTATTATTATTATTTATAAAGCGAAAGCATATTCCACAGCGCTGTACAATGGAGGAAATAAACCATACAAATGGTATATAACATAACAAGTCTCATTAATATTATTATTATTATTTATAAAGCGTCAAAATATTCCACAGCGCTGTACAATGGACTAAATAAACCATACAAATGGGAACTAACATAACAAGTCTCTTTAATATTATTATTATTATTTATAAAGCGTCAAAATATTCCACAGCGCTGTATAATGGAGTAAATAAACCATACAAATGGGAAATAACATAACAATTCTCTTTAATAGTATTATTATTATTTATAAAGCACCAACATATTCCACAGCGCTGTACAATGGAGTAAATAAACCATACAAATGGTAAATAATATAACAAGTCTCTTTAATATTATATTATTTATCAAAGCGCCAACATAATCCACAGCGCTTTACAATGGAGTAAATAAACCATACAAATGGTAAATAACATAACAAGTCTCTTTAATATTATTATTATTATTTATAAAGCGTCAACGTATTCCACAGCGCTGTACAATGGAGTAAATAAACTATACACATGGTAAATAGCATAACAAGTCTCTTTAATATTATTATTATTTTTTATAAAGCGCCAGCATATTCCACAGTGCTGTACAATGGAGTAAATAAACCATACAAATGGGAAATAACATAACAAGTCTCTATAATATTATTATTATTCATAAAGCGCCAACATATACCACAGCGCTGTACAATGGAGTAAATAAACCATACAAATGGGAAATAACATAACAAGTCTCTATAATATTATTATTATTATTTATAAAGCGCCAACATATTCCACAGCGCTGTACAATGGAGTAAATAAACCATACAAATGTTAAATAATATAACAAGTCTCTATAATATTATTATTATTCATAAAGCGCCAACATATACCACAGGGCTGTACAATGGAGTAAACAAACCATACAAATGGGAAATAACATAACAAGTCTCTTTAATATTATTATTATTTATAAAGCGCCAACATATTATACAGCGCTGTACAATGGAGTAAATAAACCATACAAATGGGAAATAACATAACAAGTCTCTATAATATTATTATTATTCATAAAGCGCCAACATATACCACAGCGCTGTACAATGGAGTAAATAAACCATACAAATGGGAAATAACATAACAAGTCTCTATAATATTATTACTATTATTTATAAAGCGCCAACATATTCCACAGCGCTGTACAATGGAGTAAATAAACCATACAAATGTTAAATAATATAACAAGTCTCTATAATATTATTATTATTCATAAAGCGCCAACATATACCACAGGGCTGTACAATGGAGTAAACAAACCATACAAATGGGAAATAACATAACAAGTCTCTTTAATATTATTATTATTTATAAAGCGCCAACATATTATACAGCGCTGTACAATGGAGTAAATAAACCATACAAATGGGAAATAACATAACAAGTCTCTTTAATATTATTATTATTATTTATAAAGCGCCAACATATTCCACAGCGCTGTACAATGGAGTAAATAATCCATACAAATGGTAAATAACATAAATAGTCTCTTTAATATTATTATTATTTATAAAGAACCAACATATTCCACAGCGCTGTACAATGGAGTAAATAAACCATACAAATGGGAAATAACATAACAAGTCTCTTTAATATTATTATTATTTATCAAAGCGCCAACATATTCCACAGCACTGTACAATGGAGTAAATAAACCATACAAATGGGAAATAACATAACAAGTCTCTTTAATATTATTATTATTATTTATAAAGCGCCAACATATTCCACAGCACTGTACAATGGAGTAAATAAACCATACAAATGGGAAATAACATAACAAGTCTCTTTAATATTATTATTATTATTTATAAAGCGCCAACATATTCCACAGCACTGTACAATGGAGTAAATAAACCATACAAATGGGAAATAACATAACAAGTCTCTTTAATATTATTATTATTATTTATAAAGCGCCAACATATTCCACAGCACTGTACAATGGAGTAAATAAACCATACAAATGGGAAATAACATAACAAGTCTCTTTAATATTATTATTATTATTTATAAAGCGCCAACATATACCACAGCGCTGTACAATGGAGTAAATAAACCATACAAATGGGAAATAACATAACAAGCCTCTTTAATATTATTATTATTTATAAAGCGCCAACATATTCCACAGTGCTGTACAATGGAGTAAATAAACAATACAAATGGTACATAACATAACAAGTCTCTTTAATATTATTATTATTTATAAAGCGCCAACATATTCCACAGCGCTGTACAATGGAGGAAATAAACCATACAAATGGTAAATAACATAACAAGTCTCTTTAATATTATTATTATTATTTATAAAGCGCCAACATATACCACAGCGCTGTACAATGGAGTAAATAAACCATACAAATGGGAAATAACATAACAAGTCTCTTTAATATTATTATTATTATTATTATTATTAATAAATCGCCAACATATTCCACAGCGCTGTACAATGGAGTAAATAAACCATACAAATGGTAAATAACATAACAAGTCTCTTTAATATTATTATTATTATTTATAAAGCGCCAACATATACCACAGCGCTGTACAATGGAGTAAATAAACCATACAAATGGGAAATAACATAACAAGTCTCTTTAATACTATTATTATTTATAAAGTGCCAACATATTCCACAGCGCTGTACAATGGAGTAAATAAACCATACAAATGGGAAATAACATAAGTCTTTTTAATATTATTATTATTATTTATAAAGCGCCAACATAATCCACAGCGCTGTACAATGGAGTAAATAAACCATACAAATGGTAAATAACATAACAAGTCTCTTTAATATTATTATTATTATTTATAAAGTGTCAACGTATTCCACAGCGCTGTACAATGGAGTAAATAAACTATACACATGGTAAATAGCATAACAAGTCTCTTTAATATTATTATTATTTTTTATAAAGCGCCAGCATATTCCACAGCTCTGTACAATGGAGTAAATAAACCATACAAATTGTAAATAACATAACTAGTCTCTTTAATATTATTATTATTATTATTTATAAAGCGCCAACATATACCACAAGGCTGTACAATGGAGTAAATAAACTATACACATGGTAAATAGCATAACAAGTTTCTTTAATATTATTATTATTTGTTATAAAGCGCCAGCATATTCCACAGCGCTGTACAATGGAGTAAATAAACCATAGAAATGGTACATATCATAACAAGTCTCTTTAATATTATTTTTATTGATAAAGCGCCAACATATTCCACAGCGCTGTACAATGGAGTAAATAAACCATACAAATGGTAAATAATATAACAAGTCTCTTTAATATTATTATTATTTATAAAAGGGCCAACATGTTCCACAGCGCTGTACAATGGAGTAAATAAACCATACAAATGGTAAATAACATAATAAGTCTCTTTAATATTATTATTATTATTATTATTAAAGCGCCAACATATCCACAGCGCTCTACAATGGGGTAAATAAACCATACAAATGGTAATTAACATAATAAGTCTCTTTAATATTATTATTATTTAGCAAAGCGCCAACATATTCCACAGCGCTGTACAATGGAGTAAATAAACCATACTAATGTTAAATAACATAACAAGTCTCTTTAATATTATTATTATTTATCAAAGCGCCAACATATTCCACAGCGCTGTACAATGGAGTAAATAAACCATACAAATGGTACATAACATAACAAGTCTCTTTAATATTATTATTATTATTTATAAAGCGCCAACATATACCACAGCGCTGTACAATGAAGTAAATAAACCATACAAATGGTAAATAACATAACAAGTCTTTTTAATATTATTATTATTATTTATAAAGCGCCAACATAATCCACAGCGCTGTACAATGGAGTAAATAAACCATACAAATGGTAAATAACATAACAAGTCTCTTTAATATTATTATTATTATTTATAAAACGCCAACATAATCCACAGCGCTGTACAATGGAGTAAATAAACTATACACATGGAAAATAGCATAACAAGTCTCTTTAATATTATTATTATTTTTTATAAAGCGCCAGCATATTCCACAGCTCTGTACAATGGAGTAAATAAACCACACAAATGGTAAATAACATAACAAGTCTCTTTAATATTATTATTATTATTTATAAAGCGCCAACATATACCACAGGGCTGTACAATGGAGTAAATAAACTATACATATGGTAAATAGCATAACAAGTTTGTTTAATATTATTATTATTTGTTATAAAGCGCCAGCATATTCCACAGCGCTGTACAATGGAGGAAATAAACCATAGAAATGGTACATATCATAACAAGTCTCTTTAATATTATTTTTATTTATAAAGCGCCAACATATTCCACAGCGCTGTACAATGGAGTAAATAAACCATACAAATGGTAAATAATATAACAGGTCTCTTTAATATTATTTTTATTTATCAAAGCGCCAACATGTTCCACAGCGCTGTACAATGGAGTAAATAAACCATACAAATGGTAAATAACATAATAAGTCTCTTTAACCCCTTAGTGACATGACTTTTTTGGCTTGTCCGACGCTTGGTGACATGGGCTGTTTTAACATTTCTGAGCAGTTTGTGTTTTGCTGTAATTTATTTCTGTCTCATTTAGTGTACCCGCACAAACTATATATCGTTTTTATCGTCATAAGAAGGGCTTTCTTTTGATACCATTATTTTGATAATAGCATATAATTTGATGTAAAAAAATAATAAAATATGGCAAAAAAATTGAAAAAATTATTTTTTTATGACTTTTATTTGAAAAATCGTATACTCATGTACAAGAGACAACAAAAAAACACTGCTAAAAAGTTTCTAATATATGTCCTGAGTTCAGAAATAGCCCATGTTTTTATGTTTTTGTGCTTTTTTATTCTTGTTACAGGGCCAGAACTATAAGTGGTGCAAAGCTATTTTAAAATCCCTTCTTTCAAAATTAGCGATAGTGACATTGTAACACTGATTTCTGTACTAAATCCATGAATGACCCCCAACATGTACATATTTTTGAAAACTAGACAACTCAGGGCATTTAACTTGGGGTATTTTGACACATTTCATGTAGCCATTTTACCACCAATCTATGCCAAAGTTTGCAGCAAAAAATCTTTTTTTTAAATTTTTTACATATATTGCAATTTAGGTAAACATTACCTTAAAATGTGAAGGGTTATTTCCAAATAACACCTCAATATGTGTTCAGCAACATCTCCTGAGTACAGGGATACCACCCATGCATAGGTTTGTTGGTTTGTTTTGGGGCTAAAAGGCCACATTTAGGGGGTGCGCATTTTGGTTTTCCAACTTGGAATTCTGACATGCAGAAAACTTGTGCCCATGTCCCATTTGGGACATTTTTGAAGCCAGAAAGTGTATTTTACCCCACAAAACCATATATTTTTTTAAACTAGACACCCTAGGGTATTTCAAATGGTAGTATTTTAACACTTTCCATGCACTAATTATACTACCAGCCTATGTCAATGTTTTGGGTAGTAATTTTTTTTCACATACATTGTACTTTGGGCATGAATTCACAGATCCTGTTATATGTCAGTGCCAAACAACACCTCAATATGTGTTCAGCAACATCTCCTGAGTACAGGGATACCACCCATGTATAGGTTGGTTAGGTTATTTGGGGGTTAAAAGGCCACATTTGAGAGGTGCGCTTTTTGGTTTTCCAACTTGGAATTCTGACGTGCAGAAAACCTGCGCCCATGTCCCATTTGGGACATTTTTTAAGCCAAAAAGTGTATTCTACCCCACAAAACCATATATTTTTGAAAACTAGACACCCTAGGGTATTTCAAATGGTAGTATTTTAACACTTTTCATGCACTAATTCTACCACCAGCCTATGTCAATGTTATGGATAGTAATTTGTTTTTCACATTCATTGTACATCGGGCATGAATTCACAGATCCTACTATGTGTCAGTGCCAAACAACACCTTAATATGTGTTCAGCAACATCTCCTGAGTGCAGGGATACCACCCATGTGTAGGTTAGTTAGATTATTTGGGGGCTAAAAGGCCACGTTTAGGGGGGGGTGCATTTCCAACTTGGAATTTTGACATGTAGTCAGCCTGCGCCCATGTTCCATTTGGGACACTTTTGAAGCCTGTCAAAGTATTTTACCCCATAAAACCATATATTTTGGAAAACTAGACATCCTAGGGTATTTAAAATTGTGGTATTTTAACACTTTCCAAGTGCTAATTCTACCACCAACCTATGTCAAAGGGATGGGATGTCATTTTTTCCCCACACACATTGTAGTTCAGGCAGGAATTTTCAGATTCTGGTATTTGCCACTGCCAACCAACACCTCAATATGTGTTCAGCAACATCTCCTGAGTACAGGGATACCCCCCATGCATAGGTTTGTTGGTTTGTATTGGGTCTAAAATTCCACATTTAGGGGGTGCGCAATTCCAACCTGGAATTTTGACATGTAGTCAGCCTGCGCCCATGTTCCATTTGGAACATTTTTGAAGCCGTCCAATGAATTTTACCCCATCAAACCATATATTTTTGGAAAATAGACATCCTAAGGTATTTCAAATGGTGGTATTTTAATACTGTATAGGTACTAATTCTACCACCAGCCTTTGTAAAAGTTTGTGGTAGTACTTTTTTGGGAGTTTTTTTACCACATGCATTGTACTTCAGGCATGAATTCACAGATTCTGGTATATGTCACTGCCAAACAACAACCCAATATGTGTTCAGCAACATCTCCCGAGTACAGGGATAGCACCCATGCATAGGTTTGTTGGTTTGTTTTTGGCTAGAAGGCAACATTTGTGAGATGCGCATCTCAAAATTCCAACTTGGAATTTTGACATGTAGTCAACCTGCGTCCGTGTCCTTTATGGGATATATCTTTGAAGCCAGCCAATGTAATTTACCCCCACCAAACCATATATTTTTTTATCGGTAGACCCCCATCACTACTTGTGGCAAGGGCTCAGCAGCCACCGATACATCGCTAGATGATGTATCAGAAAGCTGAATAGGGTCAAAATCGAACCCTGAGTCTGCGGCCTCAGAATCAGTGCGTAAGCAGTGATCTCGAGCAAAGAAGGGGTTAATAGCTCTTAGAAGAGCCTATCTAGTACTGTAATACATTACAGTACAAAGAAATTAATCCATAAAACAGTGCAGACAGCAAAACATACTGTTGCTGTGCAAGATTACTGCTTACACAGTGATGAATGGCAGGGAAGGGGTTAATACACAGTGAAAGACTTTCATAAAACCTGCCAATTTTATAAAATGTTATTTTATATCACTAATACTGATCTGTCTCTTTCCGTCACAAAAATGTAATTGAGGAGAGGGAGGCAGATCAATATTTGTGAATATTGATCCGATTAATTTTGATCTGACCAGGGCGAATGGTGAGCTTAATTGAGAAATCACCAAACCGCCTTTGCCACTAATTCGCTGTTACTGATCGCTATGCGCTCAGGCAGCTTAAAAAAAAAAACTCAAATATTTTTACTTTACATGTAATCCCCTAGCGGGTATGTGTAAAAAAAAAAAAAAAAAAAAATATGCAGACAGATAAAAATTGCTTTGGCGTCAATATCATTGCGTAAGCAGTGATCGACGGCAAATAAGGGGTTAATAACTCTTAGAAGAGCCTTTTTAGTACTGTAATAAATTACAGTACAAAAAAAATTAACCCCTAAAAAATGCACAAACAGCAAAAATAAATGCGCTGATGTGCACGATCACTGCTTATGCAAGATCAGTGGCAGGGAAGGGGTTAAACACAGGGAATTGCTTTAATAAATTTTTTTTATTGTTTTATTATTTGTGTGTTGTGTATTTATTGTTTTTTTTAACTTTTACTTACTTTTATAACTTTGATCTGTCTCTCTCCCTCACTAAAAAAAATGTGAGGAGAGGGAGGCAGATCATAACTGGTCAGATCAATATAGAGTTAATATTGATCTGACCAGTCAGTGGGGATGTTCAGGAGAGCATCCCCACTGCCTGTCAGTGTGCCTGGCAGTCACTGATTGCCTCTGTGAAGAGGCAATCGTGTGACAGCCAGAGAGCACAGGAAGCAGGTACTTCCTGCCTCCTGTGCTCTTGCCCTTAGAAGGGCAGCGCCATCTTGGTCACTCAGTGACCAAGATCGTGCATTTTTTTTTAGTGTTTCTGATTGCCTCGACTTGCGAGGCAATCAGAAACACTTTCTGAGCATAGGAAGCGAAAGATTCGCTTCCTATGCTCATTTTTTAAATGCCCGCGTTTTAAAGGCACTGTGCCTTTAAAACCGGCATTTCGATCGCTCTCCGGAGCGATCGAAATGCCGACGGGCATTTTTTTTAGCATTGTACGATGCTTCCATACGGAAGCATCGTTACAATGCCCTTAGAGCACTGAAAGCGGAAAAACTCCGCTTTCAGTGCTCGTTTTGAAACAGGACGGACTAGGTCCGTCCTGTGTCACTAACGCCTCGGCACACAGGACGGACCTAGTCCGTCCTGTGTCGCCAAGGGGTTAATATTATTATTATTATTAAAGCGCCAACATATCCACAGCGCTCTACAATGGGGTAAATAAACCATGCAAATGGTAAATAACATAATAAGTCTCTTTAATGTTATTATTTTTTAGCAAAGCGCCAACATATTCCACAGCGCTGTACAATGGAGTAAATAAACCATACAAATGGTACATAACATAACAAGTCTCTTTAATATTATTATTATTATTTATAAAGCGCCAACATATACCACAGCGCTGTACAATGAAGTAAATAAACCATACAAATGGTAAATAACATAACAAGTCTTTTTAATATTATTATTATTATTTATAAAGCGCCAACATATACCACAGCGCTGTACAATGTAGTAAATAAACCATACAAATGGGAAATAACATAACAAGTCTCTTTAATATTATTATTATTATTTATAAAGCGCCAACATATACCACAGCGCTGTACAATGGAGTAAATAAACCATACAAATTGTAAATAACATAACATGTATCTTTATTATTATTATTATAATTATTATTTATAAAGCACCAACATATTCCACAGCGCTGTACAATGGAGTAAATAAACCATACAAATGGTAAATAACATAACAAGTCTCGTTAATACTATTATTATTTATAAAGTGCCAACATATTCCACAGCGCTGTACAATAGAGTAAATAAACCATAAAAATGGTAAATAACATAACAAGTCTCTGTGATATTATTATTATTATTTATAAAGCGCCAACATATTCCACAGCTCTGTATAATGGAGTAAATAAACCATAAAATGGGAAATAACATAACAAGTCTCTTTAATATTATTATTATTATTATTTATAAAGCGCCAACATATTCCACAGCGCTGTACAATCGAGTAAATAAACCATACAAATGGGAAATTAAATAACAAGTCTCTTTAATATTATTATCATTATTTATAAAGCGCCAACATATTCCACAGCGCTGTACAATGGAGTAAATAAACCATACAGATGGGAAATACCATAACAAGTCTCTTTAATATTATTATTATTATTTATAAAGAGTCAACATATTCCACAGCGCTGTACAATGGAGTAAATAAACCATACACATGGTAAATAGCATAACAAGTCTCTTTAATATTATTATTTATATAGCGCCAACATATTCCACAGCGCTGTACAATTGAGGAAATAAACCATACAAATGGTATACAACATAACAAGTCTCTTTAATATTATTATTATTATTTATAAAGCGTCAACATATTCCACAGCGCTGTACAATGGAGTAAATAAACCATACAAATGGTAAATAACATAACAAGTCTCTTTAATATTATTATTATTTATGAAGCGCCAACATATTCCACAGCGCTGTACAATGGAGGAAATAAACCATACAAATGGTATATAACATAACAAGTCTCTTTAATATTATTATCATTATTAAAGCGCCAACATATTTCACAGCGCTGTACAATGGAGTAAATAATCCATACAAATGGTAAATAACGTAACAAGTCTCTTTAATATTATTATTATTTATCAAAGCGCCAACATATTCCACAGCGCTGTACAATGGAGAAAATAAACCATACAAATGGTAAATAACATAACAAGTCTCTTTAATATTATTATTATTTTATATAAAGCGCCAACATATTCCACAGCGCTGTACAATGGAGTAAATAAATCATACAAATGGTAAATAACATAACAAGTCTCTTTAATATTATTATTTATATAGCGCCAACATATTCCACAGCGCTGTACAATGGAGGAAATAAACCATAGAAATGGTACATAACATAATAAGTCTCTTTAATATTATTATTATTATTATTTATAAAGCGAAAGCATATTCCACAGCGCTGTACAATGGAGGAAATAAACCATACAAATGGTATATAACATAACAAGTCTCATTAATATTATTATTATTATTTATAAAGCGTCAAAATATTCCACAGCGCTGTACAATGGAGTAAATAAACCATACAAATGGGAAATAACATAACAATTCTCTTTAATAGTATTATTATTATTTATAAAGCACCAACATATTCCACAGCGCTGTACAATGGAGTAAATAAACCATACAAATGGTAAATAATATAACAAGTCTCTTTAATATTATATTATTTATCAAAGCGCCAACATAATCCACAGCGCTTTACAATGGAGTAAATAAACCATACAAATTGTAAATAACATAACAAGTCTCTTTAATATTATTATTATTATTTATAAAGCGTCAACGTATTCCACAGCGCTGTACAATGGAGTAAATAAACCATACAAATTGTAAATAGCATAACAAGTCTCTTTAATATTATTATTATTTTTTATAAAGCGCCAGCATATTCCACAGTGCTGTACAATGGAGTAAATAAACCATACAAATGGGAAATAACATAACAAGTCTCTTTAATACTATTATTATTTATAAAGTGCCAACATATTCCACAGCGCTGTACAATGGAGTAAATAAACCATACAAATGGGAAATAACATAACAAGTCTCTTTAATATTATTATTATTATTTATAAAGCGCCAACATATTCCACAGCACTGTACAATGTAGTAAATAAACCATACAAATGGTACATAACATAACAAGTCTCTATAATATTATTATTATTTATAAAGCGCCAACATATTCCACAGCGCTGTACAATGGAGTAAATAAACCATACAAATGTTAAATAATATAACAAGTCTCTATAATATTATTATTATTCATAAAGCGCCAACATATACCACAGCGCTGTACAATGGAGTAAATAAACCATACAAATGGGAAATAACATAACAAGTCTCTATAATATTATTATTATTATTTATAAAGCGCCAACATATTCCACAGCGCTGTACAATGGAGTAAATAATCCATACAAATGGTAAATAACATAAATAGTCTCTTTAATATTATTATTATTTATAAAGAACCAACATATTCCACAGCGCTGTACAATGGAGTAAATAAACCATACAAATGGGAAATAACATAACAAGTCTCTTTAATATTATTATTATTTATCAAAGCGCCAACATATTCCACAGCACTGTACAATGGAGTAAATAAACCATACAAATGGGAAATAACATAACAAGTCTCTTTAATATTATTATTATTATTTATAAAGCACCAACATATTCCACAGCACTGTACAATGGAGTAAATAAACCATACAAATGGGAAATAACATAACAAGTCTCTTTAATATTATTATTATTATTTATAAAGCGCCAACATATTCCACAGCACTGTACAATGGAGTAAATAAACCATACAAATGGGAAATAACATAACAAGTCTCTTTAATATTATTATTATTATTTATAAAGCGCCAACATATACCACAGCGCTGTACAATGGAGTAAATAAACCATACAAATGGGAAATAACATAACAAGCCTCTTTAATATTATTATTATTTATAAAGCGCCAACATATTTCACAGTGCTGTACAATGGAGTAAATAAACCATACAAATGGTACATAACATAACAAGTCTCTTTAATATTATTATTATTTATAAAGCGCCAACATATTCCACAGCGCTGTACAATGGAGGAAATAAACCATACAAATGGTATATAACATAACAAGTCTCTTTAATATTATTATAACTATTAAAGCGCCAACATATTCCACAGCGCAGTACAATGGAGTAAATAAACCATACAAATGGTACGTAACATAACAAGTCTCATTAATATTATTATTATTTATAAAGCGCCAACATATTCCACAGCGCTGTACAATGGAGTAAATAAACCATACAAATGGTAAATAACATAACAAGTCTCTTTAATATTATTATTATTATTTAAAAAGCACCAACATTTTCCACAGCGCTGTACAATGGAGTAAATAAACCACACAAATGGTACATAACATATTAAGTCTCATTAATATTATTATTATTTATAAAGCGCCAACATATTCCACAGCGCTGTACAATGGAGTAAATAAACCATACAAATGGTAAATAACATAACAAGTCTCTTTAATATTATTATTATTATTTAAAAAGCACCAACATTTTCCACAGCGCTGTACAATGGAGTAAATAAACCACACAAATGGTACATAACATATTAAGTCTCATTAATATTATTATTATTTATAAAGCGCCAACATATTCCACAGCGCTGTACAATGGAGTAAATAAACCATACAAATGGTAAATAACATAACAAGTCTCTTTAATATTATTATTATTATTTATAAAGCACCAACATTTTCCACAGCGCTGTACAATGGAGGAAATAAACCATACAAATGGTAAATAACATAACAAGTCTCTTCAATATTATTATTTATAAAGCGCCAACATATTCCACAGCGCTGTACAATGGAGTAAATAAACCATACAAATGGTACATAACATAACAAGTCTCTTTAATATAATTATTATTAATTATAAAGCGCAAACATATTCCACAGCGCTGTACAAAGGAGTAAATAAACCATACAAATGGTAAATAACATAACAAGTCTCTTTAATATTATTATTATTTATAAAGCACCAACATATTCCACAGCGCTGTACAATGGAGGAAATAAACCATACAAATGGTATATAACATAACAAGTCTCTTTAATATTATTATCATTATTAAAGCGCCAACATATTCCACAGCGCTGTACAATGGAGTAAATAATCCATACAAATGGTAAATAACATAACAAGTCTCTTTAATATTATTATTATTTATAAAGCCCCAATATATTCCACAGCGCTGTACAATGGAGTAAATAAACCATACAAATGGTAAATAACATAACAAATCTCTTTAATATTATTATTTATATAGCGCCATCATATTCCACAGCGCTGTACAATGGAGGAAATAAACCATACAAATGGTATATAACATAACAAGTCTCTTTAATATTATTATTATTATTTATTAAGCGTCAACATATTCCACAGCGCTGTACAATGGAGTAAATAAACCATACAAATGTTAAATAACATAACAAGTCTCTTTAATAGTATTATTATTATTTATAAAGCACCAACATATTCCACAGCGCTGTACAATGGAGTAAATAAACAATACAAATGGTAAATAATATAACAAGTCTCTTTAATATTATTATTATTTATCAAAGCGCCAACATATTCCACAGCGCTGTACAATGGAGTAAATAAACCATACAAATGGGAAATAACATAACAAGTCTCCTTAATATTATTATTATTTAAAAAGTGCCAACATATTCCACAGCGCTGTACAATGGAGTAAATAAACCATACAAATGGGAAATAACATAAGTCTTTTTAATATTATTTTTATTATTTATAAAGCGCCAACATAATCCACAGCGCTGTACAATGGAGTAAATAAACCATACAAATGGTAAATAACATAACAAGTCTCTTTAATAGTATTATTATTATTTATAAAGCACCAACATATTCCACAGCGCTGTACAATGGAGTAAATAAACCATACAAATGGTAAATAATATAACAAGTCTCTTTAATATTATTATTATTTATCATAGCGCCAACATATTCCACAGCGCTGTACAATGGAGTAAATAAACCATACAAATGGGAAATAACATAAGTCTTTTTAATATTATTATTATTATTTATAAAGCGCCAACATAATCCACAGCGCTGTACAATGGAGTAAATAAACCATACAAATGGTAAATAACATAACAAGTCTCTTTAATATTATTATTTATATAGCGCCAACATATTCCACAGCGCTGTACAATGGAGGAAATAAACCATAGAAATGGTACATAACATAACAAGTCTCTTTAAAATTATTATTATTATTTATAAAGCGCCAACATAATCCACATCACTGTACAATGGAGTAAATAATCCATACAAACGGGAAATAACATAACAAGTCTCTTTAATATTATTATTATTTAAAAAGTGCCAACATATTCCACAGCGCTGTACAATGGAGTAAATAAACCATACAAATGGGAAATAACATAAGTCTTTTTAATATTTTTATTATTATTTATAAAGTGCCAACATAATCCACAGCGCTGTACAATGGAGTAAATAAACCATACAAATGGTAAATAACATAACAAGTCTCTTTAATATTATTATTATTATTTATAAAGCACCAACATATTCCACAGCTCTGTACAATGGAGTAAATAAACCATACAAATGGTAAATAACATAACAAGTCTCTTTAATATTATTATTATTATTTATAAAGCGCCAACATATACCACAAGGCTGTACAATGGAGTAAATAAACTATACACATGGTAAATAGCATAACAAGTTTCTTTAATATTAATATTATTTGTTATAAAGCGCCAGCATATTCCACAGCGCTGTACAATGGAGGAAATAAACCATAGAAATGGTACATATCATAACAAGTCTCTTTAATATTATTTTTATTTATAAAACGCCAACATATTCCACAGCGCTGTACAATGGAGTAAATAAACCATACAAATGGTAAATAATATAACAAGTCTCTTTAATATTATTATTATTATTAAAGCGCCAACATATCCACAGCGCTCTACAATGGGGTAAATAAACCATACAAATGGTAAATAACATAATAAGCCTCTTTAATATTATTATTATTTAGCAAAGCGCCAACATATTCCACAGCGCTGTACAATGGAGTAAATAAACCATACTAATGTTAAATAACATAACAAGTCTCTTTAATATTATTATTATTTATCAAAGCGCCAACATATTCCACAGCGCTGTACAATGGAGTAAATAAACCATACAAATGGTACATAACATAACAAGTCTCTTTAATATTATTAATATTATTTATCAAAGCGCCAACATTTTCCACAGCGCTTTACAATGGAGTAAATAAACCATACAAATGTGAAATAACATAACAAGTCTCTTTAATATTATTATTATTTATCAAAGCGCCAACATATTCCACAGCGCTGTACAATGGAGTAAATAAACCATACAAATGGTAAGTAACATAACATGTCTCTTTAATATTATTATTATTATTTATAAAGCGCCAACATATTCCACAGCGCTTTACAATGGAGTAAATAAAGCATACAAATGGTACATAACATAACAAGTCTCTTTAATATTATTATTATTATTTATAAAGCACCAACATATTCCACAGCGCTGTACAATGGAGTAAATAAACAATACAAATGGTATATAACATAACAAGTCTCTTTAATATTATTATCATTATTAAAGCGCCAACATATTCCACAGCGCTGTACAATGGAGTAAATAATCCATACAAATGGTAAATAACATATCAAGTCTCTTTAATATTATTATTATTTATAAAGCGCCAACATATTCCACAGAGCGGTACAATGGAGTAAATAAACCATACAAATGGTAAATAACATAACAAGTCTCTTTAATATTATTATTTATATAGCGCCAACATATTCCACAGCGCTGTACAATGGAGGAAATAAACCATAGAAATGGTACATAACATAACAAGTCTCTTTAAAATTATTATTATTATTTATAAAGCGCCAGCATATTCCACAGCGCTGTACAATGGAGGAAATAAACCATACAAATGGTAAATAACATAACAAGTCTCTTTAATATTATTATTATTATTTATTAAGAGTCAACATATTCCACAGCGCTATACAATGGAGTAAATAAACCATACAAATGGTAAATAACATAACAAGTCTCTTTAATAGTATTATTATTATTTATAAAGCACCAACATATTCCACAGCGCTGTACAATGGAGTAAATAATCATACAAATGGTAAATAATATAACAAGTCTCTTTAACCCTTTAAGGACCAGGGATTTTCCTGGGCCAAGGACCAGAGCGTTTTTCAATTTTTAATACGCGGTTTTTGAAACATAATTTTCCTCTCTCTCATTTAACGTACCCATACAAGTTATATTTTGTTTTTTAAAGGACAGTTAGAGCTTTCTTTTGATACCCTATACATAAAAATGATTTACATTTTAGTATTAAAAAATAAATATAAAAGAGGAAATTTTTGAGGAAAAAATAGTTTTTCCCCATTATTTTCCCAGTAATAACCTACATCACTAGTGCAACACTAACCCACTTATCCCCCCTAATTAACTAACTAATAAAAAAGAAAAATATTGGTTCCCAAACCCCCCATAACAAAAAAGACAGAAAAAAACTCTGAAGAGTGCGATGTCAGATCAGTAAAAATCATGCAACAGGCATGCAGGGGTTAAATTTTATTAAATAAATATATTAAAATTACCTTTATCTATTAAAAAAAACTTTATAAATTGTAAAAATAAAAAAATCTGTTAAAAAAAACTAAATGAGAGCCATAAAGTGGAAGGAAACTGATCACAGTTAAAAACTGTGATCAGCAATGAAAGGGTTAATTTTTTTGTTTTTTTTTTTAAACCTCTGTATTTAATTCATTTATTTTTACTTACTGGTCACTGTCTGTGCTTCACTATAAGAACGTGAAGCACAGAGAGTGAATTAGAGGAAAAGTCAGTGTGTGAACACACTGACTTTGCCATCTAATTTGCATGTTATCGCGGGGATGACTCAATCACCGCGATCACATGCCCGGAAATCGACCGATCGGGTCCTGGAGCTTTGCCTCGGGTGCGAGGCTTAGTCCTGGACCCGTTGCAGACTAGCTGGCGGTGCCCACGGAGCGCACCGCTGGCTAGACTGCATGACGAGTTAACTCGTCATAAGGTCGCTAATGCGGCGGCTCTTATGACGAGTTAACTCGTCATAAGGACGGGAAGGGGTTAATATTATTATTATTTATCAAAGCGCCAACATATTCCACAGCGCTGTACAATGGAGTAAATAAACCATACAAATGGGAAATGACATAACAAGTCTCTTTAATATTATTATTATTTATAAAGCGCCAACATATTCCACAGCGCTGTACAATGGAGTAAATAAACCATACAAATGGGAAATAACATAAGTCTTTTTAATATTATTATTATTATTTATAAAGCGCCAACATAATCCACAGCGCTGTACAATGGAGTAAATAAACCATACAAATGGTAAATAACATAACAAGTCTCTTGTATGATGTAAAGGGGAATGTTCCTTACTTACTTATAAACCCCATACCCTTTCCCAATAATGACACGAGACATGTATGGAGTTAAATAGGCCACAGCTTTCTTTATTTAACAAAAACCGAAGGAACTGTATGCCAAACCTTCTCCACTTTATTCAACTATTTCTTATAACTTATTAACTCTGTAAAATATAAAATATAATTATAAATACTTTAATAACATACCAAAACATAATTAACATACAGCTCCAAATAGTCCTTGCCAATTGTAAACATTAAATCACCATCCTTTAAACTGGAGTCCCTAGAGGGACACCCCTCTCCCCTCGTCCATACTAAATCCAGCATTATTTCCAACCTGATGCTAACCACCAGCCGACATTTAGCTCGGTGGGCACGACCATTAGCCATCCTTCTAATATCTGAGAGGTTAGGAGAGGGGCCACCCTGTCCATCCTTTGACTCGATCCTCCATTCATAACAGTATTGGCAAGGACCACCCCGCCTCAGACACCGCTGTTTAACCCCCTTAAATCAGCGGTAACCACCCACCAACGCCATGGCCTGTTCCAGAGCCTCCTGCAAGGCTAAATTGAAAAGGTCCAAACCTACATCAGTCAGGTGAACCCCGTCACTGCGGAAGAAAACAGCCGCATTCCTCTCAAACACCCTATGACGGACCGTAATCCCCCCTATACCCAATACAAATTTGGAGACCCTCTTATTCAGCTTAATCCGGGAACGCTCCAGGGCCCTCTGATTTTGGGCACACCTCCAGTAATTCCTAGGGACGACCTCAGACCAAACCAAAACCACATCTGGGAATAAGACCTGCAACCTGGCCAAATCCCGCCTGATAGCGTCCCCTAACGCCAATACCGGAGCCGTGCCCAAATCATTACCTCCTAGGTGAATAACCATTATATCCGGGGGACCCACCAGCCGAGCCAACTGAACCACCTCGGGCAGGAATTGGATCCACCTCATCCCTCTTGCCCCCAGCCATCGAACCTCCGCTTGTAAAGGAGAGAAACCCATGCGTTCCCCTCCCGGGCGGACAGCTGCACGCCGTCGAGCCCAGTAGATATAAGAATGGCCGATCAGCCAAATCTTATATGGGCCATGATCTAAACGGGCAAGAAAGGTGAAGAATCAATTAGTCCAGCCGGGCGAACATACGATTGAAAGCGGCGTGATTCCCAACGCCCCATGCGCTGCACCGCCCGTGCCGAAAAACCCACTCTGGAGGCCTCTGTAGCCGCCCCTATCCGAAAGGAGTGCCCCCCAAATTCGGAACTAGAAATCCCCATAGTATCCAAAGATTTTTTAAACACCCGCAAAAATTGAAAGCGAGACAACAGGGACCCATCCAAGTGCAGTAGCAGAGAGCCGGGGGCCTCTGGGCGAATAAGAAGGTAGGAATCCAAGCATGCCACAGGACATACCACCGAACCCCTAACCTCCTGTAAAACAACTAAAGCACCCTTTCCTTCCCTGTCGGTCTTAGAACGACGTATCAAAAACCGCAGGGACCCTGGCTCCCGCAGCACGTCCTGCCGTAAGAGTCCCCCTTGCCTAGTCTTTGAGGGGCTCACCAATTCCCCAATCCGCAAAGCACCAAAAAAGGCAAAAGCCAAGGCAACCCTGAACAGTGTCACTTCACCAGGAGATGAACACACAGATGGCAATGTATGAAAGAGCCCCAACAGGAGAGCCCCAGACACAGGCCTACGAGAGTCCCTACTCACCCTACCCCTGCGCCACCCCTTAAGGGCCTGGCGCACCACGAAGTCCTTCGTAATGTCCGGGGCCCTGCGGATCTTAAAACCAAAGGCCAAACCAGCAAGTTTTCCCGAAACCGCCCCTGGGGATATCCCCGACGCCTTCCAATGCCATAACAGCCACAACAGGCCTTGAACACTATCCTCCAGGGTCCGAAAACCCCCATGGGACCTTTCCAGATTCTCCCATTCCGCCCAGGCCTTCCCATACATCTCCCAAGTTGCATGGCATACCGACCCCTGAACCCATTCCGCTACTCGTCCTGCCCAAGGTCCCACAGGTCCTGAGGACAGGGGGATCCGTCCTCGTCCGCCCAAGGGGCCGCAGCCCTGAATTCCGGCCACTGTGAACGAGAAATGGCATCGGCTATGACATTTTGCACTCCGGGTATGTGCACAGCCCTACAAGTCACATTAAGACAAAGACACCGCAGCACCAGTCGCCGCAATAGCCTAATCACAGGAGGGGAGGAGGCCGTCAAGTTGTTGATAGCCATAACCACACCCATGTTATCACAGTGGAAAACGACCCTGCGATCCCGCAGGGCCGACCCCCAAAGTTCCAATGCCACCAATATAGGGAACAATTCTAGAAATGCCAAATTCCGCGTCAAGCCAGATGTCCGCCATTCCGACGGCCACACCCCAGAGGACCATTGCTTTCCCAGGATAGCCCCAAAACCCACCGACCCTGCCGCGTCGGTATATAAATGGAGATCCCCGTTGGATACCTCAGGGGCCTGCCATAGGGCTTTCCCATTGAAATTCTCCAAGAAAGAATCCCAGACCCCCAAATCCTCCCGCAAGGGCCTCGTTAAACGGATAAAATGGTGAGCATGAGCAACTCCAGCCGTGGCACCAGCCAAACGCCTATTGAAAACCCGGCCCATCGGAATAATCCGACAGGCAAAATTCAATTTACCCAATAAGGACTGCAACGGGCGAAGTTGTATCTTACGCACCCGCCGCGCCTCAGCCACTGCCACCCGGAGACCCACCACTTTATCAGACGGCAGACGGCACTCCCCGGCCACCGAGTCAATTTCGATGCCCAGGAAGCTAAGGCACGTCGCTGGGCCCTCTGTTTTGCTAGGAGCCAATGGAACCCCGAACCAGCTCGAAACCATTTCCACCGATCTCAATAGGTGAGCACACACATTAGATCGGGGAGGGCCAACGCACAGGAAATCATCAAGATAATGCAGCACAGAGTCACAACCCGATTCCGTGCGCACCACCCACTCCAAGAATGTGCTGAAGCATTCGAAATAAAAACAGGAAATTGAGCACCCCATGGGCAAGCTCAAATCCACGTAAAATTCCCCTTCAAAGAAACATCCTAGTAAATGATGACATTCCGGGTGCACGGGCAGCAACCGAAAAGCCGATTCAACATCCGTTTTGGCCATAAGGGCCCCCACTCCCGCGGCCCTAACCATACGTACCGCCGCGTCAAAAGACAAGTAAGACACCCGGCACAATTCCGCGTCAATGTCGTCATTCACCGAACCCCCGTGGGGATGCGATAAATGGTGTATGAGGCGGAACTTGCCAGGCTCTTTCTTGGGCACCACCCCCAGGGGAGACACCCGCAAGTTATGCAGTGGAGGGTCCCGAAAGGGACCCGCCATTCTCCCCATAGCAATCTCCTTCGCCAACTTCTCCCTCACCACTGCCGGATAGGATGCCACTGACCGCAAGTTACGAAAAGACATCACCGTAGGTCGATCCTGAAAGGGGATCCAAAATCCCTCTTCAAAACCCGACAGCAGGATATCCGCAGCCCTGCGGTTGTGGTACCTATTTAACCACGGGCGCATCGCGGCGACGTCCACCGGCGTCCTCCCCCTTTGAGCCCATGTCTGACTTATCGCCCGACTTCCCACGTTTAAAGCAACGAGAGGAGGGATGATTACCTCCGCACCCCGAGCATTCGTGCTTAAACCTGCAGTTTGACCCCCATTTACACTGCCCATCATTAAACTGCCAGCAAGACCCGGGACGCTTCTGCGCGGCCGACGGGGTGGGGGTGGTTCCCCCCATCCCGCCGGCCCCCCCGAGAAAGGAAGATAGACCCCCCTGGGCCGAAGCGGGCCGCGTCATGATAGACAGCCATAGCCCTATGTCCATTTGGTCCCCGGAGAGCGTAGGACGCACGGCCAAGCGCTGGCGAAACTGTTCGTCGTAACGCCACCAACTCAGACCCCCATAAACCCTACACGCCGTCCAAATCTGATCCTGATAGCAGCATCGCTCAGGATATTTTTCCCCCATCACACTGGCCAAAATAGAAAACCCCCTAATCCAATTACCGTAGGTCTTAGGGATCTTACGGTATTTGTATTTTTCCTTTTCTTTTTCGGAGTCTTTTAACTCCTTCTCGGGAGGTGGAACATCCTCTAGGGGAATCAAAGAGAATATCTCCAGGAATTCCCCTTTCCAGATTTTTTCCTTAACCCCTTAACGCATATGGACGTATATATACGTCCTGAAAAGCATGGTCCTTAAGGACCATGAGGACGTATATATACGTCCTCCGTTTTCATGTAGTGTTGCGCTCCTTAGCGCAACACTACATGTCTGTAGCTACTCTCAGAGGCTGCTTCGGATCCGAAGCAGCCTCTGAGAGGGCTTTCAGCTCCCCCTCACCCCCCCCGCGCGCATACGATCACCGCGAATGTGATCGTATGCGCGCTAACACACATAGGCAGTGAAAGCTCATCACTGCCTATGTGTGTAAAGTGTTGCAATGATGCCTCGATGGAGGCATCATGCAACACCTTCTGTCCCCCCCTGGACACCGGGTGATCGCGGGTGTCTGCTATATCGGAGGAGCATGCTCCTCCGATACAGCGTGCCCAGAGGAGAGCGACGGAAGAGAAAAAAAAAAAATCTCTTCCGTCGCTCTGAAACCGCTACTTGACTGCCCCTAGAGGCAGTTAAGTATAGTACAGTTAAAAATAGAAAAATAATTAAATAAATAAAATAAATAAATAAATAAATGGAAAAAAGTTAACCCTAGATCTACTGTACCTAGATCTAGGGTTAGGGTCATAAATAGGGTCATAATTAGTGTTACAGGGGGGTTCGGATGATTACAACGGTTAGATTAAGGGGTGGGGGTAGTTTTAGGGTTAGGGTAAATTTAGAGTTGGGGTAAATTTAGGGTTGGGGTTAAAAAGTCACTGTAGAAGAAAATGATTAGAAAACAAAAAAAACACTAAAATTGTTTATTGCCCTATTACTTGAAATAAAACATAGACAAACAAGGAAACATTGGTATTACTAAACTCAGGACAAATATTATAAATATATAGACGGGGTCTTTTTAACCATTTGTAATTGTGTAAAAAAAAAAAATTAGGTCAAAGTTAGAAAAAGTGTTTTTTATGGCATATTTTCATCATATTTTATATTTTTTTAATAGTAAATGATATCATATGAAGAAAATAATAGTATCAAATGAAAGCCCTATCTGTCCTTTAAAAAATGATATATAATGTGTGTGGGTGGACTGAACACAAAGAAAGAAATTCACAGTTCAGTAAACGTATGACAAAAATAATGGAATTCTGGTCTTCAAGGCCCGTCAAATGCAACATAGCACTCGGTCACTAAGGGGTTAACCTCCTGCTTCAGGTGCAGGCCCAACGGGCCCGACCAGCACATATAGGAAGCCCCGTTAGCCACCGGGGCCACAACCCCAACCGGAGCCTCAAGCATACTAGCCCCAGACTCCACCCCAGAGACCGTCGCATCCCCTGCCGTAGCCACCACCGGGGGAGATAAAGCCTGCAATGGGGCCTGTTCGGGGACCGTCACCGGCAAAGTACCTATCAAGCCCGTACCAGCCAACCCCCCGGCCTCCCACACCCCCCGCAGCTGCGCATCCAGCTGCTGTGATACAGAAGGAGTCACTGGAACACCGGGCGCAGACAAATGCAGCAATACCCCTTGCAAACCCCGCATCAAACCCTCCCACGCAGGCGCTAGACCAGACCCCGGTAAAAGACCACACTCACCGGTTGGATGTAGCAGCCCAGGCGCTGCTAGGCCGGAAGGCGCCAGACCCGCAGCGGGGACCGTAGGAAGGGCACCCGCTACCGACTGAATCACCGGAGGGGGCACCTGTTGCCCCACCGGAGCGTGAGAATAATGCACAACCTGAGGATAAGAAACAGTCCCATCAGAGACCCTCCCCCCTAACTGGGGCCCATTGGGCCCATGACCCTCAGCCAAGGCAGCACGGGCAGTCCTCGAGGAATGGGGAACTGGGGAGGGGGTCCATACCTCATCCTCCCCCTCTGAGTAGCCCGACAGGGACCCCTCCGCAGGAGGAGCTGGGCCGGGCAGCATAGGAGGTAAGCGGGATGCCCTCCGTTCTCTCGCCCGTCTGCCACGTGCCTGGGGTGCACGGGGCCTCCTCCCCCCGCTGGGGGGACCAGGAGGCGTGGGCACCACCGGGGGCCTTACCGGAGGCGCGGTAACCACCGCCCGACCTCCAGGGGACACAACACCGCCGGACCGGAGGATCCTGGCCGGTGTGGAAGCAGGTAAGGCCGGGGAAGTACTCTGGCGTGGGACTGAAGCCCGACGGGCGGGCCTCGCGGCCGGCGATGGCCCGCCCTGGATAAGGGGTGGGAGCGGGGAGACCTCCGGAGAGGCAGTAGGCCTTGCGGCCTGCAAGCGAGCACTACGGGGCAGGGATGGGGAAGGCCGGGGCCTTCCCGGCGTACTCACCGGCCTCGCGGGAAACGAGCGCCGCCGTCCCTCTTGATCTCCGGGGCTCCGACTCCGGTACCCACCGCTGGGGCCTGCAACAGGACTCAGGCGGGCGGGGGGGCGCGAAACACGCCTGCCCGACCCGCGACCAGCCTCAGGAACGGGGGCTCCGGACGGAGTCCCCCTCAGCCGAGCCATCTGCTGCTGGAGGTGTGCGCCACCATCCAGCAGCGCTTCAGCCCTAAGGGCCGCCAGAATGTGCTCCACATCCATGCCGTAGGCCGTTTCACTAAAGACACGAGCAGAGAGAGTTAGATTTTTCCTGCTGTGTCCGTTTGAAATTAAAATGGCTGCTGAATCCAAGATGGAGGGGTCCTTAAATACCCCACCCCACAGCCACTCCCCCCCAGCACTGTCATAGGTGCCACTCACACCCCTCACTCATACATGCCCCCTCCCACCTAGGCTTTGCCTGTTTCCCGGGGAACTTTAATATTATTATTATTTATAAAGCGCCAACATATTCCACAGTGCTGTACAATGGAGTAAATAAACCATACAAATGGGAAATAACATAACAAGTCTCTATAATATTATTATTATTATTTATAAAGCACCAACATATACCACAGCGCTGTACAATGGAGTAAATAAACCATACAAATGGTACATAACATAACAAGTCTCTTTATTATTATTATTATTATTATTATTTATAAAGCGCCAACATATACCACAGCGCTGTACAATGGAGTAAATAAACCATACAAATGGTAAATAACATAACAAGTCTCTTTAATATTATTATTATTTATAAAGAACCAACATATTCCACAGCGCTGTACAATGGAGTAAATAAACCATACAAATGGGAAATAACATAACAAGTCTCTTTATTATTATTATTATTATTATTATTATTTATAAAGCGCCAACATATACCACAGCGCTGTACAATGGAGTAAATAAACCTTACAAATGGTAAATAACATAAATAGTCTCTTTAATATTATTATTATTTATAAAGAACCAACATATTCCACAGCGCTGTACAATGGAGTAAATAAACCATACAAATGGGAAATAACATAACAAGTCTCTTTAATATTATTATTATTTATAAAGCGCCAACATATTCCACAGCGCTGTACAATGGAGTAAATAAACCATACAAATGGGAAATAACATAACAAGTCTCTTTAATATTATTATTATTATTATTTATAAAGCGCCAACATATTCCACAGCGCTGTACAATGGAGTAAATAAACCATACAAATGGGAAATAACAGAACAAGTCTCTTTCATATTATTATTATTATTATTTATAAAGCGCCACCATATTCCACAGCGCTGTACAATGGAGTAAATAAACCATACAAATGGGAAATAACATAACAAGTCTCTTTATTATTATTATTATTATTATTTATAAAGCGCCAACATATTCCACAGTGCTGTACAATGGAGTAAATAAACGATACAAATGGGAAATAACATAACAAGTCTCTTTATTATTATTATTATTATTATTATTATTTATAAAGCGCCAGCATATTCCACAGCGCTGTACAATGGAGTAAATAAACCATACAAATGGGAAATAACAAAACAAGTCTCTTTAATATTATTATTATTTATAAAGCTCCAACATATACCACAACGCTGTACAATGGAGTAAATAAACCACACAAATGGTAAATAACATAACAAGTCTCTTTAATATTATTATTATTATTTATAAAGCGCCAACATATACCACAGTGCTGTACAATGGAGTAAATAAACGATACAAATGGGAAATAACATAACAAGTCTCTTTAATACTATTATTATTTATAAAGTGTCAACATATTCCACAGCGCTGTACAATGGAGTAAATAAACCATACAAATGGTAAATAACATAACAAGTCTCTTTAATATTATTATTATTATTTATAAAGCGCCAACATATTCCACAGCGCTGTACAATGGAGTAAATAAACCATACAAATGGGAAATAACATAACAAGTCTCTTTATGTTATTATTATTTATAAAGCGCCAACATATTCAACAGCGCTGTACAATGGAGTAAATAAACCATACAAATGGGAAATAACATAACAAGCCTCTTTATTTTATTATTATTATTTATAAAGCGCCAACATATACCACGGCGCTGTACAATGGAGTAAATAAACCATACAAATGTACATAACATAACAAGTCTCTTTAATATTATTATTATTATTTATAAAGCGCCAACATATACCACAGCGCTGTACAATGGAGTAAATAAACCACACAAATGGTAAATAAAATAACAAGTCTCTATAATATTATTATTATTCATAAAGCGCCAACATATACCACAGCGCTGTACAATGGAGTAAATAAGCCAAACAAATGGTAAATAACATAACAAGTCTCTAGAATATTATTATTATTAATAAAGCGCCAACATATTCCACAGCGCTGTACAATGGAGTAAATAAACCATACAAATGGTAAATAACATAACAAGTCTCTTTAATATTATAATTATTATTTATAAAGCGTCAACATATTCCACAGCACTGTACAATGGAGTAAATAAACCATACAAATGGTAAATAACATAACAAGTCTCTTTAATATTATTATTATTATTTATAGAGTGCCAACATATTCCACAGCGCTGTACAATGGAGTAAATAAACCATTCAAATGGTACATAACATAACAAGTCTCTTTAATATTATTATTATTTATAAAGCGCCAACATATACCACAGCGCTGTACAATGGAGTAAATAAACCATACAAATGGTAAATAACATAACAAGTCTCTATAATATTATTATTATTTATAAAGCGCCAACATATTCCAAAGCCCTGTACAATGGAGTAAATAAACCATACAAATGGGAAATAACATAACAAGTCTCATTAATATTATTATTATTATTTATAAAGCGCCAACATATTCCACAGCGCTGTACAATGGAGTAAATAAACCATACAAATGGGAAATAACATAACAAGTCTCTTTAATATTATTATTATTTATAAAGCGTCAACATATTCCACAGCGCTGTACAATGTTGTAAATAAACCATACAAATGGGAAATAACATAACAAGTCTCTTTAACCCCTTGGCGACACAGGACGGACTAGGTCCGTCCTGTGTGCCGAGGCGTTAGTGACACAGGACGGACCTAGTCCGTCCTGTGTCAAAACGAGCACTGAAAGCGGAGTTTTTCCGCTTTCAGTGCTCTAAGGGCATTGTAACGATGCTTCCGTGTGGAAGCATCGTACAATGCTAAAAAAAATGCCCGTCGGCATTTCGATCGCTCCGGAGAGCGATCGAAATGCCGGTTTTAAAGGCACAGAGCCTTTAAAACGCGGGCATTTAAAAAATGAGCATAGGAAGCGAATCTTTCGCTTCCTATGCTCAGAAAGTGTTCCTGATTGCCTCGCAAGTCGAGGCAATCAGAAACACAAAAAAAAAATGCACGATCTTGGTCACTGAGTGACCAAGATGGCGCTGCCCTTCTAAGGGCAAGAGCACAGGAGGCAGGAAGTACCTGCTTCCTGTGCTCTCTGGCTGTCACACGATTGCCTCTTCACAGAGGCAATCAGTGACTGCCAGGCACACTGACAGGCAGTGGGGATGCTCTCCTGAACATCCCCACTGACTGGTCAGATCAATATTAACTCTATATTGATCTGACCAGTTATGATCTGTCTCCCTCTCCTCACATTTTTTTTAGTGAGGGAGAGAGACAGATCAAAGTTCTAAATGTAAGTAAAAGTTAAAAAAAACAATAAATACACAACACACAAATAATAAAACAATAAAAAAATTTTTATTAAAGCAATTCCCTGCGTTTAACCCCTTCCCTGCCACTGATCTTGCATAAGCAGTGATCGTGCACATCAGCGCATTTATTTTTGCTGTTTGTGCATTTTTTAGGGGTTAATTTTTTTGTACTGTAATTTATTACAGTACTAAAAAGGCTATTCTAAGAGTTATTAACCCCTTATTTGCCGTCGATCACTGCTTACGCAATGATATTGACGCCAAAGCAATTTTTATCTGTCTGCATATTTTGTTTTTATATTTTTTTTTACACATACCCGCTAGGGGATTACATGTAAAGTAAAAATATTTGAGTTTTTTTTTTTAAGCTGCCTGAGCGCATAGCGATCAGTAACAGCGAATTAGTGGCAAAGGCGGTTTGGTGATTTCTCAATTAAGCTCACCATTCGCCCTGGTCAGATCAAAATTAATCGGATCAATATTCACAAATATTGATCTGCCTCCCTCTCCTCACTTACATTTTTGTGACGGAAAGAGACAGATCAGTATTAGTGATATAAAATAACATTTTATAAAATTAGCAGGTTTTATGAAAGTCTTTCACTGTGTATTAACCCCTTCCCTGCCATTCATCACTGTGTAAGCAGTAATCCTGCACAGCAACAGTATGTTTTGCTGTCTGCACTGTTTTATGGATTAATTTATTTGTACTGTAATGTATTACAGTACTAGATAGGCTCTTCTAAGAGCTATTAACCCCTTCTTTGCTCGAGATCACTGCTTACGCACTGATTCTGAGGCCGCGGACTCAGGGTTCGATTTTGACCCTATTCAGCTTTCTGATACATCATCTAGCGATGTATCGGTGGCTGCTGAGCCCTTGCCACAAGTAGTGATGGGGGTCTACCGATAAAAAAATATATGGTTTGGTGGGGGTAAATTACATTGGCTGGCTTCAAAGATATATCCCATAAAGGACACGGACCCAGGTTGACTACATGTCAAAATTCCAAGTTGGAATTTTGAGATGCGCATCTCACAAATGTTGCCTTCTAGCCAAAAACAAACCAACAAACCTATGCATGGGTGCTATCCCTGTACTCGGGAGATGTTGCTGAACACATATTGGGTTGTTGTTTGGCAGTGACAAATACCAGAATCTGTGAATTCATGCCTGAAGTACAATGCATGTGGGAAAAAAAACTCCCAAAAAAGTACTACCACAAACTTTTACAAAGGCTGGTGGTAGAATTAGTACCTATACAGTATTAAAATACCACCATTTGAAATACCTTAGGATGTCTATTTTCCAAAAATATATGGTTTGATGGGGTAAAATTCATTGGACGGCTTCAAAAATGTTCCAAATGGAACATGGGCGCAGGCTGACTACATGTCAAAATTCCAGGTTGGAATTGCGCACCCCCTAAATGTGGAATTTTAGACCCAATACAAACCAACAAACCTATGCATGGGGGGTATCCCTGTACTCAGGAGATGTTGCTGAACACATATTGAGGTGTTGGTTGGCAGTGGCAAATACCAGAATCTGAAAATTCCTGCCTGAACTACAATGTGTTTGGGGAAAAAATGACATCCCATCCCTTTGACATAGGTTGGTGGTAGAATTAGCACTTGGAAAGTGTTAAAATACCACAATTTTAAATACCCTAGGATGTCTAGTTTTCCAAAATATATGGTTTTATGGGGTAAAATACTTTGACAGGCTTCAAAAGTGTCCCAAATGGAACATGGGCGCAGGCTGACTACATGTCAAAATTCCAAGTTGGAAATGCACCCCCCCCTAAACGTGGCCTTTTAGCCCCCAAATAATCTAACTAACCTACACATGGGTGGTATCCCTGTACTCAGGAGATGTTGCTAAACACATATTAAGGTGTTGTTTGGCACTGACACATAATAGGATCTGTGAATTCATGCCCGATGTACAATGAATGTGAAAAACAAATTACTATCCATAACATTGACATAGGCTGGTGGTAGAATTAGTGCATGAAAAGTGTTAAAATACTACCATTTGAAATACCCTAGGGTGTCTAGTTTTCAAAAATATATGGTTTTGTGGGATAGAATACACTTTTTGGCTTCAAAAATGTCCCAAATGGGACATGGGCGCAGGTTTTCTGCACGTCAGAATTCCAAGTTGGAAAACCAAAAAGCGCACCTCTCAAATGTGGCCTTTTAACCCCCAAATAACCTAACCAACCTATACATGGGTGGTATCCCTGTACTCAGGAGATGTTGCTGAACACATATTGAGGTGTTGTTTGGCACTGACATATAACAGGATCTGTGAATTCATGCCCAAAGTTCAATGTATGTGAAAAAAAATTACTACCCAAAACATTGACATAGGCTGGTAGTATAATTAGTGCATGGAAAGTGTTAAAATACTACCATTTGAAATACCCTAGGGTGTCTAGTTTAAAAAAATATATGGTTTTGTGGGGTAGAATACACTTTCTGGCTTCAAAAATGTCCCAAATGGGACATGGGCACAAGTTTTCTGCATGTCAGAATTCCAAGTTGGAAAACCAAAATGCGCACCCCCTAAATGTGGCCTTTTAGCCCCAAAACAAACCAACAAACCTATGCATGGGTGGTATCCCTGTACTCAGGAGATGTTGCTGAACACATATTGAGGTGTTATTTGGAAATACCCCTTCACATTTTAAGGTAATGTTTACCTAAATTGCAATATATGTGAAAAATTAAAAAAAAAGATTTTTTGCTGCAAACTTTGGCATAGATTGGTGGTAAAATGGCTACATGAAATGTGTCAAAATACCCCAAGTTAAATGCCCTGAGTTGTCTAGTTTTCAAAAATATGTACATGTTGGGGGTCATTCATGGATTTAGTACAGAAATCAGTGTTACAATGTCACTATCGCTAATTTTGAAAGAAGGGATTTTAAAATAGCTTTGCACCACTTATAGTTCTGGCCCTGTAACATGAATAAAAAAGCACAAAAACATAAAAACATGGGCTATTTCTGAACTCAGGACATATATTAGAAACTTTTTAGCAGTGTTTTTTTGTTGTCTCTTGTACATGAGTATACGATTTTTCAAATAAAAGTCATAAAAAAATTATTTTTTCATTTTTTTTGCCATATTTTATTATTTTTTTTACATCAAATTATATGCTATTATCAAAATAATGGTATCAAAAGAAAGCCCTTCTTATGACGATAAAAACGATATATAGTTTGTGCGGGTACACTAAATGAGACAGAAATAAATTACAGCAAAACACAAACTGCTCAGAAATGTTAAAACAGCCCATGTCACCAAGCGTCGGACAAGCCAAAAAAGTCATGTCACTAAGGGGTTAATATTATTATTATTATTTATAAAGTGCCAACATATTCCACAGCGCTGTACAATGGGGTAAATAAACCATACAAATGGTAAATATCATAACAAGTCTCTTTAATATTATTATTATTATTTATAAAGCGCCAACATATACCACAGCGCTGTACAATGGAGTAAATAAACCATACAAATGGTAAATAACATAACAAGTCTCTTTAATATTATTATTATTATTATTTATAAAGCGCCAACATATACCACAGCCCTGTACAATGGAGTAAATAAACCATACAAATGGTAAATAACATAACAAGTCTCTTTAATATTATTATTATTATTTATAAAGCACCAACATATTCCACAGCGCTGTACAATGGAGTAAATAAACCATACAAAGGGGAAATAACATAACAAGTCTCTTTAATATTATTATTATTATTATTTATAAAGTGCCAACATATTCCACAGCGCTGTACAATGGAGTAAATAAAACATACAAATGGGAAATAACATAACAAGTCTCTATAATATTATTATTATTATTTATAATGCGCCAACATATTCCACAGCGCTGTACAATGGAGTAAATAAACCATACAAAGGGGAAATAACATAACAAGTCTCTTTAATATTATTATTTATAAAGCGCCAACATATACCACAGCGCTGTACAACGGAGTAAATAAACCATACTAATGGTAAATAACATAACAAGTCTCTTTAATATTATTATTATTTATAAAGCGTCAACATATTCCACAGCGCTGTACATCGGAGTAAATAAACCATACTAATGGCACATAACATAACAAGTCTCTTTAATATTATTATTATTTATAAGGCACCAACATATTCCACAGTGCTATACAATGGAGTAAATAAACCATACAAATGGTAAATAACATAACAAGTCTCTTTAATAATATTATTATTTATAAAGCGCCAACATATTCCACAGCGCTGTACAACGGAGTAAATAAACCATACTAATGTAAAATAACATAACAAGTCTCTTTAATATTATTATTATTTATAAAGCGCCAACATATTCCACAGCGCTGTACAATGGAGTAAATAAACCATACAAATGGTAAATAACATAACAAGTCTCTATAATATTATTTTTATTATTTATAAAGCGCCAACATATTCCACAGCGCTGTACAAGGGGGTAAATAATCCATACAAATGGGAAATAACATAACAAGTCTCTTTAATATTATTATTATTTATAAAGCGCCAACATATTCCACAGCACTGTATAATCGGGTAAATAAACCATACAAATGGTAAATAACATAACAAGTCTCTTTAATATTATTATTATTATTTATAAAGCACCAACATATTCCACAGCGCTGTACAATGGAGTAAATAAACCATACAAATGGGAAATAACATAACAAGTCTCTTTATTTTATTATTATTTATAAAGCGCCAACATATTCCACAGTGCTGTACAATGGAGTAAATAAACCATACAAATGTTAAATAATATAACAAGTCTCTATAATATTATTATTATTCATAAAGCGCCAACATATACCACAGCGCTGTACAATGGAGTAAATAAACCATACAAATGGTTAATAACATAACAAGTCTCTAGAATATTATTATTATTTATAAAGCGCCAACATATTCCACAGCGCTGTACAATGGAGTAAATAAACCATACAAATGGGAAATAACATAACAAGTCTCTTTAATATTATTATTATTATTTATAAAGCGCCAACATATTCCACAGTGCTGTACAATGGAGTAAATAAACCATACAAATGGGAAATAACATAACAAGTCTCTTTAATATTATTATTTATATAGAGCCAACATATTCCACAGCGCTGTACAATGGAGTAAATAAACCATACAAATGGTAAGTAACATAACAAGTCTCTTTAATATTATTATTATTATTTATAAAGCGTCAACATATTCCACAGCACTGTACAAAGGAGTAAATAAACCATACAAATGGTAAATAACATAACAAGTCTCTTTAATATTATTATTATTATTATTTATAAAGCGTCAACATATTCCACAGCACTGTACAATGGAGTAAATAAACCATTCAAATGGTACATAACATAACAAGTCTCTTTAATATTATTATTATTTATAAAGCGCCAACATATACCACAGCGCTGTACAATGGAGTAAATAAACCATACAAATGGTAAATAACATAACAAGTCTCTATAATATTATTATTATTTATAAAGCGCCAACATATTCCAAAGCGCTGTACAATGGAGTAAATAAGCCATACAAATGGGAAATAACATAACAAGTCTCTTTAATATTATTATTATTTATAAAGCGCCAACATATTCCACAGCGCTGTACAATGGAGTAAATAAACCATACAAATGGGAAATAACATAACAAGTCTCTTTAATATTATTATTATTATTTATAAAGCGCCAACATATTCCACAGCGCTGTACAATGTTGTAAATAAACCATACAAATGGGAAATAACATAACAAGTCTCTTTAATATTATTATTATTATTTATAAAGTGCCAACATATTCCACAGCGCTGTACAATGGGGTAAATAAACCATACAAATGGTAAATATCATAACAAGTCTCTATAATATTATTATTATTTATAAAGCGCCAACATATACCACAGCGCAGTACAATGGAGTAAATAAACCATACAAATGTTAAATAACATAACAAGTCTCTTTAATATTATTATTATTATTATTTATAAAGCGCCAACATATACCACAGCCCTGTACAATGGAGTAAATAAACCATACAAATGGTAAATAACATAACAAGTCTCTTTAATATTATTATTATTATTTATAAAGCACCAACATATTCCACAGCGCTGTACAATGGAGTAAATAAACCATACAAATGGTAAATAACATAACAAGTCTCTTTAATATTATTATTATTATTTTTAAAGCACCAACATATTCCACAGCGCTGTACAATGGAGTAAATAAACCATACAAAGGGGAAATAACATAACAAGTCTCTTTAATATTATTATTATTATTATTTATAAAGCGCCAACATATTCCACAGCGCTGTACAATGGAGTAAATAAACCATACAAATGGGAAATAACATAACAAGTCTCTATAATATTATTATTATTATTTATAATGCGCCAACATATTCCACAGCGCTGTACAATGGAGTAAATAAACCATATAAAAGGGGAAATAACATAACAAGTCTCTTTAATATTATTATTATTATTTATAAAGCGCCAACATATTCCACAACGCTGTACAACGGAATAAATAAACCATACTAATGGTAAATAACATAACAAGTCTCTTTAATATTAGTATTATTTATAAAGCGCCAACATATTCCACAGCGCTGTACAATGGAGTAAATAAACCATACAAATGGTAAATAACATAACAAGTCTCTATAATATTATTTATATTATTTATAAAGCGCCAACATATTCCACAGCGCTGTACAAGGGGGTAAATAATCCATACAAATGGGAAATAACATAACAAGTCTCTTTAATATTATTATTATTTATAAAGCGCCAACTTATTCCACAGCACTGTATAATGGGGTAAATAAACCATACAAATGGTACATAACATAACAAGTCTCTTTAATATTATTATTATTTATAAAGCGCCAACATATACCACAGCGCTGTACAATGGAGTAAATAAACCATACAAATGGTTAATAACATAACAAGTCTCTAGAATATTATTATTATTTATAAAGCGCCAACATATTCCACAGCGCTGTACAATGGAGTAAATAAACCATACAAATGGGAAATAACATAACAAGTCTCTTTAATATTATTATTATTATTTATAAAGCGCCAACATATTCCACAGTGCTGTACAATGGAGTAAATAAACCATACAAATGGGAAATAACATAACAAGTCTCTTTAATATTATTATTTATATAGAGCCAACATATTCCACAGCGCTGTACAATGGAGTAAATAAACCATACAAATGGTAAGTAACATAACAAGTCTCTTTAATATTATTATTATTATTTATAAAGCGTCAACATATTCCACAGCACTGTACAAAGGAGTAAATAAACCATACAAATGGTAAATAACATAACAAGTCTCTTTAATGTTATTATTATTATTATTTATAGAGTGCCAACATATTCCACAGCGCTGTACAATGGAGTAAATAAACCATTCAAATGGTACATAACATAACAAGTCTCTTTAATATTATTATTATTTATAAAGCGCCAACATATACCACAGCGCTGTACAATGGAGTAAATAAACCATACAAATGGTAAATAACATAACAAGTCTCTATAATATTATTATTATTTATAAAGCGCCAACATATTCCAAAGCGCTGTACAATGGAGTAAATAAGCCATACAAATGGGAAATAACATAACAAGTCTCTTTAATATTATTATTATTTATAAAGCGCCAACATATTCCACAGCGCTGTACAATGGAGTAAATAAACCATACAAATGGGAAATAACATAACAAGTCTCTTTAATATTATTATTATTATTTATAAAGCGTCAACATATTCCACAGCGCTGTACAATGTTGTAAATAAACCATACAAATGGGAAATAACATAACAAGTCTCTTTAATATTATTATTATTATTTATAAAGTGCCAACATATTCCACAGCGCTGTACAATGGGGTAAATAAACCATACAAATGGTAAATATCATAACAAGTCTCTATAATATTATTATTATTTATAAAGCGCCAACATATACCACAGCGCTGTACAATGGAGTAAATAAACCATACAAATGGTAAATAACATAACAAGTCTCTTTAATATTATTATGATTATTATTTATAAAGCGCCAACATATACCACAGCCCTGTACAATGGAGTAAATAAACCATACAAATGGTAAATAACATAACAAGTCTCTTTAATATTATTATTATTATTTATAAAGCACCAACATATTCCACAGCGTTTTACAATGGAGTAAATAAACCATACAAAGGGGAAATAACATAACAAGTCTCTTTAATATTATTATTATTATTATTTATAAAGCGCCAACATATTCCACAGCGCTGTACAATGGAGTAAATAAACCATACAAATGGGAAATAACATAACAAGTCTCTATAATATTATTATTATTATTTATAAAGCGCCAACATATTCCACAGCGCTGTACAATGGAGTAAATAAACCATACAAATGGGAAATAACAGAACAAGTCTCTTTCATATTATTATTATTATTATTTATAAAGCGCCACCATATTCCACAGCGCTGTACAATGGAGTAAATAAACCATACAAATGGGAAATAACATAACAAGTCTCTTTATTATTATTATTATTATTATTTATAAAGCGCCAACATATTCCACAGTGCTGTACAATGGAGTAAATAAACGATACAAATGGGAAATAACATAACAAGTCTCTTTATTATTATTATTATTATTATTATTATTATTTATAAAGCGCCAGCATATTCCACAGCGCTGTACAATGGAGTAAATAAACCATACAAATGGGAAATAACATAACAAGTCTCTTTAATATTATTATTATTTATAAAGCTCCAACATATACCACAACGCTGTACAATGGAGTAAATAAACCACACAAATGGTAAATAACATAACAAGTCTCTTTAATATTATTATTATTATTTATAAAGCGCCAACATATACCACAGTGCTGTACAATGGAGTAAATAAAACATACAAATGGTAAATAACATAACAAGTCTCTTTAATATTATTATTATTATTAATAAAGTGTCAACATATTCCACAGCGCTGTACAAAGGAGTAAATAAACCATACAAATGGTAAATAACATAACAAGTCTCTTTAATATTATTATTATTATTTATAAAGCGCCAACATATACCACAGTGCTGTACAATGGAGTAAATAAACGATACAAATGGGAAATAACATAACAAGTCTCTTTAATACTATTATTATTTATAAAGTGTCAACATATTCCACAGCGCTGTACAATGGAGTAAATAAACCATACAAATGGTAAATAACATAACAAGTCTCTTTAATATTATTATTATTTATAAAGCGCCAACATATTCCACAGCGCTGTACAATGGAGTAAATAAACTATACACATGGTAAATAGCATAACAAGTCTCTTTAATATTATTATTATTATTTATAAAGTGCCAACATATTCCACAGCGCTGTACAATGGAGTAAATAAACCATACAAATGGGAAATAACATAACAAGTCTCTTTATTTTATTATTATTTATAAAGCGCCAACATATTCCACAGCGCTGTACAATAGAGTAAATAAACCATACAAATGTACATAACATAACAAGTCTCTTTAATATTATTATTATTATTTATAAAGCGCCAACATATACCACAGCGCTATACAATGGAGTAAATAAACCACACAAATGGTAAATAACATAACAAGTCTCTATAATATTATTATTATTCATAAAGCGCCAACATATACCACAGCGCTGTACAATGGAGTAAATAAGCCAAACAAATGGTAAATAACATAACAAGTCTCTAGAATATTATTATTATTTATAAAGCGCCAACATATTCCACAGCGCTGTACAATGGAGTAAATAAACCATACAAATGGTAAATAACATAACAAGTCTCTTTAATATTATAATTATTATTTATAAAGCGTCAACATATTCCACAGCACTGTACTATGGAGTAAATAAACCATACAAATGGTAAATAACATAACAAGTCTCTTTAATATTATTATTATTATTTATAAAGGACCAACATATTCCACAGCGCTGTACAATGGAGTAAATAAACCATACAAATGGTAAATAACATAACAAGTCTCTTTAATATTATTATTATTATTTATAAAGCACCAACATATTCCACAGCGCTGTACAATGGAGTAAATAAACCATACAAAGGGGAAATAACATAACAAGTCTCTTTAATATTATTATTATTATTATTTATAAAGAGCCAACATATTCCACAGCGCTGTACAATGGAGTAAATAAACCATACAAATGGGAAATAACATAACAAGTCTCTATAATATTATTATTATTATTTATAATGCGCCAACATATTCCACAGCGCTGTACAATGGAGTAAATAAACCATACTAATGGTAAATAACATAACAAGTCTCTTTAATATTATTATTATTTATAAAGCGCCAACAAATTCCACAGCGCTGTACAACGGAGTAAATAAACCATACTAATGGTAAATAACATAACAAGTCTCTTTAATATTATTATTATTTATAAGGCACCAACATATTCCACAGCGCTATACAATGGAGTAAATAAACCATACACATGGTAAATAACATAACAAGTCTCTTTAATATTATTATTATTTATAAAGCGCCAACATATTCCACAGCGCTGTACAATGGAGTAAATAAACCATACAAATGGTAAATAACATAACAAGTCTCTATAATATTATTTTTATTATTTATAAAGCGCCAACATATTCCACAGCGCTGTACAAGGGGGTAAATAATCCATACAAATGGGAAATAACATAACAAGTCTCTTTAATATTATTATTATTTATAAAGCGCCAACATATTCCACAGCACTTTACAATGGGGTAAATAAACCATACAAATGGTACATAACATAACAAGTCTCTTTAATATTATTATTATTTATAAAGCGCCAACATATACCACAGCGCTGTACAATGGAGTAAATAAACCATAAAAATGGTACATAACATAACAAGTCTCTTTAATATTATTATTATTTATAAAGCGCCAACATATTCCACAGCGCTGTACAATGGGGTAAATAAACCATACAAATTGGAAATAACATAACAAGTCTCTTTAATATTATTATTATTATTTATAAAGCGCCAACATATTCCACTGCGCTATACAATGGAGTAAATAAACAATTCAAATGGTAAATAACAGAACAAGTCTCTTTAATATTATTATTATTTATAAAGCGCCAACATATTAAACAGCGCTGTACAATGGGGTAAATAAACCATACAAATGGGAAATAACATAACAAGTCTCTTTAATATTATTATTATTTATAAAGCGCCAACATATTCCACAGCACTGTATAATGGGGTAAATAAACCATACAAATTGTACATAACATAACAAGTCTCTTTAATATTATTATTATTTATAAAGCGCCAACATATTCCACAGCGCTGTACAATGGAGTAAATAAACCATACAAATGGTAAATAACATAACAAGTCTCTTTAATATTATTATTATTATTTATAAAGCGCCAACATATACCACAGCGCTGTACAATGGAGTAAATAAACCATACAAATGGGAAATAACATAACAAGTCTCTTTATTTTATTATTATTTATAAAGCGCCAACATATTCCACAGTGCTGTACAATGGAGTAAATAAACCATACAAATGGGAAATAACATAACAAGTCTCTTTATTTTATTATTATTTATAAAGCGCCAACATATTCCACAGCGCTGTACAATGGAGTAAATAAACCATACAAATGTTAAATAATATAACAAGTCTCTATAATATTATTATTATTCATAAAGCGCCAACATATACCACAGCGCTGTACAATGGAGTAAATAAACCATACAAATGGTAAATAACATAACAAGTCTCTATAATATTATTATTATTTATAAAGCGCCAACATATTCCACAGCGCTGTACAATGGAGTAAATAAACCATACAAATGGGAAATAACATAACAAGTCTCTTTATTTTATTATTATTTATAAAGCGCCAACATATTCCACAGCGCTGTACAATGGAGTAAATAAACCATACAAATGTTAAATAATATAACAAGTCTCTTTAATATTATTATTATTATTTATAAAGCGTCAACATATTCCACAGCACTGTACAATGGAGTAAATAAACCATACAAATGGGAAATAACATAACAAGTCTCTTTAATATTATTATTATTATTTATAAAGCGCCAACATATTCCACAGCGCTGTACAATGGAGTAAATAAACCATACAAATGGGAAATAACATAACAAGTCTCTTTAATATTATTATTATTTATAAAGCGCCAACATATTCCACAGCGCTGTACAATGGTGTAAATAAACCATACAAAGGGGAAATAACATAACAAGTCTCTTTAATATTATTATTATTATTTATAAAGTGCCAACATATTCCACAGCGCTGTACAATGGGGTAAATAAACCATACAAATGGTAAATATCATAACAAGTCTCTATAATATTATTATTATTTATAAAGCGCCAACATATACCACAGCGCAGTACAATGGAGTAAATAAACCATACAAATGGTAAATAACATAACAAGTCTCTTTAATATTATTATTATTATTATTTATAAAGCGCCAACATATACCACAGCCCTGTACAATGGAGTAAATAAACCATACAAATGGTAAATAACATAACAAGTCTCTTTAATATTATTATTATTATTTATAAAGCACCAACATATTCCACAGCGCTGTACAATGGAGTAAATAAACCATACAAATGGTAAATAACATAACAAGTCTCTTTAATATTATTATTATTATTTTTAAAGCACCAACATATTCCACAGCGCTGTACAATGGAGTAAATAAACCATACAAAGGGGAAATAACATAACAAGTCTCTTTAATATTATTATTATTATTATTTATAAAGCGCCAACATATTCCACAGCGCTGTACAATGGAGTAAATAAACCATACAAATGGGAAATAACATAACAAGTCTCTATAATATTATTATTATTATTTATAATGCGCCAACATATTCCACAGCGCTGTACAATGGAGTAAATAAACCATACAAAGGGGAAATAACATAACAAGTCTCTTTAATATTATTATTATTATTTATAAAGCGCCAACATATTCCACAACGCTGTACAACGGAATAAATAAACCATACTAATGGTAAATAACATAACAAGTCTCTTTAATATTATTATTATTTATAAAGCGCCAACATATTCCACAGCGCTGTACAACGGAGTAAATAAACCATACTAATGGTAAATAACATAACAAGTATCTTTAATATTATTATTATTTATAAGGCACCAACATATTCCACAGCGCTATACAATGGAGTAAATAAACCATACACATGGTAAATAACATAACAAGTCTCTTTAATATTAGTATTATTTATAAAGCGCCAACATATTCCACAGCGCTGTACAATGGAGTAAATAAACCATACAAATGGTAAATAACATAACAAGTCTCTATAATATTATTTATATTATTTATAAAGCGCCAACATATTCCACAGCGCTGTACAAGGGGGTAAATAATCCATACAAATGGGAAATAACATAACAAGTCTCTTTAATATTATTATTATTTATAAAGCGCCAACTTATTCCACAGCACTGTATAATGGGGTAAATAAACCATACAAATGGTACATAACATAACAAGTCTCTTTAATATTATTATTATTTATAAAGCGCCAACATATACCACAGCGCTGTACAATGGAGTAAATAAACCATAAAAATGGTACATAACATAACAAGTCTCTATAATATTATTATTATTTATAAAGCGCCAACATATTCCACAGCGCTGTACAATGGAGTAAATAAACCATACAAATGGTAAATAACATAACAAGTCTCTTCAATATTAATATTATTATTTATAAAGCGCCAACATATTCCACAGCGCTGTACAATGGAGTAAATAAACCATACAAATGGTAAATAACATAACAAGTCTCTTTAATATTATTATTATTATTTATAAAGCACCAACATATTCCACAGCGCTGTACAATGGAGTAAATAAACCATACAAATGGTAAATAACATAACAAGTCTCTTTAATATTATTATTATTATTTTTAAAGCACCAACATATTCCACAGCGCTGTACAATGGAGTAAATAAACCATACAAAGGGGAAATAACATAACAAGTCTCTTTAATATTATTATTATTATTATTTATAAAGCGCCAACATATTCCACAGCGCTGTACAATGGAGTAAATAAACCATACAAATGGGAAATAACATAACAAGTCTCTATAATATTATTATTATTATTTATAATGCGCCAACATATTCCACAGCGCTGTACAATGGAGTAAATAAACCATACAAAGGGGAAATAACATAACAAGTCTCTTTAATATTATTATTATTATTTATAAAGCGCCAACATATTCCACAACGCTGTACAACGGAATAAATAAACCATACTAATGGTAAATAACATAACAAGTCTCTTTAATATTATTATTATTTATAAAGCGCCAACATATTCCACAGCGCTGTACAACGGAGTAAATAAACCATACTAATGGTAAATAACATAACAAGTATCTTTAATATTATTATTATTTATAAGGCACCAACATATTCCACAGCGCTATACAATGGAGTAAATAAACCATACACATGGTAAATAACATAACAAGTCTCTTTAATATTATTATTATTTATAAAGCGCCAACATATACCACAGCGCTGTACAATGGAGTAAATAAACCATAAAAATGGTACATAACATAACAAGTCTCTATAATATTATTATTATTTATAAAGCGCCAACATATTCCACAGCGCTGTACAATGGAGTAAATAAACCATACAAATGGTAAATAACATAACAAGTCTCTTCAATATTAATATTATTATTTATAAAGCGCCAACATATTCCACAGCGCTGTACAATGGAGTAAATAAACCATACAAATGGGAAATAACATAACAAGTCTCTTTAATATTATTATTATTATTATTTATAAAGCGCCAACATATTCCACAGCGCTGTACAATGGAGTAAATAAACCATACAAATGGGAAATAACATAACAAGTCTCTTTAATATTATTATTATTATTTATAAAGCGCCAACAAATTCATCAGCGCTGTACAATGGAGGAAATAAACCATACAAATGGGAAATAACATAACAAGTCTCTTTAATATTATTATTATTATTTATAAAGCGCCAACACATACAACAGCACTGTACAATGGAGTAAATAAACCATACAAATGGTACACAATATAACAAGTCTCTTTAATATTATTATTATATATAAAGCGCCAACATATTCCACAGCGCTGTACAATGGGGTAAATAAACCATACAAATGGTAAATAACATAACAAGTCTCTTTAATAATATTATTATTCATAAAGCGCCAACATATTCCACAGCGCTGTACAATGGGGTAAATAAACCATACAAATGGGACATAACATAACAAGTCTCTTTAATATTATTATTATTATTTATAAAGTGCCAACATATTCCACAGCGCTGTACAATGGAGTAAATGAACCATACAAATGGTAAATAACATAAAGAGTCTCTTTAATATTATTATTATTATTTATAATGCGCCAACATATTCCACAGCGCTGTACAATGGAGTAAATAAACCATACAAATGGGAAATAACATAACAAGTCTCTTTAATATTATTATAATTTAAAAAACGCCAACATATTCCACAGCGCTGTATAATGGGGTAAATAAACCATACAAATGGTACATAACATAACAAGTCTCTTTAATATTATTTTTATTTATAAAGTGCCAACATATTCCACAGCGCTGTACAATGGACTAAATAAACCATACAAATGGTAAATAACATAACAAGTCACTTTAATATTATTATTATTATTATTATTTATAAAGCGCCAACATATTCCACAGCGCTGTACAATGGAGTAAATAAACCATACAAATGGGAAATAACATAACAAGTCTCTTTAATATTATTATTATTATTTATAAAGCGCCAACATATTCCACAGCGCTGTACAATGGAATTAAATAAACCATACAAATGGTACATAACATAACAAGTCTCTTTAACCCCTTAAGGACAGAGCCTTTGAAACATTTTTGTCCTTTCTGGACAATGCCTATTTTAACATTTCTGTGCTGTTTGTGTTTAGCTGTAATTTTCTTCTTCGTCATTTGCTGTACCCACACATATTATATATTGTTTTTATCGGGACAAGAAGGGCTTTCTATGGATGCCATCTTTTTGATCATATCTTATCATATTATTAAAAAAAATAATAAAATATGGTAAAAAAAAAAAAAAATACACAAATTTCTTTGTTTTTTTTTTAAACAACTTCTCCTCATCGACAATAGCGAACGATAAAACATGCTAAATAGATTCTACTATTTCTCCTGAGTACAGGGATACCACCCATGCATAGGTTTGTTGGGTTGTTTGGGGGCTAAAATGCCAAATTTGTGAGGTGCAGTTTTTTGTTTTCCAACTTGAAATTTTTACATGCAGACAGCCTGCACCCATGTCCCATTTGGGACATATTTGAAGCCAGCTAGTGTATTTTACCCCATCAACCCATATATTTTTTAAAAGAAGACACCTTAGGCTATCTCAAATGGTGGTATTTTTACACTTTCCATGCACTAATTCTACCACCAGCCTTTGTCAAACTTTGTGGTAGTAATTTTTTTGTGGTTTTTTTTCACAAACCTTGTACTTCAGACATGAATTCACAGATTTTGGTATGTGTCACTGCCAAATAACACCCTAATAAGTGTTCAGCAACATCTCTTGAGTACAGGGATACCACCCATGCATAGGTTTGTTGGGTTGTTTGGGGGGTAAAAGGCCAAATTTGGTAGGTGCAGTTTTTGGTTTTCCAAATTAAAATTTTGACATGCAGACCGCCTGCACTCATGTCCCATTTGGGACATATTTGAAACCAGCCAGTGTATTTTACCCCATCAACCCATATATTTTTTAAAAGAAGACACCTTAGGCTATCTCAAATGGTGGTATTTTTACACTTTCCATGCACTAATTCTACCACTAGCCTTTGTCAAACTTTGTGGTAGTAATATTTTTGTGGTTTTTTCTCACAAACCTTGTACTTCAGACATGAATTCACAGATTTTGGTATGTGTCACTGCCAAATAACACCCCAATAAGTGTTCAGCAACATCTCTTGAGTACAGGGATACCACCCATGCATAGGTTTGTTGGGTTGTTTGGGGAGTAAAAGGCCAAATTTGGTAGGTGCAGTTTTTGGTTTTCCAAATTAAAATTTTGACATGCAGACCGCCTGCACCCATGTCCCATTTGGGACATATTTGAAACCAGCCAGTGTATTTTACCCCATCAACCCATATATTTTTTTAAAGTAGACACCCTACGCTATTTCAAATGGTGGTATTTTAACACTTTCCATGCACTAATTCTACCACCAGCCTTTGTCAAAGTTTGTGGTAGTAATTTTTGTGTGGTTTTTTTTCACAAATATTGTATTTTAGACATAAATTCACAGATTTTGGTATGTGTCACTGCCAAACAATAACCCAATATGTGTTCAACAACATATCCTGAGTACAGGGATACCACCCATGCATAGGTTTGTTGGGTTGTTTGGGGGCTAAAGAGCCACATTGTGAAGGTGCGCATTTTCAACTTGGAATATTGACGTGTAGTCAGCCTGAGCCCAACTTTCATTTGGGACTTTTTTTTAAGTAGGACAGTGTATTTTACCCCAAAAAGTATATATTTTGTAAAAGTAGACACCCTAGGCTATTTTAAATGGTGTTATTTTAACACTTTCCATGCACCAATTCTACCACCAGCCTTTGTCAAAGTTTGTGGTAGTCATTTTATTGTGTATTTTTTCCCACATACATTGCACTTTAGACACAAATTCACATATTTCGGTATGTGTCACTGACAAACAATACCACAATATATGTTCAGCAACATCTCCCGAGAACAGGGATACCACCCATGCATAGCTTTGTCAGCTTTGTTAGGGGTTGAAAGGCTACATTTGAGAGGTGCGCTTTTTGATTTTCAAACTTGGAATTTGAACATGTAGAGCAAGGAAGGGGTTAATAGCTCTTATAAGAGCCTTTGTAGTACTGTACAAAAAAATTAACCCCTAAAAATGCACAGACAAGAAAAAAAATTCTGCTGTGCAGTGATCAGTGGTAGGGAAGGAGTTAATACACTACACTATACAAAAGGTATGGCTTTTATAAAAGCCCTTGGGACTCACAATTTATTAACATTTTATTTAATTTATTACAATTTAAAAATTATGTTATACAGATCTGTCTCTTTCCCTCACTAAAACTCAAGTGAGGAGAGGGAGGCAGATCCATATGGGTCAGAACAATATTTACGAACCAGACGAATGGTGATGCTCATCTGAGAAATCACCAAACCACCTTTGCCACTGATCGACTGTTACTGATCGCTATACACGCGTTCAGACAGCTTCAAAAGGAATACACGTAATCCCCTAGTGGGTATAATTAACCCCTAGTGAGTCTGACAAAAAAAATGCTGATAGCAAAAAAAAATGCTTCGGCGACTAGATTGCTCCATATGCGCTGCTTAGGCAGTGACCATATGCACTGCTTAGGCAGTGACCATATGTGCTGCTTAGGAAGTGATATACGGCAAGGAAGGGGTTAATAGCTCTTAAAAGAGCCTTTGATATACTGTAATAAATCAAAGTAAAAAAAAATAACCCCTAAAAAAATGCACAGACAGCAAAAAATGTGCTGCTGTGTAAGATCACTGCGTACACAGCGATCAATTGCAGGGAAGGGGTTAAATACTGGAAACGGCTTTTATAAAAGCCTTTGGGTCTCAATTCTATTAAATATATTATAATTAAAAACTTACATTATACAGCTCTGTCTCCCTCACTAAAACTCAAGTGAGAGGGAGGCAGATCTACACTGGTCAGATCAAATATTTACACATATTGATCTAACCAGACGAATGGTGATGCTCATCTGAGCAAACGCCAACCCGCCATTGTCACTTATCAGCTGTTACTGATCGCTATACATGCGCTCAGACAGCTAAAAAATTTTTTTTACGTTAAACGTAGTCCCCTAGCGGGTATAATTAACACGTGACGGGTGTAATAAAAAAGTTTTAAAAAAATTAAAAATGCTTCTGCAGCAAGATTGCTGCATTTGCGTCAGATCGCTGATTAGGCAGTGATCTACGGCAAGAAAGGGGTTAATCTCTCTTAAAAGAGCCTTTTTTTATCCTGTAATGAATTACAGTAAAAAAAAATAACCCCTAAAAAATGCACAGACAGCAAAAAATGTGCTGCTGTGTATGATCACTGCGTACACAGCGATCAATGGCAGGGAAGGGGTTAAATGGCTTTTATAAAAGCCCTTGGTGTTTAAAATTTTATTAAATATTTTTTTTATTATTTTATTTTATTTTTTTACTTGATCTGATCTGTCTCTCTCCCTTACTAAAAGTAGTAAGGTGAGGGAGGCAGATCAATACTTGTCAAAGGCAATATTTAGTAATATTGCCTTTGACAGTATGGTAAGTGCTCATCAGAGCACTTACCATACATGCCTGCACACAGATCACATAGATCTGCTGTGCCGGCATCGATTGGCTCCCCCTAGAGCATCGGAAGTGAAATACTTTCACTTCCGATGCTCTTGCCATTAGAAGGGAAACGCTGCCTGTACAGGCAGCGTTCCCTTCTACTGAGCCGATGGGGTCGCTCAGGAGAGCGACCACCATCGGCTCTGGGGAGCAGAACGGTGTTGTTAAGTGCCTCGCTGGCGAGGCACTTTAACAACACCGGAGATGCTTAGAAAGCGAACGATCGTTCGCTTTCTAAGCACATGTGTGCAGCGGGCGCAGCCATTTTTAAATGGCTGCTACGATCACTCCGTGGAGTGATCGTAGCGCGCCCCTGCACATTTGGGGGGTGTTGCACAATGCCTCTACCTAGAGGCATTGTAGCAACACCGTTAGAGTAAAGAAAGCGACCGCTGGTCGCTTTCTTTACTCCATTTAGTGCATGACGTGCCAGGCACGTCACCTGTCGGCAAGTCCTCGATTTGCCGTGACGTGCCTGGCACGTCACCTGTCGTTAAGGGGTTAATATTATTATTATTATTATTTATAAAGCACCAACATATACCACAGCTCTGTACAATGGAGTAAATAAACCATACAAATGGTACATAACATAACAAGTCTCTTTAATATTATTATTATTTATAAAGCGCCAACATATTCCACAGCGCTGTACAATGGAGTAAATAAACCATACAAACGGGAAATAACATAACAAGTCTCTTTAATATTATTATTATTATTTATAAAGCGCCAACATATTCTACAGCGCTGTACAATTGAGTAAATAAACCATACAAATGGGAAATAACATAACAAGTCTCTTTAATATTATTGTTATTTATAAAGTGCCAACATATTCCACAGCACTGTATAATGGGGTAAATAAACCATACAAATGGTACATAACATAACAAGTCTCTTTAATATTATTATTATTTATAAAGCGCCAACATATACCACAGCGCTGTACAATGGAGTAAATAAACCATAAAAATGGTACATAACATAACAAGTCTCTTTAATATTATTATTATTTATAAAGTGCCAACATATTCCACAGCGCTGTACAATGGAGTAAATAAACCATACAAATGGGAAATAACATAACAAGTCCCTTTAATATTAGTATTTTTTATAAAGCGCCAACATATTCCACAGCGCTGTACAATGGAGTAAATAAACCATACAAATGGTAAATAACATAACAAGTCTCTTTAATATTATTATTATTATTTATAAAGCGCCAACATATACCACAGCGCTGTACAATGGAGTAAATAAACCATACAAATGGGAAATAACATAACAAGTCTCTTTATTTTATTATTATTTATAAAGCGCCAACATATTCCACAGTGCTGTACAATGGAGTAAATAAACCATACAAATGTTAAATAATATAACAAGTCTCTATAATATTATTATTATTCATAAAGCGCCAACATATTCCACAGCGCTGTACAATGGAGTAAATAAACCATACAAATGGTAAATAACATAACAAGTCTCTTTAATATTATTATTATTTATAAAGCGCCAACATATACCACAGCGCTGTACAATGGAGTAAATGAACCATAAAAATTGTACATAACATAACAAGTCTCTTTAATATTATTATTATTTATAAAGTGCCAACATATTCCACAGCGCTGTACAATGGAGTAAATAAACCATACAAATGGGAAATAACATAACAAGTCTCTTTAATATTATTATTATTTATAAAGCGCCAACATATTCCACAGCGCTGTACAATGGAGTAAATAAACCATACAAATGGTAAATAACATAACAAGTCTCTTTAATATTATTATTATTATTTATAAAGCGCCAACATATACCACAGCGCTGTACAATGGAGTAAATAAACCATACAAATGGGAAATAACATAACAAGTCTCTTTATTTTATTATTATTTATAAAGCGCCAACATATTCCACAGTGCTGTACAATGGAGTAAATAAACCATACAAATGTTAAATAATATAACAAGTCTCTATAATATTATTATTATTCATAAAGCGCCAACATATACCACAGCGCTGTACAATGGAGTAAATAAACCATACAAATGGTAAATAACATAACAAGTCTCTTTAATATTATTATTATTATTATTTATAAAACGCCAACATATTCCACAGCGCTGTACAATGGAGTAAATAAAATATTCAAATGGGAAATAACATAACAAGTCTCTTTATTATTATTATTATTATTTATAAAGCGCCAACATATTCCACAGCGCTGTACAATGGAGTAAATAAACCATACAAATGGTAAATGACATAACAAGTCTCTTTAATATTATTATTATTATTTATAAAGCGCCAACATATTCCACAGCGCTGTACAATGGAGTAAATAAACCATACAAATGGTAAATAACATAACAAGTCTCTATAATATTATTATTATTTATAAAGCGCCAACATATTCCACAGCACTGTACAACGGAGTAAATAAACCATACTAATGGTAAATAACATAACAAGTCTCTTTAATATTATTATTATTTATAAAGTGCCAACATATTCCACAGCGCTGTACAATTGGGTAAATAAACCATACAAATGGTACATAACATAACAAGTCTCTTTAATATTATTATTATTTATAAAGCGCCAACATATTCCACAGCGCTGTACAATGGAGTAAATAAACCATACAAATGGGAAATAACATAAAAAGTCTCTTTAATATTATTAATATTATTTATAAAGCGCCAACATATTCCACAGCGCTCTACAATGGGGTATATGAACCATAAAATGGGAAATAACATAACAAGTCTCTTTAATATTATTATTATTTATAAAGTGCCAACATATTCCTCAGCGCTGTACAATGGAGGAAATAAACGATACAAATGGTAAATAACATAACAAGTCTCTTTAATATTATTATTATTATTATTTATAAAACGCCAACATATTCCACAGCGCTGTACAATGGAGTAAATAAACCATACAAATGGTAAATGACATAACAAGTCTCTTTAATATTATTATTATTATTTATAAAGCGCCAACATATTCCACAGCGCTGTACAATGGAGTAAATAAACCATACAAATGGGAAATAACATAACAAGTCTCTTTAATATTTTTATTATTTATAAAGCGCCAACATATACCACAGCGCTGTACAATGGAGTAAATAAAACATACAAATGGTAAATAACGTAACAAGTCTCTTTATTATTATTATTATTATTTATAAAGCGCCAACATATTCCACAGCGCTGTACAATGGAGTAAATAAACCATACTAATGGTAAATAACATAACAAGTCTCTTTAATATTATTATTATTTATAAAGTGCCAACATATTCCACAGCGCTGTACAATTGGGTAAATAAACCATACAAATGGTACATAACATAACAAGTCTCTTTAATATTAATATTATTATTTATAAAGCGCCAACATATTACACAGCGCTGTACAAGGGGATAAATAATCCACACAAATGGTACATAACATAACAAGTCTCTTTAATATTATTATTATTTATAAAGCGCCAACATATTCCACAGCGCTGTACAATGGAGTAAATAAACCATACAAATGGGAAATAACATAAAAAGTCTCTTTAATATTATTAATATTATTTATAAAGCGCCAACATATTCCACAGCGCTCTACAATGGGGTATATGAACCATAAAATGGGAAATAACATAACAAGTCTCTTTAATATTATTATTATTTATAAAGTGCCAACATATTCCTCAGCGCTGTACAATGGAGGAAATAAACGATACAAATGGTAAATGACATAACAAGTCTCTTTAATATTATTATTATTATTTATAAAGCGCCAACATATTCCACAGCGCTGTACAATGGAGTAAATAAACCATACAAATGGGAAATAACATAACAAGTCTCTTTAATATTTTTATTATTTATAAAGCGCCAACATATACCACAGCGCTGTACAATGGAGTAAATAAAACATACAAATGGTAAATAACGTAACAAGTCTCTTTATTATTATTATTATTATTTATAAAGCGCCAACATATTCCACAGCGCTGTACAATGGAGTAAATAAACCATACAAATGGAACATAACATAACAAGTCTCTTTAATATTATTATTATTTATAAAGTGCCAACATATTCCACAGCGCTGTACAATGGAGTAAATAAACCATACAAATGGTAAATAACATAAAAAGTCTCTATAATATTACTATTATTTATAAAGCGCCAACATAATCCACAGCACTGTACAATGGAGTAAATAAACCATACAAATGGTAAATAATATAGCAAGTCTCTTTAATATTATTATTATTTGTAAAGCGCCAACAAATTCCACAGCGCTGTACAATGGAGTAAATAAACCATACAAATGGTAAATAACATAACAAGTCTCTATAATATTATTATTATTTATAAAGCGCCAACATATACCACAGCGCTGTACAATGGAGTAAATAAACCATACAAATGGGAAATAACATAACAAGTCTCTTTAATATTATTATTATTATTTATAAAGCACCAACATATACCACAGCGCTGTACAATGGAGTAAATAAACCATACAAATGGTATATAACATAACAAGTCTCTTTAATATTATTATTATTATTTATAAAGCACCAACATATTTCACAGCGCTGTACAATGGAGTAAATAAACCATTCAAATGGTACATAGCATAACAAGTCTCTTTAATATTATTATTATTATTATTTATAAAGCGCCAACATATTCCACAGCGCTGTACAATGGAGTAAATAAACCATACAAATGGGAAATAACATAACAAGTCTCTTTAATATTATTATTATTTATAAAGCGCCAACATATACCACAGCGCTGTACAATGGAGTAAATAAACCATACAAATGGTAAATAACGTAACAAGTCTCTTTATTATTATTATTATTATTTATAAAGCGCCAACATATTCCACAGCGCTGTACAATGGAGTAAATAAACCATACAAATGGAACATAACATAACAAGTCTCTTTAATATTATTATTATTTATAAAGTGCCAACATATTCCACAGCGCTGTACAATGGAGTAAATAAACCATACAAATGGTAAATAACATAAAAAGTCTCTTTAATATTACTATTATTTATAAAGCGCCAACATATTCCACAGCACTGTACAATGGAGTAAATAAACCATACAAATGGTAAATAATATAGCAAGTCTCTTTAATATTATTATTATTTGTAAAGTGCCAACATATTCCACAGCGCTGTACAATGGAGTAAATAAACCATACAAATGGTAAATAACATAACAAGTCTCTATAATATTATTATTATTTATAAAGCGCCAACATATACCACAGCGCTGTACAATGGAGTAAATAAACCATACAAATGGGAAATAACATAACAAGTCTCTTTAATATTATTATTATTATTTATAAAGCACCAACATATACCACAGCGCTGTACAATGGAGTAAATAAACCATACAAATGGTATATAACATAAAAAGTCTCATTAATATTATTATTATTATTTATAAAGCACCAACATATTTCACAGCGCTGTACAATGGAGTAAATAAACCATACAAATGGTACATAACATAACAAGTCTTTTTAATATTATTATTATTATTTATAAAGCGCCAACATATTCCACAGCGCTGTACAATGGAGTAAATAAACCATACAAATGGGAAATAACATAACAAGTCTCTTTAATATTATTATTATTATTTATGAAGCGCCAACATATTCCACAGCGCTGTACAATGGAGTAAATAAACCATACAAATGGGAAATAACATAACAAGTCTCTTTAATATTATTATTATTTATAAAGCGCCAACATATTCCACAGCGCTGTACAATGGAGTAAATAAACCATACAAATGTTAAATAATATAACAAGTCTCTTTAATATTATTATTATTTATAAAGCGCCAACATATTCCACAGCGCTGTACAATGGAGTAAATAAACCATACAAATGGGAAATAACATAACAAGTCTCTTTAATATTATTATTTATATAGAGCCAACATATTCCACAGCGCTGTACAATGGAGTAAATAAACCATACAAATGGTAAGTAACATAACAAGTCTCTTTAATATTATTATTATTATTTATAAAGCGCCAACATATTCCACAGCGCTGTACAATGGAGTAAATAAACCATACAAATGGGAAATAACATAACAAGTCTCTTTAATATTATTATTATTTATAAAGCGCCAACATATTCCACAGCGCTGTACAATGGAGTAAATAAACCATACAAATGTTAAATAATATAACAAGTCTCTATAATATTAGTATTATTCATAAAGCGCCAACATATACCACAGGGCTGTACAATGGAGTAAATAAACCATACAAATGTGAAATAACATAACAAGTCTCTTTAATATTATTATTATTTATAAAGTGCCAACATATTCCACAGCGCTGTACAATGGAGTAAATAAACCATACAAATGGAAAATAACATAACAAGTCTCTTTAATATTATTATTTATAAAGCGCCAACATATTCCACAGCGCTGTACAATGGAGTAAATAAACCATACAAATGGTCAGTAACATAACAAGTCTCTTTAATATTATTATTATTATTTATAAAGGGCCAACATATTCCACAGCGCTGTACAATGGATTAAATAAACCATACAAATGGGAAATAACATAACAAGTCTCTTTAATATAATTATTATTATTTATAAAGCGCCAACATATTCCACAGCGCTGTACAATGGAGTAAATAAACCATACAAATGGTACATAACTTAACAAGTCTCTTTAATATTATTATTATTATTTATAAAGCGCCCACATATTCCACAGCGCTGTACAATAGAGTAAATAAATCATACAAATGGGAAATAACATAACAAGTCTCTTTAATATTATTATTATTTATAAAGCGCCAACATATTCCACAGCGCTGTACAATGGAGTAAATAAACCATACAAATGGGAAATAACATAACAAGTCTCTTTAATATTATTATAATTATTTATAAAGCGCCAACATATTCCACAGCGCTGTACAATGGAGTAAATAAACCATACAAATGGGAAATAACATAACAAGTCTCTTTAATATTATTATTATTATTTATAAAGTGCCAACATATTCCACAGCGCTGTACAATGGGGTAAATAAACCATACAAATGGTAAATATCATAACAAGTCTCTATAATATTATTATTATTTATAAAGTGCCAACATATACCACAGCGCAGTACAATGGAGTAAATAAACCATACAAATGGTAAATAACATAACAAGTCTCTTTAATATTATTATTATTATTATTTATAAAGCGCCAACATATACCACAGCCCTGTACAATGGAGTAAATAAACCATACAAATGGTAAATAACATAACAAGTCTCTTTAATATTATTATTATTATTTATAAAGCACCAACATATTCCACAGCGCTGTACAATGGAGTAAATAAACCATACAAATGGTAAATAACATAACAAGTCTCTTTAATATTATTATTATTATTTATAAAGCACCAACATATTCCACAGCGCTGTACAATGGAGTAAATAAACCATACAAATGGGAAATAACATAACAAGTCTCTATAATATTATTATTATTTATAATGCGCCAACATATTCCACAGCGCTGTTCAATGGAGTAAATAAACCATACAAAGGGGAAATAACATAACAAGTCTCTTTAATATTATTATTATTATTTATAAAGCGCCAACATATTCCACAGCGCTGTACAACGGAGTAAATAAACCATACTAATGGTAAATAACATAACAAGTCTCTTTAATATTATTATTATTTATAAAGCACCAACATATTCCACAGCGCTGTACAACGGAGTAAATAAACCATACTAATGGTAAATAACATAACAAGTCTCTTTAATATTATTATTATTTATAAGGCACCAACATATTCCACAGCGCTATACAATGGAGTAAATAAACCATACACATAGTAAATAACATAACAAGTCTCTTTAATATTATTATTATTTATAAAGCGCCAACATATTCCACAGCGCTGTACAATGGAGTAAATAAACCATACAAATGGTAAATAACATAACAATTCTCTATAATATTATTTTTATTATTTATAAAGCGCCAACATATTCCACAGCGCTGTACAAGGGGGTAAATAATCCATACAAATGGGAAATAACATAACAAGTCTCTTTAATATTATTATTATTTATAAAGCGCCAACATATTCCACAGCACTGTATAATGGGGTAAATAAACCATACAAATGGTACATAACATAACAAGTCTCTTTAATATTATTATTATTTATAAAGCGCCAACATATACCACAGCGCTGTACAATGGAGTAAATAAACAATAAAAATGGTACATAACATAACAAGTCTCTTTAATATTATTATTATTTATAAAGTGCCAACATATTCCACAGCGCTGTACAATGGGGTAAATAAACCATACAAATGGTACATAACATAACAAGTCTCTTTAATATTAATATTATTATTTATAAAGCGCCAACATATTCCACAGCGCTGTACAAGGGGGTAAATAATCCACACAAATGGTACATAACATAACAAGTCTCTTTAATATTATTATTATTTATAAAGCGCCAACATATTCCACAGCGCTGTACAATGGAGTAAATAAACCATACAAATGGTACATAACATAACAAGTCTCTTTAATATTAATATTATTATTATTTATAAAGCGCCAACATATTCCACAGCCCTGTACAATGGAATAAATAAACCATACAAATGGGAAATACCATAACAAGTCTCTTTAATATTATTATTATTTATAAAGCGCCAACATATTCCTCAGCGCTGTACAATGGAGTAAATAAAATATTCAAATGGGAAATAACATAACAAGTATCTTTATAATTATTATTATTATTTATAAAGCGCCAACATATTCCACAGCGCTGTACAATGGAGGAAATAAACCATACAAATGGTAGATAACATAACAATTCTCTTTAATATTATTATCATTATTAAAGCGCCAACATATTCCACAGCGCTGTACAATGGAGTAAATAAACCATACAAATGGTAAGTAACATAACAAGTCTCTTTAATAATATTATTATTCATAAAGCGCCAACATATTCCACAGCGCTGTACAATGGGGTAAATAAACCATACAAATGGGAAATAACATAACAAGTCTCTTTATTATTATTATTATTTATAAAGCGCCAACATATTCCACAGCGCTGTACAATGGAGTAAATAAACCATACAAATGGGACATAACATAACAAGTCTCTTTAATATTATTATTATTATTTATAATGCGCCAACATATTCCACAGCGCTGTACAATGGATTAAATAAACCATACAAAGGGGAAATAACATAACAAGTCTCTTTAATATTATTATTATTATTTATAAAGCGCCAACATATTCCACAGTGCTGTACAATGGAGTAAATAAACCATACAAATGGGAAATAACATAACAAGTCTCTTTAATATTATTATTATTTATAAAGCGCCAACATATTCCACAGCGCTGTACAATGGAGTAAATAAACCATACAAATGGTAAATAACATAACAAGTCTCTTTAATATTATTATAATTTAAAAAACGCCAACATATTCCACAGCGCTGTACAATGGAGTAAATAAACCATACAAATGGGAAATAACACAACAAGTCTCTTTAATATTATTTTTATTTATAAAGCGCCAACATATTCCACAGCGCTGTACAATGGAGTAAATAAACCATACAAATGGGAAATAACATAACAAGTCTCTTTAATATTATTATTATTATTTATAAAGCGCCAACATATTCCACAGCCCTGTACAATGGAATTGAATAAACCATACAAATGGTACATAACATAACAAGTCTCTTTAATATTATTATTATTATTATTTATAAAGCTCCAACATATACCACAGCGCTGTACAATGGTGTAAATAAACCATACAAATGGGACATAACATAACAAGTCTCTTTAATATTATTATTATTTATAAAGCGCCAACATATACCACAGCGCTGTACAATGGAGTAAATAAACCATACAAATGGTACATAACATAACAAGTCTCTTTAATATTATTATTATTTATAAAGCGCCAACATATACCACAGCGCTGTACAATGGTGTAAATAAACCATACAAATGGGACATAACATAACAAGTCTCTTTAATATTATTATTATTTATAAAGCGCCAACATATTCCACAGCGCTGTACAATGGAGTAAATAAACCATACAAATGGGAAATAACATAACAAGTCTCTTTAATATTATTATTATTATTTATAAAGCGCCAACATATTCCACAGCGCTGTACAATGGAATTAAATAAACCATACAAATGGTACATAACATAACAAGTCTCTTTAATATTATTATTATTATTATTTATAAAGCACCAACATATACCACAGCGCTGTACAATGGTGTAAATAAACCATACAAATGGGACATAACATAACAAGTCTCTTTAATATTATTATTATTTATAAAGCGCCAACATATACCACAGCGCTGTACAATGGAGTAAATAAACCATACAAATGGTACATAACATAACAAGTCTCTTTAATATTATTATTATTTATAAAGCGCCAACATATACCACAGCGTTGTACAATGGAGTAAATAAACCATACAAATGGTAAATAACATAACAAGTCTCTTTAATATTATTATTATTATTTATAAAGCGCCAACATATTCCACAGCGCTGTACAATGGAGTAAATAAACCATACAAATGGTACATAACATAACAAGTCTCTTTAATATTATTTTTATTTATAAAGTGCCAACATATTCCACAGAGCTGTACAATGGACTAAATAAACCATACAAATGGTAAATAACATAACAAGTCTCTTTAATATTATTATTATTATTATTTATAAAGCGCCAACATATTCCACAGCGCTGTACAATGGAGTAAATAAACCATACAAATGGGAAATAACATATCAAGTCTCTTTAATATTATTATTATTATTTATAAAGCGCCAACATATTCCACAGCGCTGTACAATGGAATTAAATAAACCATACAAATGGTACATAACATAACAAGTCTCTTTAATATTATTATTATTATTATTTATAAAGCACCAACATATACCACAGCGCTGTACAATGGAGTAAATAAACCATACAAATGGTACATAACATAACAAGTCTCTTTAATATTATTATTATTTATAAAGCGCCAACATATTCCACAGCGCTGTACAATGGAGTAAATAAACCATACAAACGGGAAATAACATAACAAGTCTCTTTAATATTATTATTATTTATCAAAGCGCCAACATATTCCTCAGCGCTGTACAATGGAGTAAATAAACCATACAAATGAGAAATAACATAACAAGTCTCTTTAATATTATTATTATTTATCAAAGCGACAACATATTCCACAGCGCTGTACAATGGAGTAAATAAACCATACAATTGGGAAATAACATAACAAGTCTCTTTAATATTATTATTATTTATCAAAGCGCCAACATATTCCACAGCGCTGTACAATGGAGTAAATAAACCATACAAATGGTAAATAACATAACAAGTCTCTTTAATATTATTATTATTTATAAAGCGCCAACATATTCCACAGCGCTGTACAATGGTGTAAATAAACCATACAAATGGGAAATAACATAACAAGTCTCTTTAATATTATTATTATTTATAAAGCGCCAACATATACCACAGCGCTGTACAATGGAGTAAATAAACCATACAAATGGGAAATAACATAACAAGTCTCTTTAACATTATTATTATTTATAAAGCGCCAACATATACCACAGCGCTGTACAATGGAGTAAATAAACCATAAAAATGGGAAATAACATAACAAGTCTCTTTAACATTATTATTATTTATAAAGCGCCAACATATTCCACAGCGCTGTACAATGGAGTAAATAAACCATACAAATGGGAAATAACATAACAAGTCTCTTTAATATTATTATTATTTATAAAGTGCCAACATATTCCACAGCGCTGTACAATGGAGTAAATAAACCATAAAAAATGGGAAATAACATAACAAGTCTCTTTAATATTATTATTATTTATAAAGCGCCAACATATTCCACAGCGCTGTACAATGGAGTAAATAAACCATACAAATGGTAAATAACATAACAAGTCTCTTTAATATTATTATTATTATTTATAAAGCGCCAACATATACCACAGCGCTGTACAATGGAGTAAATAAACCATACAAATGGGAAATAACATAACAAGTCTCTTTATTTTATTATTATTTATAAAGCGCCAACATATTCCACAGTGCTGTACAATGGAGTAAATAAACCATACAAATGTTAAATAATATAACAAGTCTCTATAATATTATTATTATTCATAAAGCGCCAACATATACCACAGCGCTGTACAATGGAGTAAATAAACCATACAAATGGTAAATAACATAACAAGTCTCTATAATATTATTATTATTTATAAAGCGCCAACATATTCCACAGCGCTGTACAATGGAGTAAATAAACCATACAAATGGTAAATAACATAACAAGTCTCTTTAATATTATTATTATTATTTATAAAGCGTCAACATATTCCACAGCACTGTACAATGGAGTAAATAAACCATACAAATGGTAAATAACATAACAAGTCTCTTTAATATTATTATTATTATTTATAAAGTGTCAACATATTCCAAAGCGCTGTACAAAGGAGTAAATAAACCATACAAATGGAAAATAACATAACAAGTCTCTATAATATTATTAATATTTATAAAGCGCCCACATATACCACAGCGCTGTACAATGGAGTAAATAAACCATACAAATGGGAAATAACATAACAAGTCTCTTTAATATTATTATTATTATTTATAAAGCGCGAACATATTCCACAGCGCTGTACAATGGAGTAAATAAACCATACAAATGGGAAATAACATAACAAGTCTCTTTAATATTATTATTATTATTTATAAAGCGCGAACATATTCCACAGCGCTGTACAATGGAGTAAATAAAGCATACAAATGGGAAATAAGATAACAAGTCTCTTTAATATTATTATTATTATTTATAAAGTGTCAACATATTCCACAGCGCTGTACAATGGAGTAAATAAACCATACACATGGTAAATAACATAACAAGTCTCTTTAATATTATTATTATTATTTATAATGCGCCAACATATTCCACAGCGCTGTACAATGGAGTAAATAAACCATACAAAGGGGAAATAACATAACAAGTCTCTTTAATATTATTATTATTATTTATAAAGCGCCAACATATTCCACAGCGCTGTACAACGGAGTAAATAAACCTTACTAATGGTAAATAACATAACAAGTCTCTTTAATATTATTATTATTTATAAAGCGCCAACATATTCCACAGCGCTGTACAACGGAGTAAATAAACCATACTAATGGTAAATAACATAACAAGTCTCTTTAATATTATTATTATTTATAAGGCACCAACATATTCCACAGCGCTATACAATGGAGTAAATAAACCATACACATGGTAAATAACATAGCAAGTCTCTTTAAAATTATTATTATTCATAAAGCGCCAACATATTCCACAGCGCTGTACAACGGAGTAAATAAACCATACAAATGGTAAATAACATAACAAGTCTCTTTAATATTATTATTATTTATATGGCACCAACATATTCCACAGTGCTGTACAACGGAGTAAATAAACCATACTAATGGTAAATAACATAACAAGTCTCTTTAATATTATGATTATTTATAAAGCGCCAACATATTCCACAGCGCTGTACAATGGAGTAAATAAACCATACAAATGGTAAATAACATAACAAGTCTCTTTAATATTATTATTATTTATAAAGCGCCAACATATTCCACAGCGCTGTACAATGGAGTAAATAAACCATACAAATGGTAAATAACATAACAAGTCTCTATAATATTATTTTTATTATTTATAAAGCGCCCTCATATTCCACAGCGATGTACAAGGGGGTAAATAATCCATACAAATGAGAAATAACATAACAAGTCTCTTTAATATTATTATTATTTATAAAGCGCCAACATATTCCACAGCACTGTATAATGGGGTAAATAAACCATACAAATGGTACATAACATAACAAGTCTCTTTAATATTATTATTATTTATAAAGCGCCAACATATACCACAGCGCTGTACAATGGAGTAAATAAACCATAAAAATGGTACATAACATAACAAGTCTCTTTAATATTATTATTATTTATAAAGTGCCAACATATTCCACAGCGCTGTACAATGGGGTAAATAAACCATACAAATGGTACATAACATAACAAGTCTCTTTAATATTAATATTATTATTTATAAAGCGCCAACATATTCCACAGCGCTGTACAAGGGGGTAAATAATCCACACAAATGGTACATAACATAACAAGTCTCTTTAATATTATTATTATTTATAAAGTGCCAACATATTCCACAGCGCTGTACAATGGAGTAAATAAACCATACAAATGGGAAATAACATAAAAAGTCTCTTTAATATTATTATTATTATTATTTATAAAGCGCCAACATATTCCACAGCCCTGTACAATGGAGGAAATAAACCATACAAATGGGAAATACCATAACAAGTCTCTTTAATATTATTATTATTTATAAAGCGCCAACATATTCCTCAGCGCTGTACAATGGAGTAAATAAAATATTCAAATGGGAAATAACATAACAAGTCTCTTTAATATTATTATTATTATGTATAAAGCGCCAACATATTCCACAGCGCTGTACAATGGAGGAAATAAACCATACAAATGGTACATAACATAACAAGTCTCTTTAATATTATTATTATTATTAAAGCGCCAACATATTCCACAGCGCTGTACAATGGGGTAAATAAACCATACAAATGTGAAATAACATAACAAGTCTCTTTAATATTATTATTATTTATAAAGCGCCTACATATTCCACAGCGCTGTACAATGGAGTAAATAAACCAAACAAATGGTAAGTAACATAACAAGTCTCTTTAATAATATTATTATTCATAAAGCGCCAACATATTCCACAGCGCTGTACAATGGGGTAAATAAACCATACAAATGGGACATAACATAACAAGTCTCTTTAATATTATTATTTATAATGCGCCAACATATTCCACAGCGCTGTACAATGGAGTAAATAAACCATACAAAGGGGAAATAACATAACAAGTCTCTTTAATATTATTATTATTATTTATAAAGCGCCAACATATTCCACAGTGCAGTACAATGGAGGAAATAAACCATACAAATGGTAAATAACATAACAAGTCTCTTTAATATTATTATTATTTATAAAGCGCCAACATATTCCACAGCGCTGTACAACGGAGTAAATAAACCATACTAATGGTAAATAACATAACAAGTCTCTTTAATATTATTATTATTTATAAAGCGCCAACATATTCCACAGCACTGTATAATGGGGTAAATAAACCATACAAATGGTACATAACATAACAACTCTCTTTAATATTATTATTATTATTATTATTTATAAAGTGCCAACATATTCCACAGCGCTGTACAATTGGGTAAATAAACCATACAAATGGTACATAACATAACAAGTCTCTTTAATATTAATATTATTATTTATAAAGCGCCAACATATTACACAGCGCTGTACAAGGGGATAAATAATACACACAAATGGTACATAACATAACAAGTCTCTTTAATATTATTATTATTTATAAAGCGCCAACATATACCACAGCGCTGTACAATGGAGTAATTAAACCATACAAATGGTATATAACGTAACAAGTCTCTTTATTATTATTATTATTATTATTTATAAAGCGCCAACATATTCCACAGCGCTGTACAATGGAGTAAATAAACCATACAAATGGAACATAACATAACAAGTCTCTTTAATATTATTATTATTTATAAAGTGCCAACATATTCCACAGCGCTGTACAATGGAGTAAACAAACCATACAAATGGGAAATAACATATCAAGTCTCTTTTATATTATTATTATTATTTATAAAACGCCAACATATTCCACAGCGCTGTACAATGGAGTAAATAAAATATTCAAATGGGAAATAACATAACAAGTCTCTTTATTATTATTATTATTATTATTTATAAAGCACCAACATATTCCACAGCGCTGTACAATGGAGTAAATAAACCATACAAATGGTATATAACATAACAAGTCTCTTTAATATTATTATTATTATTTATAAAGCACCAACATATTTCACAGCGCTGTACAATGGAGTAAATAAACCATACAAATGGTACATAACATAACAAGTCTCTTTAATATTATTATTATTATTTATAAAGCGCCAACATATTCCACAGCGATGTACAATATAGTAAATAAACCATACAAATGGGAAATAACATAACAAGTCTCTTTAATATTATTATTATTTATAAAGCGCCAACATATTCCACAGCGCTGTACAATGGAGTAAATAAACCATACAAATGTTAAATAATATAACAAGTCTCTATAATATTATTATTATTTATAAAGCGCCAACATATTCCACAGTGCAGTACAATGGAGGAAATAAACCATACAAATGGTAAATAACATAACAAGTCTCTTTAATATTATTATTATTATTTATAAAACGCCAACATATTCCACAGCGCTGTACAATGGAGTAAATAAAATATTCAAATGGGAAATAACATAACAAGTCTCTTTATTATTATTATTATTATTATTTATAAAGCGCCAACATATTCCACAGCGCTGTACAATGGAGTAAATAAACCATACAAATGGTAAATGACATAACAAGTCTCTTTAATATTATTATTATTATTTATAAAGCGCCAACATATTCCACAGCGCTGTACAATGGAGTAAATAAACCATACAAATGGGAAATAACATAACAAGTCTCTTTAATATTATTATTATTTATAAAGCGCCAACATATACCACAGCGCTGTACAATGGAGTAAATAAACCAAACAAATGGTAAATAACGTAACAAGTCTCTTTATTATTATTATTATTATTATTTATAAAGCGCCAACATATTCCACAGCGCTGTACAATGGAGTAAATAAACCATACAAATGGAACATAACATAACAAGTCTCTTTAATATTATTATTATTTATAAAGTGCCAACATATTCCACAGCGCTGTACAATGGAGTAAATAAACCATACAAATGGGAAATAACATAACAAGTCTCTTTAATATTATTATTATTATTTATAAAGCGCCAACATATTCCACAGCGCTGTACAATGGAGTAAATAAACCATACAAATGGTAAATAATATAGCAAGTCTCTATAATATTATTATTATTTGTAAAGTGCCAACATATTCCACAGCACTGTACAATAAAGTAAATAAACCATACAAATGGTAAATAACATAACAAGTCTCTATAATATTATTATTATTTATAAAGCGCCAACATATACCACAGCGCTGTACAAAGGAGTAAATAAACCATACAAATGGGAAATAACATAACAAGTCTCTTTAATATTATTATTATTATTTATAAGGCACCAACATATACCACAGCGCTGTACAATGGAGTAAATAAACCATACAAATGGTATATAACATAACAAGTCTCTTTAATATTATTATTATTATTTATAAAGCACCAACAAATTTCACAGCACTGTACAATGGAGTAAATAAACCATACAAATGGTACATAACATAACAAGTCTCTTTAATATTATTATTATTATTTATAAAGCGCCAACATATTCCACAGCGATGTACAATATAGTAAATAAACCATACAAATGGGAAATAACATAACAAGTCTCTTTAATATTATTATTATTTATAAAGCGCCAACATATTCCACAGCGCTGTACAATGGAGTAAATAAACCATACAAATGGTAAATAACATAACAAGTCTCTTTAATATTATTATTATTTATCAAAGCGCTAACATAATCCACAGCGCTGTATAATGGAGTAAATAAACCATACAAATGGGAAATAACATAACAAGTCTCTTTAATATTATTATTATTTATCAAAGCGCCAACATATTCCACAGCGCTGTACAATGGAGTAAATAAACCATACAAATGGGAAATAACATAACAAGTCTCTTTAATATTATTATTATTATTATTTATAAAGCGCCAACATATTCCACAGCGCTGTACAATGGAGTAAATAAACCATACAAATGGGAAATAACAGAACAAGTCTCTTTAATATTATTATTATTATTATTTAGAAAGCGCCAACATATTCCACAGCGCTGTACAATGGAGTAAATAAACCATACAAATGGGAAATAACATAACAAGTCTCTTTATTATTATTATTATTATTATTTATAAAGCGCCAACATATTCCACAGTGCTGTACAATGGAGTAAATAAACCATACAAATGGGAAATAACAGAACAAGTCTCTTTAATATTATTATTATTATTATTTAGAAAGCGCCAACATATTCCACAGCGCTGTACAATGGAGTAAATAAACCATACAAATGGGAAATAACATAACAAGTCTCTTTATTATTATTATTATTATTTATAAAGCGCCAACATATTCCACAGCGCTGTACAATGGAGTAAATAAACCATACAAATGGTACATAACATAACAAGTCTCTTTATTATTATTATTATTATTATTATTATTATTATTATTTATAAAGCGCCAACATATTTTACAGCGCTGTACAATGGAGTAAATAAACCATACAAATGGGAAATAACAGAACAAGTCTCTTTAATATTATTATTATTATTTATAAAGCGGCAACATATTCAACAGCGCTGTACAATGGAGTAAATAAACCATACAAATGGGAAATAACAGAACTAGTCTCTTTAATATTATTATTATTATTATTTATAAAGCGCCAACATATTCCACAGCGCTGTACAATGGAGTAAATAAACCATACAAATGGGAAATAACATAACAAGTCTCTTTATTATTATTATTATTATTTATAAAGCGCCAACATATTCCACAGTGCTGTACAATGGAGTAAATAAACCATACAAATGGGAAATAACAGAACAAGTCTCTTTAATATTATTATTATTATTATTTAGAAAGCGCCAACATATTCCACAGCGCTGTACAATGGAGTAAATAAACCATACAAATGGCAAATAACATTATAAGTCTCTTTAATATTATTATTATTATTTATAAAGCGCCAACATATTCCACAGCGCTGTACAATGGAGTAAATAAACCATACAAATGGTACATAACATAACAAGTCTCTTTATTATTATTATTATTATTATTATTATTATTATTATTATTATTTATAAAGCGCCAACATATTTTACAGCGCTGTACAATGGAGTAAATAAACCATACAAATGGGAAATAACATAACAAGTCTCTTTAATAATATTATCATTATTAAAGCGCCAACATATTCCACAGCGCTGTACAATGGAGTAAATAAACCATACAAATGGTACATAACATAACAAGTCTCTTTATTATTATTATTATTATTATTATTATTTATAAAGCGCCAACATATTTTACAACGCTGTACAATGGAGTAAATAAACCATACAAATGGGAAATAACATAACAAGTCTCTTTAATATTATTATTATTATTTATAAAGCGCCAACATATTTTACAGCGCTGTACAATGGAGTAAATAAACCATACAAATGGGAAATAACATAACAAGTCTCTTTAATATTATTATTATTATTATTTATAAAGCGCCAACATATTCCACAGCGCTGTATAATGGAGTAAATAAACCATACAAATGGTAAATAACATAACAAGTCTCTTTAATATTATTATTATTATTTATAAAGCGCCAACATATACCACAGCGCTGTACAATGGAGTAAATAAACCATACAAATGGGAAATAACATAACAAGTCTCTTTAATACTATTATTATTTATAAAGTGCCAACATATTCCACAGCGCTGTACAATGGAGTAAATAAACCATACAAATGGTAAATAACATAACAAGTCTCTTTAATATTATTATTATTATTTATAAAGCGCCAACATATACCACAGCGCTGTACAATGGAGTAAATAAACCATACAAATGGGAAATAACATAACAAGTCTCTTTAATACTATTATTATTTATAAAGTGCCAACATATTCCACAGCGCTGTACAATGGAGTAAATAAACCATACAAATGGGAAATAACATAACAAGTTTCTTTAATATTATTATTATTATGTATAAAGCGCCAACATATACCACAGCGCTGTACAATGGAGTAAATAAACCATACAAATGGGAAATAACATAACAAGTCTCTTTAATATTATTATTATTTATAAAGCGCCAACATATTCCACAGCGCTGTACAATGGAGTATAATAAACCATACAAATGGGAAATAACATAACAAGTCTCTTTAATACTATTATTATTTATAAAGTGCCAACATATTCCACAGCGCTGTACAATGGAGTAAATAAACCGTACAAATGGTAAATAACATAACAAGTCTCTTTAATATTATTATTATTATTTATAAAGCGCCAACATATACCACAGCGCTGTACAGTGGAGTAAATAAACCATACAAATGGGAAATAACATAACAAGTCTCTATAATACTATTATTATTTATAAAGTGCCAACATATTCCACAGCGCTGTACAATGGAGTAAATAAACCATACAAATGGGAAATAACATAACAAGTCTCTTTAATGTTATTATTATTATTTATAAAGCGCCAACATATACCACAGCGCTGTACAATGGAGTAAATAAACCATACAAATGGGAAATAACATAACAAGTCTCTTTAATATTATTATTATTTATAAAGCGCCAACATATTCCACAGTGCTGTACAATGGAGTAAATAAACCATACAAATGGTACATAACATAACAAGTCTCTATAATATTATTATTATTTATAAAACACCAACATATACCACAGCGCTGTACAATGGACTAAATAAACCATACAAATGGGAAATAACATAACAAGTCTCTATAATATTATTATTATTATTTATAAAGCGCCAACATATTCCACAGCGCTGTACAATGGAGTAAATAAACCATACAAATGGGAAATAACATAACAAGTCTCTTTAATATTATTATTATTATTATTTATAAAGCGCCAACATATTCCACAGCGCTGTACAATGGAGTAAATAAACCATACAAATGGGAAATAACAGAACAAGTCTCTTTAATATTATTATTATTATTATTTAGAAAGCGCCAACATATTCCACAGCGCTGTACAATGGAGTAAATAAACCATACAAATGGGAAATAACAGAACAAGTCTCTTTAATATTATTATTATTATTATTTAGAAAGCGCCAACATATTCCACAGCGCTGTACAATGGAGTAAATAAACCATACAAATGGGAAATAACATAACAAGTCTCTTTATTATTATTATTATTATTTATAAAGCGCCAACATATTCCACAGCGCTGTACAATGGAGTAAATAAACCATACAAATGGGAAATAACAGAACAAGTCTCTTTAATATTATTTTTATTATTATTTAGAAAGCGCCAACATATTCCACAGCGCTGTACAATGGAGTAAATAAACCATACAAATGGGAAATAACATAACAAGTCTCTTTATTATTATTATTATTATTTATAAAGCGCCAACATATTCCACAGCGCTGTACAATGGAGTAAATAAACCTTTCAAATGGTACATAACATAACAAGTCTCTTTATTATTATTATTATTATTATTATTATTATTATTATTATTATTATTTATAAAGCGCCAACATATTTTACAGCACTGTACAATGGAGTAAATAAACCATACAAATGGGAAATAACATAACAAGTCTCTTTAATATTATTATTATTATTTATAAAGCGCCAACATATTTTACAGCGCTGTACAATGGAGTAAATAAACCATACAAATGGGAAATAACATAACAAGTCTCTTTAATATTATTATTATTATTATTTATAAAGCGCCAACATATTCCACAGCGCTGTACAATGGAGTAAATAAACCATACAAATGGTAAATAACATAACAAGTCTCTTTAATATTATTATTATTATTTATAAAGCGCCAACATATACCACAGCGCTGTACAATGGAGTAAATAAACCATACAAATGGGAAATAACATAACAAGTCTCTTTAATACTATTATTATTTATAAAGTGCCAACATATTCCACAGCGCTGTACAATGGAGTAAATAAACCATACAAATGGTAAATAACATAACAAGTCTCTTTAATATTATTATTATTATTTATAAAGCGCCAACATATACCACAGCGCTGTACAATGGAGTAAATAAACCATACAAATGGGAAATAACATAACAAGTCTCTTTAATACTATTATTATTTATAAAGTGCCAACATATTCCACAGCGCTGTACAATGGAGTAAATAAACCATACAAATGGGAAATAACATAACAAGTTTCTTTAATATTATTATTATTATGTATAAAGCGCCAACATATACCACAGCGCTGTACAATGGAGTAAATAAACCATACAAATGGGAAATAACATAACAAGTCTCTTTAATATTATTATTATTTATAAAGTGCCAACATATTCCACAGCGCTGTACAATGGAGTATAATAAACCATACAAATGGGAAATAACATAACAAGTCTCTTTAATACTATTATTATTTATAAAGTGCCAACATATTCCACAGGGCTGTACAATGGAGTAAATAAACCGTACAAATGGTAAATAACATAACAAGTCTCTTTAATATTATTATTATTATTTATAAAGCGCCAACATATACCACAGCGCTGTACAGTGGAGTAAATAAACCATACAAATGGGAAATAACATAACAAGTCTCTTTAATGTTATTATTATTATTTATAAAGCGCCAACATATACCACAGCGCTGTACAATGGAGTAAATAAACCATACAAATGGGAAATAACATAACAAGTCTCTTTAATATTATTATTATTTATAAAGCGCCAACATATTCCACAGTGCTGTACAATGGAGTAAATAAACCATACAAATGGTACATAACATAACAAGTCTCTATAATATTATTATTATTTATAAAACACCAACATATACCACAGCGCTGTACAATGGACTAAATAAACCATACAAATGGGAAATAACATAACAAGTCTCTATAATATTATTATTATTATTTATAAAGCGCCAACATATTCCACAGCGCTGTACAATGGAGTAAATAAACCATACAAATGGGAAATAACATAACAAGTCTCTTTAATATTATTATTATTATTATTTATAAAGCGCCAACATATTCCACAGCGCTGTACAATGGAGTAAATAAACCATACAAATGGGAAATAACAGAACAAGTCTCTTTAATATTATTATTATTATTATTTAGAAAGCGCCAACATATTCCACAGCGCTGTACAATGGAGTAAATAAACCATACAAATGGGAAATAACATAACAAGTCTCTTTATTATTATTATTATTATTTATAAAGCGCCAACATATTCCACAGCGCTGTACAATGGAGTAAATAAACCATACAAATGGGAAATAACAGAACAAGTCTCTTTAATATTATTTTTATTATTATTTAGAAAGCGCCAACATATTCCACAGCGCTGTACAATGGAGTAAATAAACCATACAAATGGGAAATAACATAACAAGTCTCTTTATTATTATTATTATTATTTATAAAGCGCCAACATATTCCACAGCGCTGTACAATGGAGTAAATAAACCTTACAAATGGTACATAACATAACAAGTCTCTTTATTATTATTATTATTATTATTATTATTATTATTATTATTATTTATAAAGCGCCAACATATTTTACAGCACTGTACAATGGAGTAAATAAACCATACAAATGGGAAATAACATAACAAGTCTCTTTAATATTATTATTATTATTTATAAAGCGCCAACATATTTTACAGCGCTGTACAATGGAGTAAATAAACCATACAAATGGGAAATAACATAACAAGTCTCTTTAATATTATTATTATTATTATTTATAAAGTGCCAACATATTCCACAGCGCTTTACAATGGAGTAAATAAACCATACAAATGGTAAATAACATAACAAGTATCTTTAATATTATTATTATTATTTATAAAGCGCCAACATATACCACAGCGCTGTACAATGGAGTAAATAAACCAAACAAATGGGAAATAACATAACAAGTCTCTTTAATACTATTATTATTTATAAAGTGCCAACATATTCCACAGCGCTGTACAATGGAGTAAATAAACCATACAAATGGTAAATAACATAACAAGTCTCTTTAATATTATTATTATTATTTATAAAGCGCCAACATATACCACAGCGCTGTACAATGGAGTAAATAAACCATACAAATGGGAAATAACATAACAAGTCTCTTTAATACTATTATTATTTATAAAGTGCCAACATATTCCACAGCGCTGTACAATGGAGTAAATAAACCATACAAATGGGAAATAACATAACAAGTTTCTTTAATATTATTATTATTATGTATAAAGCGCCAACATATACCACAGCGCTGTACAATGGAGTAAATAAACCATACAAATGGGAAATAACATAACAAGTCTCTTTAATATTATTATTATTTATAAAGCGCCAACATATTCCACAGCGCTGTACAATGGAGTATAATAAACCATACAAATGGGAAATAACATAACAAGTCTCTTTAATACTATTATTATTTATAAAGTGCCAACATATTCCACAGCGCTGTACAATGGAGTAAATAAACCGTACAAATGGTAAATAACATAACAAGTCTCTTTAATATTATTATTATTATTTATAAAGCGCCAACATATACCACAGCGCTGTACAGTGGAGTAAATAAACCATACAAATGGGAAATAACATAACAAGTCTCTATAATACTATTATTATTTATAAAGTGCCAACATATTCCACAGCGCTGTACAATGGAGTAAATAAACCATACAAATGGGAAATAACATAACAAGTCTCTTTAATGTTATTATTATTATTTATAAAGCGCCAACATATACCACAGCGCTGTACAATGGAGTAAATAAACCATACAAATGGGAAATAACATAACAAGTCTCTTTAATATTATTATTATTTATAAAGCGCCAACATATTCCACAGTGCTGTACAATGGAGTAAATAAACCATACAAATGGTACATAACATAACAAGTCTCTATAATATTATTATTATTTATAAAACACCAACATATACCACAGCGCTGTACAATGGACTAAATAAACCATACAAATGGGAAATAACATAACAAGTCTCTATAATATTATTATTATTATTTATAAAGCGCCAACATATTCCACAGCGCTGTACAATGGAGTAAATAAACCATACAAATGGGAAATAACATAACAAGTCTCTTTAATATTATTATTATTATTATTTATAAAGCGCCAACATATTCCACAGCGCTGTACAATGGAGTAAATAAACCATACAAATGGGAAATAACAGAACAAGTCTCTTTAATATTATTATTATTATTATTTAGAAAGCGCCAACATATTCCACAGCGCTGTACAATGGAGTAAATAAACCATACAAATGGGAAATAACAGAACAAGTCTCTTTAATATTATTATTATTATTATTTAGAAAGCGCCAACATATTCCACAGCGCTGTACAATGGAGTAAATAAACCATACAAATGGGAAATAACATAACAAGTCTCTTTATTATTATTATTTATAAAGCGCCAACATATTCCACAGCGCTGTACAATGGAGTAAATAAACCATACAAATGGGAAATAACAGAACAAGTCTCTTTAATATTATTTTTATTATTATTTAGAAAGCGCCAACATATTCCACAGCGCTGTACAATGGAGTAAATAAACCATACAAATGGGAAATAACATAACAAGTCTCTTTATTATTATTATTATTATTTATAAAGCGCCAACATATTCCACAGCGCTGTACAATGGAGTAAATAAACCTTTCAAATGGTACATAACATAACAAGTCTCTTTATTATTATTATTATTATTATTATTATTATTATTATTATTATTATTATTATTATTTATAAAGCGCCAACATATTTTACAGCACTGTACAATGGAGTAAATAAACCATACAAATGGGAAATAACATAACAAGTCTCTTTAATATTATTATTATTATTTATAAAGCGCCAACATATTTTACAGCGCTGTACAATGGAGTAAATAAACCATACAAATGGGAAATAACATAACAAGTCTCTTTAATATTATTATTATTATTATTTATAAAGCGCCAACATATTCCACAGCGCTGTACAATGGAGTAAATAAACCATACAAATGGTAAATAACATAACAAGTCTCTTTAATATTATTATTATTATTTATAAAGCGCCAACATATACCACAGCGCTGTACAATGGAGTAAATAAACCATACAAATGGGAAATAACATAACAAGTCTCTTTAATACTATTATTATTTATAAAGTGCCAACATATTCCACAGCGCTGTACAATGGAGTAAATAAACCATACAAATGGTAAATAACATAACAAGTCTCTTTAATATTATTATTATTATTTATAAAGCGCCAACATATACCACAGCGCTGTACAATGGAGTAAATAAACCATACAAATGGGAAATAACATAACAAGTCTCTTTAATACTATTATTATTTATAAAGTGCCAACATATTCCACAGCGCTGTACAATGGAGTAAATAAACCATACAAATGGGAAATAACATAACAAGTTTCTTTAATATTATTATTATTATGTATAAAGCGCCAACATATACCACAGCGCTGTACAATGGAGTAAATAAACCATACAAATGGGAAATAACATAACAAGTCTCTTTAATATTATTATTATTTATAAAGTGCCAACATATTCCACAGCGCTGTACAATGGAGTATAATAAACCATACAAATGGGAAATAACATAACAAGTCTCTTTAATACTATTATTATTTATAAAGTGCCAACATATTCCACAGGGCTGTACAATGGAGTAAATAAACCGTACAAATGGTAAATAACATAACAAGTCTCTTTAATATTATTATTATTATTTATAAAGCGCCAACATATACCACAGCGCTGTACAGTGGAGTAAATAAACCATACAAATGGGAAATAACATAACAAGTCTCTATAATACTATTATTATTTATAAAGTGCCAACATATTCCACAGCGCTGTACAATGGAGTAAATAAACCATACAAATGGGAAATAACATAACAAGTCTCTTTAATGTTATTATTATTATTTATAAAGCGCCAACATATACCACAGCGCTGTACAATGGAGTAAATAAACCATACAAATGGGAAATAACATAACAAGTCTCTTTAATATTATTATTATTTATAAAGCGCCAACATATTCCACAGTGCTGTACAATGGAGTAAATAAACCATACAAATGGTACATAACATAACAAGTCTCTATAATATTATTATTATTTATAAAACACCAACATATACCACAGCGCTGTACAATGGACTAAATAAACCATACAAATGGGAAATAACATAACAAGTCTCTATAATATTATTATTATTATTTATAAAGCGCCAACATATTCCACAGCGCTGTACAATGGAGTAAATAAACCATACAAATGGGAAATAACATAACAAGTCTCTTTAATATTATTATTATTATTATTTATAAAGCGCCAACATATTCCACAGCGCTGTACAATGGAGTAAATAAACCATACAAATGGGAAATAACAGAACAAGTCTCTTTAATATTATTATTATTATTATTTAGAAAGCGCCAACATATTCCACAGCGCTGTACAATGGAGTAAATAAACCATACAAATGGGAAATAACATAACAAGTCTCTTTATTATTATTATTATTATTTATAAAGCGCCAACATATTCCACAGCGCTGTACAATGGAGTAAATAAACCATACAAATGGGAAATAACAGAACAAGTCTCTTTAATATTATTTTTATTATTATTTAGAAAGCGCCAACATATTCCACAGCGCTGTACAATGGAGTAAATAAACCATACAAATGGGAAATAACATAACAAGTCTCTTTATTATTATTATTATTATTTATAAAGCGCCAACATATTCCACAGCGCTGTACAATGGAGTAAATAAACCTTACAAATGGTACATAACATAACAAGTCTCTTTATTATTATTATTATTATTATTATTATTATTATTATTATTATTTATAAAGCGCCAACATATTTTACAGCACTGTACAATGGAGTAAATAAACCATACAAATGGGAAATAACATAACAAGTCTCTTTAATATTATTATTATTATTTATAAAGCGCCAACATATTTTACAGCGCTGTACAATGGAGTAAATAAACCATACAAATGGGAAATAACATAACAAGTCTCTTTAATATTATTATTATTATTATTTATAAAGTGCCAACATATTCCACAGCGCTTTACAATGGAGTAAATAAACCATACAAATGGTAAATAACATAACAAGTCTCTTTAATATTATTATTATTATTTATAAAGCGCCAACATATACCACAGCGCTGTACAATGGAGTAAATAAACCAAACAAATGGGAAATAACATAACAAGTCTCTTTAATACTATTATTATTTATAAAGTGCCAACATATTCCACAGCGCTGTACAATGGAGTAAATAAACCATACAAATGGTAAATAACATAACAAGTCTCTTTAATATTATTATTATTATTTATAAAGCGCCAACATATACCACAGCGCTGTACAATGGAGTAAATAAACCATACAAATGGGAAATAACATAACAAGTCTCTTTAATACTATTATTATTTATAAAGTGCCAACATATTCCACAGCGCTGTACAATGGAGTAAATAAACCATACAAATGGGAAATAACATAACAAGTCTCTTTAATATTATTATTATTATGTATAAAGGGCAAACATATACCACAGCGCTGTACAATGGAGTAAATAAACCATACAAATGGGAAATAACATAACAAGTCTCTTTAATATTATTATTATTTATAAAGCGCCAACATATTCCACAGCGCTGTACAATGGAGTAAATAAACCATACAAATGGGAAATAACATAACAAGTCTCTTTAATACTATTATTATTTATAAAGTGCCAACATATTCCACAGCGCTGTACAATGGAGTAAATAAACCGTACAAATGGTAAATAACATAACAAGTCTCTTTAATATTATTATTATTATTTATAAAGCGCCAACATATACCACAGCGCTGTACAATGGAGTAAATAAACCATACAAATGGGAAATAACATAACAATTCTCTTTAATACTATTATTATTTATAAAGTGCCAACATATTCCACAGCGCTGTACAATGGAGTAAATAAACCATACAAATGGGAAATAACATAACAAGTCTCTTTAATGTTATTATTATTATTTATAAAGCGCCAACATATACCACAGCGCTGTACAATGGAGTAAATAAACCATACAAATGGGAAATAACATAACAAGTCTCTTTAATATTATTATTATTTATAAAGCGCCAACATATTCCACGGTGCTGTACAATGGAGTAAATAAACCATACAAATGGGAAATAACATAACAAGTCTCTATAATATTATTATTATTATTTATAAAGCGCCAACATATTCCACAGAGCTGTACAATGGAGTAAATAAACCATACAAATGTTAAATAATATAACAAGTCTCTATAATATTATTATTATTCATAAAGCGCCAACAAATACCACAGCGCTGTACAATGGAGTAAATAAACCATACAAATGGGAAATAACATAACAAGTCTCTTTAATATTATTATTATTTATAAAGCGCCAACATATTATACAGCGCTGTACAATGGAGTAAATAAACCATACAAATGGGAAATAACATAACAAGACTCTTTAATATTATTATTATTATTTATAAAGCCCCAACATATTCCACAGCGCTGTACAATGGAGTAAATAAACCATACAAATGGGAAATAACATAACAAGTCTCTTTAATATTATTATTATTATTTATAAAGCACCAACATATACCACAGCGCTGTACAATTTAGTAAATAAACAATACAAATGGTATATAACATAACAAGTCTCTTTAATATTATTATTATTATTTATAAAGCACCAACATATTCCACAGCGCTGTACAATGGAGTAAATAAACCATACAAATGGTACATAACATAACAAGTCTCTTTAATATTATTATTATTATTTATAAAGCGCCAACATATTATACAGCGCTGTACAATGGAGTAAATAAACCATACAAATGGGAAATAACATAACAAGACTCTTTAATATTATTATTATTATTTATAAAGCCCCAACATATTCCACAGCGCTGTACAATGGAGTAAATAAACCATACAAATGGGAAATAACATAACAAGTCTCTTTAATATTATTATTATTATTTATAAAGCACCAACATATACCACAGCGCTGTACAATTTAGTAAATAAACAATACAAATGGTATATAACATAACAAGTCTCTTTAATATTATTATTATTATTTATAAAGCACCAACATATTCCACAGCGCTGTACAATGGAGTAAATAAACCATACAAATGGTACATAACATAACAAGTCTCTTTAATATTATTATTTATAAAGCGCCAACATAATCCACAGCGCTGTACAATGGAGTAAATAAACCATACAAATGGGAAATAACATAACAAGACTCTTTAATATCATTATTATTATTTATAAAGCGCCAACATATTCCACAGCGCTGTACAATGGAGTAAATAAACCATACAAATGGGAAATAACATAACAAGTCTCTTTAATATTATTATTATTATTTATAAAGCACCAACATATACCACAGCGCTGTACAATGGAGTAAATAAACCATACAAATGGGAAATAACATTACAAGTCTCTATAATATTGTTATTATTTATAAAACACCAACATATTCCACAGCGCTGTACAATGGAGTAAATAAACCATACAAATGGGAAATAACATAACAAGTCTCTTTAATATTATTATTATTATTATTTATAAAGCACCAACATATACCACAGCGCTGTACAATGGAGTAAATAAACCATACAAATAGTACATAACATAACAAGTCTCTTTAATATTATTATTATTATTTATAATGCACCAACATATTCCACAGCGCTGTACAATGGAGTAAATAAACCATACAAATGGTAAATAACATAACAAGTCTCTTTAATATTATTATTATTATTTATAATGCACCAACATATACCACAGCGCTGTACAATGGAGTAAATAAACCATACAAATGGTATATAACATAACAAGTCTCTTTAATATTATTATTATTATTTATAATGCACCAACATATTCCACAGCGCTGTACAATGGAGTAAATAAACCATACAAATGGTAAATAATATAGCAAGTCTCTTTAATATTATTATTATTTGTAAAGTGCAAACATATTCCACAGCGCTGTACAATGGAGTAAATAAACCATACAAATGGTAAATAACATAACAAGTCTCTATAATATTATTATTATTTATAAAACACAAACATATTCCACAGCGCTGTACAATGGAGTAAATAAACCATACAAATGGGAAATAACATAACAAGTCTCTTTAATATTATTATTATTATTTATAAAGCACCAACATATACCACAGCGCTGTACAATGGAGTAAATAAACCATACAAATGGTATATAACATAACAAGTCTCTTTAATATTATTATTATTATTTATAAAGCACCAACATATTCCACAGCGCTGTACAATGGAGTAAAAAAACCATACAAATGGTACATAACATAACAAGTCTCTTTAATATTATTATTATTATTTATAAAGCGCCAACATAATCCACAGCGCTGTACAATGGAGTAAATAAACCATACAAATGGGAAATAACATAACAAGACTCTTTAATATTATTATTATTATTTATAAAGCGCCAACATATTCCACAGCGCTGTACAATGGAGTAAATAAACCATACAAATGGTAAATAACATAAATAGTCTCTTTAATATTATTATTATTTATAAAGCGCCAACATATTCCACTGCGCTGTACAATGGAGTAAATAAACCATACAAATGTGAAATAACATAACAAGTCTCTTTAATATTATTATTATTATTTATAAAGCACCAACATATACCACAGCGCTGTACAATGGAGTAAATAAACCATACAAATGGTAAGTAACATAACAAGTCTCTTTAATATTATTATTATTATTTATAAAGCGCCAACATATTCCACAGCGCTGTACAATGGAGTTAATAAACCATACAAATGGGAAATAACATAACAAGTCTCTTTAATATTATTATTATTATTTATAAAGCGCCAACATATTCCACTGCGCTGTACAATGGAGTAAATAAACCATACAAATGGTTCATAACATAACAAGTCTCTTTAATATTATTATTATTTATAAAGCGCCAACATATTCCACAGCGCTGTACAATGGAGTAAATAAACCATACAAATGGGAAATAACATAACAAGTCTCTTTAATATTATTATTATTATTTATAAAGCACCAACATATACCACAGCGCTGTACAATGGAGTAAATAAACCATACAAATGGTATATAACATAACAAGTCTCTTTAATATTATTATTATTATTTATAATGCACCATCATATTCCACAGAGCTGTACAATGGAGTAAATAAACCATATAAATGGTACATAACATAACAAGTCTCTTTAATATTATTATTATTATTTATAAAGCGCCAACATATTCCACAGCGCTGTACAATGGAGTAAATAAACAATACAAATGGGAAATAACATAACAAGTCTCTTTAATATTATTATTATTATTTATAAAGCGCCAACATATTCCACAGCGCTTTACAATGGAGTAAATAAACCATACAAATGGGAAATAACATAACAAGTCTCTTTAATATTATTATTATTTATAAAGCGCCAACATATTCCACAGCACTGTACAATGGAGTAAATAAACCATACAAATGTTAAATAATATAACAAGTCTCTATAATATTATTATTATTCATAAAGCGCCAACATATACCACAGGGCTGTACAATGGAGTAAATAAACCATACAAATGTGAAATAACATAACAAGTCTCTTTAATATTATTATTATTTATAAAGCGCCAACATATTCCACAGCGCTGTACAATGGAGTAAATAAACCATACAAATGGGAACTAACATAACAAGTCTCATTAATATTATTATTATTTATAAAGCACCAACATATTCCACAGCGCTGTACAATGGAGTAAATAAACCATACAAATGGTACATAACATAACAAGTCTCTTTAATATTATTATTATTATTTATAAAGCGCCAACATAATCCACAGCGCTGTACAATGGAGTAAATAAACCATACAAATGGGAAATAACATAACAAGACTCTTTAATATTATTATTATTATTTATAAAGCGCCAACATATTCCACAGCGCTGTACAATGGAGTAAATAAACCATACAAATGGTAAATAACATAAATAGTCTCTTTAATATTATTATTATTTATAAAGCGCCAACATATTCCACTGCGCTGTACAATGGAGTAAATAAACCATACAAATGGGAAATAACATAACAAGTCTCTTTAATATTATTATTATTATTTATAAAGCACCAACATATACATCAGCGCTGTACAATGGAGTAAATAAACCATACAAATGGTAAGTAACATAACAAGTCTCTTTAATATTATTATTATTATTTATAAAGCGCCAACATATTCCACAGCGCTGTACAATGGAGTAAATAAACCATACAAATGGGAAATAACATAACAAGTCTCTTTAATATTATTATTATTATTTATAAAGCACCAACATATACCACAGCGCTGTACAATGGAGTAAATAAACCATACAAATGGTATATAACATAACAAGTCTCTTTAATATTATTATTATTATTTATAATGCACCAACATATTCCACAGCGCTGTACAATGGAGTAAATAAACCATACAAATGGTACATAACATAACAAGTCTCTTTAATATTATTATTATTATTTATAAAGCGCCAACATATTCCACAGCGCTGTACAATGGAGTAAATAAACCATACAAATGGGAAATAACATAACAAGTCTCTTTAATATTATTATTATTATTTATAAAGCGGCAACATATTCCACAGCGCTTTACAATGGAGTAAATAAACCATACAAATGGGAAATAACATAACAAGTCTCTTTAATATTATTATTATTTATAAAGCGCCAACATATTCCACAGCGCTGTACAATGGAGTAAATAAACCATACAAATGTTAAATAATATAACAAGTCTCTATAATATTATTATTATTCATAAAGCGCCAACATATACCACAGGGCTGTACAATGGAGTAAATAAACCATACAAATGTGAAATAACATAACAAGTCTCTTTAATATTATTATTATTTATAAAACGCCAACATATTCCACATTGCTGTACAATGGAGTAAATAAACCATACAAATGGGAAATAACATAACAAGTCTCTTTAATATTATTATTATTTATAAAGCGCCAACATATTCCACAGCGCTGTACAATGGAGTAAATAAAACATACAAATGTTAAATAATATAACAAGTCTCTATAATATTATTATTATTCATAAAGCGCCAACATATACCACAGGGCTGTACAATGGAGTAAATAAACCATACACATGTGAAATAACATAACAAGTCTCTTTAATATTATTATTATTTATAAAGCGCCAACATATTCCACAGCGCTGTACAATGGAGTAAATAAACCATACAAATGGTAAGTAACATAACAAGTCTCTTTAATATTATTATTATTATTTATAAAGCGCCAACATATTCCACAGCGCTGTACAATGGATTAAATAAACCATACAAATGGGAAATAACATAACAAGTCTCTTTAATATTATTATTATTATTTATAAAGCGCCAACATATTCCACAGCGCTGTACAATGGAGTAAATAAACCATACAAATGGTACATAACATAACAAGTCTCTTTAATATTATTATTATTATTTATAAAGCGCCAACATATACCACAGCGCTGTACAATGGAGTAAATAAACCATACAAATGGTACATAACATAACAAGTCTTTTTAATATTATTATTATTATTTATAAAGCGCCAACATATTCCACAGCGCTGTACAATGGATTAAATAAACCATACAAATGTGAAATAACATAACAAGTCTCTTTAATATTATTATTATTATTTATAAAGCGCCAACATATTCCAAAGCCCTGTACAATGGAGTAAATAAACCATACAAATGGTACATAACATAACAAGTCTCTTTAATATTATTATTATTATTTATAAAGCGCCAACATATTCCACAGCGCTGTACAATGGAGTAAATAAACCATACAAATGGGAAATAACATTACAAGTCTCTTTAATATTATTATTATTATTTATAAAGCGCCAACATATTCCACAGCGCTGTACAATGGAGTAAATAAACCATACAAATGTTAAATAATATAACAAGTCTCTATAATATTATTATTATTCATAAAGCGCCAACATATACCACAGGGCTGTACAATGGTGTAAATAAACCATACACATGTGAAATAACATAACAAGTCTCTTTAATATTATTATTATTTATAAAGCGCCAACATTTTCCACAGCGCTGTACAATGGAGTAAATAAACCATACAAATGGTAAGTAACATAACAAGTCTCTTTAATATTATTATTATTATTTATAAAGCGCCAACATATTCCACAGCGCTGTACAATGGATTAAATAAACCATACAAATGGGAAATAACATAACAAGTCTCTTTAATATTATTATTATTATTTATAAAGCGCCAACATATTCCACAGCGCTGTACAATGGAGTAAATAAACCATACAAATGGTACATAACATAACAAGTCTCTTTAATATTATAATTATTATTTATAAAGCGCCAACATATACCACAGCGCTGTACAATGGAGTAAATAAACCATACAAATGGTACATAACATAACAAGTCTTTTTAATATTATTATTATTATTTATAAAGCGCCAACATATTCCACAGCGCTGTACAATGGATTAAATAAACCATACAAATGGGAAATAACATAACAAGTCTCTTTAATATTATTATTATTATTTATAAAGCGCCAACATATTCCAAAGCCCTGTACAATGGAGTAAATAAACCATACAAATGGTACATAACATAACAAGTCTCTTTAATATTATTATTATTATTTATAAAGCGCCAACATATTCCACAGCGCTGTACAATGGAGTAAATAAACCATACAAATGGGAAATAACATAACAAGTCTCTTTAATATTATTATTATTATTTATAAAGCGCCAACATATACCACAGCGCTGTACAATGGAGTAAATAAACCATACAAATGGTACATACCATAACAAGTCTCTTTAATATTATTATTATTATTATTTATAAAGCGCCAACATATACCACAGCGCTGTACAATGGAGTAAATAAACCATACAAATGGTAAATAATATAACAAGTCTCTTTAATATTATTATTATTATTTATTAAGCGCCAGCATATTCCACAGCGCTGTACAATGAAGTAAATAAACCATACAAATGGTAAATAATATTACAAGTATCTGTAATATTATTATTATTTATATAGCGCCAACATATTCCACAGCTCTGTACAATGGAGTAAATAAACCATACAAATGGTAAGTAACATAACATGGCTCTTTAATATTATTATTATTATTATTATTATTATTTATAAAGCGTCAACATATTCCACAGCGCTGTACAATTTAGTAAATAAACCATACAAATGGGAAATAACATAACAAGTCTCTTTTACATTATTATTGTTATTTATAAAGCGCCAACATAATCCACAGCGCTGTACAATGGAGTAAATAAACCATACAAATGGTAAATAACATAAAAAGTCTCTATAATATTACTATTATTTATAAAGCTCCAACATATACCACAGAGCTGTACAATGGAGTAAATAAACCATACAAATGGTAAATAATATAGCAAGTCTCTTTAATATTATTATTATTTGTAAAGTGCCAACATATTCCACAGCGCTGTACAATGGAGTAAATAAACCATACAAATGGTAAATAACATAACAAGTCTCTATAATATTATTATTATTTATAAAGCGCCAACATATACCACAGCGCTGTACAATGGAGTAAATAAACCATACAAATGGGAAATAACAAAACAAGTCTCTTTAATATTATTATTATTATTTATAAAGCACCAACATATACCACAGCGCTGTACAATGGAGTAAATAAACCATACAAATGGGAAATAACATAACAAGTCTCTTTAATATTATTATTATTATTATTTATAAAGCACCAACATATACCACAGCGCTGTACAATGGAGTAAATAAACCATACAAATGGTATATAACATAACAAGTCTCTTTAATATTATTATTATTATTTATAAAGCACCAACATATTCCACAGCGCTGTACAATGGAGTAAATAAACCATACAAATGGGAAATAACATAACAAGTCTCTTTAATATTATTATTATTATTTATAAAGCACCAACATATACCACAGCGCTGTCCAATGGAGTAAATAAACCATACAAATGGTATATAACATAACAAGTCTCTTTAATATTATTATTATTATTTATAAAGCACCAACATATACCACAGCGCTGTACAATGGAGTAAATAAACCATACAAATGGTATATAACATAACAAGTCTCTTTAATATTATTATTATTATTTATAAAGCACCAACATATTCCACAGCGCTGTACAATGGAGTAAATAAACCATACAAATGGGAAATAACATAACAAGTCTCTTTAATATTATTATTATTATTTATAAAGCACCAACATATACCACAGCGCTGTACAATGGAGTAAATAAACCATACAAATGGTATATAACATAACAAGTCTCTTTAATATTATTATTATTATTTATAAAGCACCAACATATACCACAGCGCTGTACAATGGAGTAAATAAACCATACAAATGGTATATAACATAACAAGTCTCTTTAATATTATTATTATTATTTATAAAGCACCAACATATTCCACAGCGCTGTACAATGGAGTAAATAAACCATACAAATGGTACATAACATAACAAGTCTCTTTAATATTATTATTATTATAATTATTTATAAAGCACCAACATTTACCACAGTGCTGTACAATGGAGTAAATAAACCATACAAATTGTAAATAACATAACAAGTCTCTTTAATATTATTATTATTATTTATAAAGTGCCAACATATTCCACAGCGCTGTACAATAGAGTAAATAAACCATACAAATGGTAAATAACATAACAAGTCTCTTTAATATTATTATTATTATTTATAAAGCGCCAACGTATTCCACAGCGCTGTACAATGGAGTAAATAAACTATACACATGGTAAATAGCATAACAAGTCTCTTTAATATTATTATTTATATAGCGCCAACATATTCCACAGCGCTGTACAATGGAGTAAATAAACCATACAAATGGTACATAACATAACAAGTCTCTTTAATATTATTATTATTTATAAAGCGCCAACATATTCCAAAGCGCTGTACAATGGAGTAAATAAACCCTACAAATGGTAAATAATATAACAAGTCTCTATAATATTATTATTATTTATAAAGCACCAACATATACCACAGCGCTGTACAATGGAGTAAATAAACCATACAAATGGTATATAACATAACAAGTCTCTTTAATATTATTATTATTAATTATAATGCACCAACATATTCCACAGCGCTGTACAATGGAGTAAATAAACCATACAAATGGTACATAACATAACAAGTCTCTTTAATATTATTATTATTATTTATAAAGCGCCAACATATTCCACAGCGCTGTACAATGGAGTAAATAAACCATACAAATGGGAAATAACATAACAAGTCTCTTTAATATTATTATTATTATTTATAAAGCGCCAACATTTTCCACAGCGCTGTACAATGGAGTAAATAAACCATACAAATGGGAAATAACATAACAAGTCTCTTTAATATTATTATTATTTATAAAGTGCCAACATATTCCACAGCGCTGTACAATGGAGTAAATAAACCATACAAATGTTAAATAATATAACAAGTCTCTATAATATTATTATTATTCATAAAGCGCCAACATATACCACAGGGCTGTACAATGGAGTAAATAAACCATACAAATGTGAAATAACATAACAAGTCTCTTTAATATTATTATTATTATTTATAAAGCGCCAACGTATTCCACAGCGCTGTACAATGGAGTAAATAAACCATACAAATGGTACATAACATAACAAGTCTCTTTAATATTATTATTATTATTTATAAAGCGCCAACATATTCCACAGCGCTGTACAATGGAGTAAATAAACCATACAAATGGGAAATAACATAACAAGTCTCTTTAATATTATTATTATTATTTATAAAGCGCCAACATTTTCCACAGCGCTGTACAATGGAGTAAATAAACCATACAAATGGGAAATAACATAACAAGTCTCTTTAATATTATTATTATTTATAAAGTGCCAACATATTCCACAGCGCTGTACAATGGAGTAAATAAACCATACAAATGTTAAATAATATAACAAGTCTCTATAATATTATTATTATTCATAAAGCGCCAACATATACCACAGGGCTGTACAATGGAGTAAATAAACCATACAAATGTGAAATAACATAACAAGTCTCTTTAATATTATTATTATTTATAAAGCGCCAACATATTCCACAGCGCTGTACAATGGAGTAAATAAACCATACAAATGGGAAATAACATAACAAGTCTCTTTAATATTATTATTATTTATAAAGCGCCAACATATTCCACAGCGCTGTACAATGGAGTAAATAAACCATACAAATGTTAAATAATATAACAAGTCTCTATAATATTATTATTATTCATAAAGCGCCAACATATACCACAGGGCTGTACAATGGAATAAATAAACCATACACATGTGAAATAACATAACAAGTCTCTTTAATATTATTATTATTTATAAAGCGCCAACATATTCCACAGCGCTGTACAATGGAGTAAATAAACCATACAAATGGTAAGTAACATAACAAGTCTCTTTAATATTATTATTATTTATAAAGCGCCAACATATTCCACAGCGCTGTACAATGGATTAAATAAACCATAGAAATGGGAAATAACATAACAAGTCTCTTTAATATTATTATTATTATTTATAAAGCGCCAACATATTCCACAGCGCTGTACAATGGAGTAAATAAACCATACAAATGGTACATAACATAACAAGTCTCTTTAATATTATTATTATTATTTATAAAGCGCCAACGTATTCCACAGCGCTGTACAATGGAGTAAATAAACCATACAAATGGGATATAACATAACAAGTCTCTTTAATATTATTATTATTATTTATAAAGCGCCAACATATACCACAGCGCTGTACAATGGAGTAAATAAACCATACAAATGGTACATAACATAACAAGTCTTTTTAATATTATTATTATTATTTATAAAGCGCCAACATATTCCACAGCGCTGTACAATGGATTAAATAAACCATACAAATGGGAAATAACATAACAAGTCTCTTTAATATTATTATTATTATTTATAATGCACCAACATATTCCACAGCGCTGTACAATGGAGTAAATAAACCATACAAATGGTACATAACATAACAAGTCTCTTTAATATTATTATTATTATTTATAAAGCGCCAACATATTCCACAGCGCTGTACAATGGAGTAAATAAACCATACAAATGGGAAATAACATAACAAGTCTCTTTAATATTATTATTATTATTTATAAAGCGCCAACATATACCACAGCGCTGTACAATGGAGTAAATAAACCATACAAATGGTACATAACATAACAAGTCTTTTTAATATTATTATTATTATTTATAAAGCGCCAACATATTCCACAGCGCTGTACAAAGGATTAAATAAACCATACAAATGGGAAATAACATAACAAGTCTCTTTAATATTATTATTATTATTTATAAAGCGCCAACATATTCCAAAGCCCTGTACAATGGAGTAAATAAACCATACAAATGGTACATAACATAACAAGTCTCTTTAATATTATTATTATTATTATTTATAAAGCGCCAACATATTCCACAGCGCTGTACAATGGAGTAAATAAACCATACAAATGGGAAATAACATAACAAATCTCTTTAATATTATTATTATTATTTATAAAGAGCCAACATATACCACAGCGCTGTACAATGGAGTAAATAAACCATACAAATGGTAAATAATATAACAAGTCTCTTTAATATTATTATTATTATTTATTAAGCGCCAGCATATTCCACAGCGCTGTACAATGAAGTAAATAAACCATACAAATGGTAAATAATATAACAAGTATCTGTAATATTATTATTATTTATATAGCGCCAACATATTCCACAGCTCTGTACAATGGAGTAAATAAACCATACAAATGGTAAGTAACATAACAAGTCTCTTTAATATTATTATTATTATTATTATTTATAAAGCGTCAACATATTCCACAGCGCTGTACAATTTAGTAAATAAACCATACAAATTGGAAATAACATAACAAGTCTCTTTTACATTATTATTATTTATAAAGCGCCAACATAATCCACAGCGCTGTACAATGGAGTAAATAAACCATACAAATGGTAAATAACATAAAAAGTCTCTATAATATTACTATTATTTATAAAGCTCCAACATATACCACAGCGCTGTACAATGGAGTAAATAAACCATACAAATGGTAAATAACATAACAAGTCTCTTTAATATTATTATTATTATTTATAAAGCACCAACATATACCACAGCGCTGTACAATGGAGTAAATAAACCATACAAATGGGAAATAACATAACAAGTCTCTTTAATATTATTATTATTATTTATAAAGCACCAACATACACCACAGCGCTGTACAATGGAGTAAATAAACCATACAAATGGTATATAACATAACAAGTCTCTTTAATATTATTATTATTATTTATAATGCACCAACATATTCCACAGCGCTGTACAATGGAGTAAATAAACCATACAAATGGTACATAACATAACAAGTCTCTTTAATATTATTATTATTATTTATAAAGCGCCAACATATTCCACAGCGCTGTACAATGGAGTAAATAAACCATACAAATGGGAAATAACATAACAAGTCTCTTTAATATTATTATTATTATTTATAAAGCGCCAACATATTCCACAGCGCTGTACAATGGAGTAAATAAACCATACAAATGGGAAATAACATAACAAGTCTCTTTAATATTATTATTATTTATAAAGCGCCAACATATTCCACAGCGCTGTACAATGGAGTAAATAAACCATACAAATGTTAAATAATATAACAAGTCTCTATAATATTATTATTATTCATAAAGCGCCAACATATACCACAGCGCTGTACAATGGAGTAAATAAACCATACAAATGGGAAATAACATAACAAGTCTCTTTAATATTATTATTATTTATAAAGCGCCAACATATTCCACAGCGCTGTACAATGGAGTAAATAAACCATACAAATGTTAAATAATATAACAAGTCTCTATAATATTATTATTATTCATAAAGCGCCAACATATTCCACAGCGCTGTACAATGGAGTAAATAAACCATACACATGTGAAATAACATAACAAGTCTCTTTAATATTATTATTATTATTTATAAAGCGCCAACATATTCCACAACGCTGTACAATGGATTAAATAAACCATACAAATGGGAAATAACATAACAAGTCTCTTTAATATTATTATTATTATTTATAAAGCGCCAACATATTCCACAGCGCTGTACAATGGAGTAAATAAACCATACAAATGGTACATAACATAACAAGTCTCTTTAATATTATTATTATTATTTATAAAGCGCCAACATATTCCACAGCGCTGTACAATGGAGTAAATAAACCATACAAATGGGAAATAACATAACAAGTCTCTTTAATATTATTATTATTATTTATAAAGCGCCAACATATACCACAGCGCTGTACAATGGAGTAAATAAACCATACAAATGGTACATAACATAACAAGTCTTTTTAATATTATTATTATTATTTATAAAGCGCCAACATATTCCACAGCGCTGTACAAAGGATTAAATAAACCATACAAATGGGAAATAACATAACAAGTCTCTTTAATATTATTATTATTATTTATAAAGCGCCAACATATTCCAAAGCCCTGTACAATTTAGTAAATAAACCATACAAATTGGAAATAACATAACAAGTCTCTTTTACATTATTATTATTTATAAAGCGCCAACATAATCCACAGCGCTGTACAATGGAGTAAATAAACCATACAAATGGTAAATAACATAAAAAGTCTCTATAATATTACTATTATTTATAAAGCTCCAACATATACCACAGCGCTGTACAATGGAGTAAATAAACCATACAAATGGTAAATAACATAACAAGTCTCTTTAATATTATTATTATTATTTATAAAGCACCAACATATACCACAGCGCTGTACAATGGAGTAAATAAACCATACAAATGGGAAATAACATAACAAGTCTCTTTAATATTATTATTATTATTTATAAAGCACCAACATACACCACAGCGCTGTACAATGGAGTAAATAAACCATACAAATGGTATATAACATAACAAGTCTCTTTAATATTATTATTATTATTTATAATGCACCAACATATTCCACAGCGCTGTACAATGGAGTAAATAAACCATACAAATGGTACATAACATAACAAGTCTCTTTAATATTATTATTATTATTTATAAAGCGCCAACATATTCCACAGCGCTGTACAATGGAGTAAATAAACCATACAAATGGGAAATAACATAACAAGTCTCTTTAATATTATTATTATTATTTATAAAGCGCCAACATATTCCACAGCGCTGTACAATGGAGTAAATAAACCATACAAATGGGAAATAACATAACAAGTCTCTTTAATATTATTATTATTTATAAAGCGCCAACATATTCCACAGCGCTGTACAATGGAGTAAATAAACCATACAAATGTTAAATAATATAACAAGTCTCTAGAATATTATTATTATTCATAAAGCGCCAACATATACCACAGCGCTGTACAATGGAGTAAATAAACCATACAAATGGGAAATAACATAACAAGTCTCTTTAATATTATTATTATTTATAAAGCGCCAACATATTCCACAGCGCTGTACAATGGAGTAAATAAACCATACAAATGTTAAATAATATAACAAGTCTCTATAATATTATTATTATTCATAAAGCGCCAACATATTCCACAGCGCTGTACAATGGAGTAAATAAACCATACACATGTGAAATAACATAACAAGTCTCTTTAATATTATTATTATTATTTATAAAGCGCCAACATATTCCACAACGCTGTACAATGGATTAAATAAACCATACAAATGGGAAATAACATAACAAGTCTCTTTAATATTATTATTATTATTTATAAAGCGCCAACATATTCCACAGCGCTGTACAATGGAGTAAATAAACCATACAAATGGTACATAACATAACAAGTCTCTTTAATATTATTATTATTATTTATAAAGCGCCAACATATTCCACAGCGCTGTACAATGGAGTAAATAAACCATACAAATGGGAAATAACATAACAAGTCTCTTTAATATTATTATTATTATTTATAAAGCGCCAACATATACCACAGCGCTGTACAATGGAGTAAATAAACCATACAAATGGTACATAACATAACAAGTCTTTTTAATATTATTATTATTATTTATAAAGCGCCAACATATTCCACAGCGCTGTACAAAGGATTAAATAAACCATACAAATGGGAAATAACATAACAAGTCTCTTTAATATTATTATTATTATTTATAAAGCGCCAACATATTCCAAAGCCCTGTACAATGGAGTAAATAAACCATACAAATGGGAAATAACATAACAAATCTCTTTAATATTATTATTATTATTTATAAAGAGCCAACATATACCACAGCGCTGTACAATGGAGTAAATAAACCATACAAATGGTAAATAATATAACAAGTCTCTTTAATATTATTATTATTATTTATTAAGCGCCAGCATATTCCACAGCGCTGTACAATGAAGTAAATAAACCATACAAATGGTAAATAATATAACAAGTATCTGTAATATTATTATTATTTATATAGCGCCAACATATTCCACAGCTCTGTACAATGGAGTAAATAAACCATACAAATGGTAAGTAACATAACAAGTCTCTTTAATATTATTATTATTATTATTATTTATAAAGCGTCAACATATTCCACAGCGCTGTACAATTTAGTAAATAAACCATACAAATTGGAAATAACATAACAAGTCTCTTTAATATTATTATTATTATTATTTATAAAGCGCCAACATATTCCACAGCGCTGTACAATGGAGTAAATAAACCATACAAATGGGAAATAACATAACAAATCTCTTTAATATTATTATTATTATTTATAAAGAGCCAACATATACCACAGCGCTGTACAATGGAGTAAATAAACCATACAAATGGTAAATAATATAACAAGTCTCTTTAATATTATTATTATTATTTATTAAGCGCCAGCATATTCCACAGCGCTGTACAATGAAGTAAATAAACCATACAAATGGTAAATAATATAACAAGTATCTGTAATATTATTATTATTTATATAGCGCCAACATATTCCACAGCTCTGTACAATGGAGTAAATAAACCATACAAATGGTAAGTAACATAACAAGTCTCTTTAATATTATTATTATTATTATTATTTATAAAGCGTCAACATATTCCACAGCGCTGTACAATTTAGTAAATAAACCATACAAATTGGAAATAACATAACAAGTCTCTTTTACATTATTATTATTTATAAAGCGCCAACATAATCCACAGCGCTGTACAATGGAGTAAATAAACCATACAAATGGTAAATAACATAAAAAGTCTCTATAATATTACTATTATTTATAAAGCTCCAACATATACCACAGCGCTGTACAATGGAGTAAATAAACCATACAAATGGTAAATAACATAACAAGTCTCTTTAATATTATTATTATTATTTATAAAGCACCAACATATACCACAGCGCTGTACAATGGAGTAAATAAACCATACAAATGGGAAATAACATAACAAGTCTCTTTAATATTATTATTATTATTTATAAAGCACCAACATACACCACAGCGCTGTACAATGGAGTAAATAAACCATACAAATGGTATATAACATAACAAGTCTCTTTAATATTATTATTATTATTTATAAAGCACCAACATATACCACAGCGCTGTACAATGGAGTAAATAAACCATACAAATGGTATATAACATAACAAGTCTCTTTAATATTATTATTATTATTTATAAAGCACCAACATATACCACAGCGCTGTACAATGGAGTAAATAAACCATACAAATGGTATATAACATAACAAGTCTCTTTAATATTATTAATATTATTTATAAAGCGCCAACATATTCCACAGCGCTCTACAATGGGGTATATGAACCATAAAATGGGAAATAACATAACAAGTCTCTTTATTATTATTATTATTTATAAAGTGCCAACATATTCCTCAGCGCTGTACAATGGAGGAAATAAACGATACAAATGGTAAATAACATAACAAGTCTCTTTAATATTATTATTATTATTTATAAAACGCCAACATATTCCACAGCGCTGTACAATGGAGTAAATAAAATATTCAAATGGGAAATAACATAACAAGTCTCTTTATTATTATTATTATTATTATTTATAAAGCGCCAACATAATCCACAACGCTGTACAATGGAGTAAATAAACCATACAAATGGTAAATAATATAACAAAAGTAGAATAAGGGTTTAGAGAACTGCCAACCTGGGATACGTAATAAGTACAGGTGCAATATGATAGACTGCTTGTATGCTCTCTCCTAGGGGGCATATATATGGAAAATATATTGAAACAAGTAAGCAGACATGCACACTGAAGTATGAATAAAAATATATTTATTTAATGAATGGGATAGGAACGACACATCTAGGTAATATGGTAAGGAGAAAAAGAGGTGTAACAAAATGCGTAATAAATGAAAAAAATAGTAAAAATAAATAATGAGCAAAAAATAGGAGAAAAAACAAAAGAGCAAATATATGCAGGAATGCAATGTAGGCTAGGGACAGGCACAGCAGAGAAATATGCAAAAAAGAGAAAAAAATAAAGGTACAAAAGTACAAAAATGTAAAAATGAAAAATAGAAAAAATACAGGAACTGCAGGAAAAGTAGAAAGAAAGCACAAAAAAATAAGCACAAAAAAATATATACAAAGCCAAAAAACAAAAAATATATGAGTACAGAGTATATCCAAAAATGAAATGGTCAAGGGCTCAAAAAGGGTATAGAAAAGGCAAGTAATATATGTCCAGTACACGGCCGACCACTAAAAATAACAATAAGCACACAAAAAAATAGAAAAAGTGGATATATATAAGGGAGTACAAGAAATAAGTACTAAAGAAAAAAATCTTATGGCAAAAAAAGAGTCCACAAGAGAGCCTCCTGCTGAAATAAATCCAGGGACCTGCATCAAAACAATACCATAACAAGTAAAGTAGTATCAAAAGAAAAAAACGTAGATCCAAAAATGAAATAGTAAGTACATGCAGAGTAAAGTCTTCACTGGCAAAAAAACGAAAAAAACGGTAAAAATGAAAAGAATAACGAAAAAGTAGTAGAGAGTGAAAGGTCCATAACACAACTCTAAACTAAAAAAACTAAAAAAACCTTGAGTGATGCAGGTGCAATCCTGGGCATTAGCTGCTGAGGCTGGGCACAGGGCGACGCGCTCGGAGTAGATCTCCTTCCAGGGCCTTGCCGGGATGTGGATACAGCTGGCCTTAAGTGCTCGTTTCCAGGGGTAGCGTCATACTGTATGCGCCGACGGGCGCTTAGCGGTCACGCCCAGTGGGCGTGTCCGGGGGCGGGTAATATTGGATGCGAAAAAAAGTAGAAAAAAATAGAAAAAGAAGCAGCTGAGCGTTCAGACTGCTCTAGATGGCATGAGAGCAAGTCGCCTCTCATGTCTCTGCTGCACTACAGAAAAAATAAGTAGAAGTGCATTATACACAACACGTGATGCACATTCAAAGGGACATGTACCCAAACATAGGGGGGAGAGGGGACAGAGGAAAAACGGGGGGAGGGAGCTGGGAACACTGGGGAGGGAAATAAAGAATGGGTCAGGGAGGGGGGGAAAAAAAGAAGGAACGGGACACGGGGGGACTGGGGAGGGGGAGGGTGGGGAAAAAATGCACTGAACAGGGAAGGGAAAGGGGAGGTGGGGGAACAAAAAAGGGGGGGAGGGTTAGGGGGCTCAGAAGGTGGCTAAAGAGTGTGTGGGGAAAAGAGGTAGGTAGGGGGACTCATAGGTGCATAGGCTCATAGAGGGAATACTAGAGAAGATAGAGAGAGAATGGATATTAGAGGAAGTGAATTAGCTCATAGTCTTCATTTAACCCTCTGGGGGAGACAGTGTCTAGTATGCTGATCCACCTAGTTTCTTTTTGTTTGAGAGTTTTTTCACGGCTGCCACCTCTTCTAAGGGGGGCTACTCCATCTATGACTTGAAACCTGAGTTGGTTGACATTGTGTCCTGCGTCTCTAAAGTGTTTGGCTACTGGTGCCTTGTTGGTATTCCCACCGGCGAGGGCAGCTCTAATAGATGTTTTATGTTCAGATACCCTTTTCTTGATCTGTCTTGTGGTCTCACCTACATATAATAGTCCGCAAGGACATTTAAGGATGTAGATCACGTAGGTGGAGTCACATGTATAGTAATCATTGATTCTATATTTTGTGCCACGATGAGGGTGTAGGAATGAGTGGCCTTTGATGATGCTGTTACAGTGATTACAGCTGAGACAAGGGAATGTGCCAAATTTGGGTTCTGTAAGGAATCTGGATTTTGTTTTCCTGCTACCCACATCTGCCGAGACTAAGGAGTCCCTGAGGTTGTGGGATCTGGCATAGGAGAAGAGTGGTAGGTCATGGAGAGGAGCGGGAAGGTTGGTGTCGGCTTGCAATATGTGCCAGTTTTTCATAATGGCTTTCCTGATTTTGGTGCTGGCGTTGGTGTATGGTGAGACAAATGGTATGCGAGACGTAGATTTATCACTCTTCTTAGGTGTCATGAGTGCGTCTCTAGGAATAGTGGATAGCCGTTTTCTCTGTGATAGTAATAGCTTGTGGTCATACCCTCGGTCAGAGAATTTCTTTGACATTTCATCAAGTCTGGTCTCCAGGATCACGGGATTGCTTACAATCCTCTTGGTGCGTACCAATTGGCTGTAGGGGAGACCTTTTTTGCAGTGCTCAGGGTGGAAGCTGCTATAGAGGAGTAGATTATTTTTATCTGTTGGTTTGGTGTAGATATCCGTTTCTAGTGTGTTGCCTACACGGGTGACGGTGGTATCCAAAAAGGAAACTTTGTGCGCATCCAGTTCCGAGGTGAAGTTGATATGGTTATTGATGGAGTTTATATCCATGATGAACTGAGTAAACTCACCTTCTGTGCCTTGCCAACATACGAATACATCATCTATATATCTTTTCCAGATTACGCAATGTTTGAAGAGAGGAGTTCTGTAAATGCCGGTGACTTCAAGGTGGTCCATATAGATGTTAGCGTAAGTGGGGGCTACGTTGGACCCCATAGCGGTGCCAACTTGCTGGAGATAGAGTTGATCCTCGAAAAGAAAATAGTTTTCCGTAAGGATGAATTTGAGGAGATTGAGTACGTAAGTCTTCTTAGCTTGGTTCCACAGGCCAGTTGTGTCAGAATCTATAGTCCAGGACACGGCCTCGATGCCACCTACATGTGGTATGGATGTATAAAGACTTTGTACGTCCAAGGTTGCAAGGAAAAAGTTGTCAGAATCTGGAATAGTGACAGTATTAATGATGCTGAGAAAATGATTGGTATCTTTAATGTTGGAGAGTTGGCTAGTGACATAAGGTGCCAGAAGTTTGTCCAAAAATATGGACACAGGTTGGAAAATAGAATCCGAGCCTGCCACTATAGGTCTCCCCGGGGGTTTAGTGGCGTGTTTATGGATTTTGGGCAGGGTGTAGAAGATGGGTGTAAGGGGGAATGGAGTGTGCATGAATTTAACCTGTTGTTTGTTGATGATTCCCTCACGTAAGGCTTGGTCATTCATCTTCTGTAAGGTATCTTGGAGTCTGGGTTCTGGGTCTGTGTCTAATTTCGTGTAAGTATTACCACATTCTAGCTGTGAGTGAATTTCAGTGATGTAGTCGTGGTAATTCATGACAACCAGGGCACCACCTTTATCTGCGGGTTTAATACAGATGCTTTTATCTGATCTAAGGGTTTTGATTATGTGGCGTTCTTCTTTAGTAAAGTTGGGTTTGTTATGATATTTCCTTTTGAACCTGTTACTGATCTCGCTATGTTTGGTACGTTCCAATTCTTTTTTGGTAAGGTTGATGTATGTCTCAACAGAGTGATTGGTGTTGGGAGGTTGGAATTTACTTTTAGGCTTAACAGCCACAGGTAGGTGTGTAGATGCAACATTAGGAGTAGTGGTGGAGCTATTAGTAGTAATAGCCTCTGTGTCTGTGTCTTGTGAGGTCAAGGGTTCTAGGAGGTATGGTCTGATGGATCTCTGTGTGGTGTCAGTGGGCATGGTTCTGTCCGTGATGGTGTTGGTATCTAGCTCAGTGTTGGAGAAAAAAGCTTTGAGTCTTAGATTGCGAGAAAATTTGTAAAAGGCAATGTCATATTCTAGCCAATTGGTGTTAGGTGTAGGAATAAAAGACAGGCCTTTACTGAGTGTATTAATTTCTGCAATGCTTAGTGATCTATCCGAGATATTAAAGACTAAGTCCGGTTCGTTTGGAACCGTGTTCTCATGCGGCCGTGTGTTTGGTCCCTTCTGTTGTCCCCTTCTTGTCGGCTTTGCTGACTGGTTGAAGGAAGGTCTAAAAAAGAAGAGGAAGAAGAAGAGGAAGAGGATGTAGTACCTGTATCTTGCCATCTTAGTGGACGTGTCCGGGTTGTGGGTTTCGGGTACTGTCTGGCGTCTCTGCGATCGTACCAGCTGTATACCCTGTCTTGCTCGTAGTCCCGTTCGTCCCTTTGGAATTTCTTTTTCTTGAATTCTTCGGTCTCTTTTTTGTATGTGGCTAGTTTGGTATCTAAACTCTGTTTGAGCTCTTCCAGTTTCTGTGGTGCAAAGGTTTGTTCGACTTCTTTTTCCAATTTGGCCAGGTCTTCCGTGGATTTTTCTAGATCAGTCTGTAGGGTCTCAACCGTTAATAGCATTAGATCAAAAGAACATTTGTTCAGGATTTTGTACCATTTCAAACAGAACTGTGTATTGTCCTTGCATAGGTTAGGGCGTAAGCGTACCCGTAGGCCGCGTGGGATCCTTCTTATCTTAAGATATTCGATCAGGGTGTCAGAGTGTAATTCAGTGTTGATCTTTTTCTTAAGTTCTCTTTCTAGTTTAGATGCGATACTATCTGTACCCTGTCCTAGGAATTGTCTATTCGATCTATTTGAGACAATCCTGTCAAAATCCTGATCATTGTAAGCGAAGGTATCCATAAATGTGGGCAATAGAGTATGTATAGTAAAGGAGGGAACAAATTAGGAGAATGACAGATAAGATAAAGAGAAAGGGAGAGTGAGGAATAGATCTATAAGTGGGGCTGGGGAAGGTAGGGGGGTCGATAAAGTAGACTAAGTGTCGGGTAATGTAGGGGTACGAGATAAGATGTAATGGGTTAGAGTATAGGGTAAGAACGTAATATATAGAGGACAGGTAAAGGATTCTCCTATGATGAGTAATCTGGAAATACAGATTAGTGGGCTCAATCGGAGCCGTAAAGGATAAGATGTATCGTATATAAACAGGAAGGGAGGGAGTTCTCGTAGGAGACAATAAACTAAAGTAGAATAAGGGTTTAGAGAACTGCCAACCTGGGATACGTAATAAGTACAGGTGCAATATGATAGACTGCTTGTATGCTCTCTCCTAGGGGGCATATATATGGAAAATATATTGAAACAAGTAAGCAGACATGCACACTGAAGTATGAATAAAAATATATTTATTTAATGAATGGGATAGGAACGACACATCTAGGTAATATGGTAAGGAGAAAAAGAGGTGTAACAAAATGCGTAATAAATGAAAAAAATAGTAAAAATAAATAATGAGCAAAAAATAGGAGAAAAAACAAAAGAGCAAATATATGCAGGAATGCAATGTAGGCTAGGGACAGGCACAGCAGAGAAATATGCAAAAAAGAGAAAAAAATAAAGGTACAAAAGTACAAAAATGTAAAAATGAAAAATAGAAAAAATACAGGAACTGCAGGAAAAGTAGAAAGAAAGCACAAAAAAATAAGCACAAAAAAATATATACAAAGCCAAAAAACAAAAAATATATGAGTACAGAGTATATCCAAAAATGAAATGGTCAAGGGCTCAAAAAGGGTATAGAAAAGGCAAGTAATATATGTCCAGTACACGGCCGACCACTAAAAATAACAATAAGCACACAAAAAAATAGAAAAAGTGGATATATATAAGGGAGTACAAGAAATAAGTACTAAAGAAAAAAATCTTATGGCAAAAAAAGAGTCCACAAGAGAGCCTCCTGCTGAAATAAATCCAGGGACCTGCATCAAAACAATACCATAACAAGTAAAGTAGTATCAAAAGAAAAAAACGTAGATCCAAAAATGAAATAGTAAGTACATGCAGAGTAAAGTCTTCACTGGCAAAAAAACGAAAAAAACGGTAAAAATGAAAAGAATAACGAAAAAGTAGTAGAGAGTGAAAGGTCCATAACACAACTCTAAACTAAAAAAACTAAAAAAACCTTGAGTGATGCAGGTGCAATCCTGGGCATTAGCTGCTGAGGCTGGGCACAGGGCGACGCGCTCGGAGTAGATCTCCTTCCAGGGCCTTGCCGGGATGTGGATACAGCTGGCCTTAAGTGCTCGTTTCCAGGGGTAGCGTCATACTGTATGCGCCGACGGGCGCTTAGCGGTCACGCCCAGTGGGCGTGTCCGGGGGCGGGTAATATTGGATGCGAAAAAAAGTAGAAAAAAATAGAAAAAGAAGCAGCTGAGCGTTCAGACTGCTCTAGATGGCATGAGAGCAAGTCGCCTCTCATGTCTCTGCTGCACTACAGAAAAAATAAGTAGAAGTGCATTATACACAACACGTGATGCACATTCAAAGGGACATGTACCCAAACATAGGGGGGAGAGGGGACAGAGGAAAAACGGGGGGAGGGAGCTGGGAACACTGGGGAGGGAAATAAAGAATGGGTCAGGGAGGGGGGGAAAAAAAGAAGGAACGGGACACGGGGGGACTGGGGAGGGGGAGGGTGGGGAAAAAATGCACTGAACAGGGAAGGGAAAGGGGAGGTGGGGGAACAAAAAAGGGGGGGAGGGTTAGGGGGCTCAGAAGGTGGCTAAAGAGTGTGTGGGGAAAAGAGGTAGGTAGGGGGACTCATAGGTGCATAGGCTCATAGAGGGAATACTAGAGAAGATAGAGAGAGAATGGATATTAGAGGAAGTGAATTAGCTCATAGTCTTCATTTAACCCTCTGGGGGAGACAGTGTCTAGTATGCTGATCCACCTAGTTTCTTTTTGTTTGAGAGTTTTTTCACGGCTGCCACCTCTTCTAAGGGGGGCTACTCCATCTATGACTTGAAACCTGAGTTGGTTGACATTGTGTCCTGCGTCTCTAAAGTGTTTGGCTACTGGTGCCTTGTTGGTATTCCCACCGGCGAGGGCAGCTCTAATAGATGTTTTATGTTCAGATACCCTTTTCTTGATCTGTCTTGTGGTCTCACCTACATATAATAGTCCGCAAGGACATTTAAGGATGTAGATCACGTAGGTGGAGTCACATGTATAGTAATCATTGATTCTATATTTTGTGCCACGATGAGGGTGTAGGAATGAGTGGCCTTTGATGATGCTGTTACAGTGATTACAGCTGAGACAAGGGAATGTGCCAAATTTGGGTTCTGTAAGGAATCTGGATTTTGTTTTCCTGCTACCCACATCTGCCGAGACTAAGGAGTCCCTGAGGTTGTGGGATCTGGCATAGGAGAAGAGTGGTAGGTCATGGAGAGGAGCGGGAAGGTTGGTGTCGGCTTGCAATATGTGCCAGTTTTTCATAATGGCTTTCCTGATTTTGGTGCTGGCGTTGGTGTATGGTGAGACAAATGGTATGCGAGACGTAGATTTATCACTCTTCTTAGGTGTCATGAGTGCGTCTCTAGGAATAGTGGATAGCCGTTTTCTCTGTGATAGTAATAGCTTGTGGTCATACCCTCGGTCAGAGAATTTCTTTGACATTTCATCAAGTCTGGTCTCCAGGATCACGGGATTGCTTACAATCCTCTTGGTGCGTACCAATTGGCTGTAGGGGAGACCTTTTTTGCAGTGCTCAGGGTGGAAGCTGCTATAGAGGAGTAGATTATTTTTATCTGTTGGTTTGGTGTAGATATCCGTTTCTAGTGTGTTGCCTACACGGGTGACGGTGGTATCCAAAAAGGAAACTTTGTGCGCATCCAGTTCCGAGGTGAAGTTGATATGGTTATTGATGGAGTTTATATCCATGATGAACTGAGTAAACTCACCTTCTGTGCCTTGCCAACATACGAATACATCATCTATATATCTTTTCCAGATTACGCAATGTTTGAAGAGAGGAGTTCTGTAAATGCCGGTGACTTCAAGGTGGTCCATATAGATGTTAGCGTAAGTGGGGGCTACGTTGGACCCCATAGCGGTGCCAACTTGCTGGAGATAGAGTTGATCCTCGAAAAGAAAATAGTTTTCCGTAAGGATGAATTTGAGGAGATTGAGTACGTAAGTCTTCTTAGCTTGGTTCCACAGGCCAGTTGTGTCAGAATCTATAGTCCAGGACACGGCCTCGATGCCACCTACATGTGGTATGGATGTATAAAGACTTTGTACGTCCAAGGTTGCAAGGAAAAAGTTGTCAGAATCTGGAATAGTGACAGTATTAATGATGCTGAGAAAATGATTGGTATCTTTAATGTTGGAGAGTTGGCTAGTGACATAAGGTGCCAGAAGTTTGTCCAAAAATATGGACACAGGTTGGAAAATAGAATCCGAGCCTGCCACTATAGGTCTCCCCGGGGGTTTAGTGGCGTGTTTATGGATTTTGGGCAGGGTGTAGAAGATGGGTGTAAGGGGGAATGGAGTGTGCATGAATTTAACCTGTTGTTTGTTGATGATTCCCTCACGTAAGGCTTGGTCATTCATCTTCTGTAAGGTATCTTGGAGTCTGGGTTCTGGGTCTGTGTCTAATTTCGTGTAAGTATTACCACATTCTAGCTGTGAGTGAATTTCAGTGATGTAGTCGTGGTAATTCATGACAACCAGGGCACCACCTTTATCTGCGGGTTTAATACAGATGCTTTTATCTGATCTAAGGGTTTTGATTATGTGGCGTTCTTCTTTAGTAAAGTTGGGTTTGTTATGATATTTCCTTTTGAACCTGTTACTGATCTCGCTATGTTTGGTACGTTCCAATTCTTTTTTGGTAAGGTTGATGTATGTCTCAACAGAGTGATTGGTGTTGGGAGGTTGGAATTTACTTTTAGGCTTAACAGCCACAGGTAGGTGTGTAGATGCAACATTAGGAGTAGTGGTGGAGCTATTAGTAGTAATAGCCTCTGTGTCTGTGTCTTGTGAGGTCAAGGGTTCTAGGAGGTATGGTCTGATGGATCTCTGTGTGGTGTCAGTGGGCATGGTTCTGTCCGTGATGGTGTTGGTATCTAGCTCAGTGTTGGAGAAAAAAGCTTTGAGTCTTAGATTGCGAGAAAATTTGTAAAAGGCAATGTCATATTCTAGCCAATTGGTGTTAGGTGTAGGAATAAAAGACAGGCCTTTACTGAGTGTATTAATTTCTGCAATGCTTAGTGATCTATCCGAGATATTAAAGACTAAGTCCGGTTCGTTTGGAACCGTGTTCTCATGCGGCCGTGTGTTTGGTCCCTTCTGTTGTCCCCTTCTTGTCGGCTTTGCTGACTGGTTGAAGGAAGGTCTAAAAAAGAAGAGGAAGAAGAAGAGGAAGAGGATGTAGTACCTGTATCTTGCCATCTTAGTGGACGTGTCCGGGTTGTGGGTTTCGGGTACTGTCTGGCGTCTCTGCGATCGTACCAGCTGTATACCCTGTCTTGCTCGTAGTCCCGTTCGTCCCTTTGGAATTTCTTTTTCTTGAATTCTTCGGTCTCTTTTTTGTATGTGGCTAGTTTGGTATCTAAACTCTGTTTGAGCTCTTCCAGTTTCTGTGGTGCAAAGGTTTGTTCGACTTCTTTTTCCAATTTGGCCAGGTCTTCCGTGGATTTTTCTAGATCAGTCTGTAGGGTCTCAACCGTTAATAGCATTAGATCAAAAGAACATTTGTTCAGGATTTTGTACCATTTCAAACAGAACTGTGTATTGTCCTTGCATAGGTTAGGGCGTAAGCGTACCCGTAGGCCGCGTGGGATCCTTCTTATCTTAAGATATTCGATCAGGGTGTCAGAGTGTAATTCAGTGTTGATCTTTTTCTTAAGTTCTCTTTCTAGTTTAGATGCGATACTATCTGTACCCTGTCCTAGGAATTGTCTATTCGATCTATTTGAGACAATCCTGTCAAAATCCTGATCATTGTAAGCGAAGGTATCCATAAATGTGGGCAATAGAGTATGTATAGTAAAGGAGGGAACAAATTAGGAGAATGACAGATAAGATAAAGAGAAAGGGAGAGTGAGGAATAGATCTATAAGTGGGGCTGGGGAAGGTAGGGGGGTCGATAAAGTAGACTAAGTGTCGGGTAATGTAGGGGTACGAGATAAGATGTAATGGGTTAGAGTATAGGGTAAGAACGTAATATATAGAGGACAGGTAAAGGATTCTCCTATGATGAGTAATCTGGAAATACAGATTAGTGGGCTCAATCGGAGCCGTAAAGGATAAGATGTATCGTATATAAACAGGAAGGGAGGGAGTTCTCGTAGGAGACAATAAACTAAAGTAGAATAAGGGTTTAGAGAACTGCCAACCTGGGATACGTAATAAGTACAGGTGCAATATGATAGACTGCTTGTATGCTCTCTCCTAGGGGGCATATATATGGAAAATATATTGAAACAAGTAAGCAGACATGCACACTGAAGTATGAATAAAAATATATTTATTTAATGAATGGGATAGGAACGACACATCTAGGTAATATGGTAAGGAGAAAAAGAGGTGTAACAAAATGCGTAATAAATGAAAAAAATAGTAAAAATAAATAATGAGCAAAAAATAGGAGAAAAAACAAAAGAGCAAATATATGCAGGAATGCAATGTAGGCTAGGGACAGGCACAGCAGAGAAATATGCAAAAAAGAGAAAAAAATAAAGGTACAAAAGTACAAAAATGTAAAAATGAAAAATAGAAAAAATACAGGAACTGCAGGAAAAGTAGAAAGAAAGCACAAAAAAATAAGCACAAAAAAATATATACAAAGCCAAAAAACAAAAAATATATGAGTACAGAGTATATCCAAAAATGAAATGGTCAAGGGCTCAAAAAGGGTATAGAAAAGGCAAGTAATATATGTCCAGTACACGGCCGACCACTAAAAATAACAATAAGCACACAAAAAAATAGAAAAAGTGGATATATATAAGGGAGTACAAGAAATAAGTACTAAAGAAAAAAATCTTATGGCAAAAAAAGAGTCCACAAGAGAGCCTCCTGCTGAAATAAATCCAGGGACCTGCATCAAAACAATACCATAACAAGTAAAGTAGTATCAAAAGAAAAAAACGTAGATCCAAAAATGAAATAGTAAGTACATGCAGAGTAAAGTCTTCACTGGCAAAAAAACGAAAAAAACGGTAAAAATGAAAAGAATAACGAAAAAGTAGTAGAGAGTGAAAGGTCCATAACACAACTCTAAACTAAAAAAACTAAAAAAACCTTGAGTGATGCAGGTGCAATCCTGGGCATTAGCTGCTGAGGCTGGGCACAGGGCGACGCGCTCGGAGTAGATCTCCTTCCAGGGCCTTGCCGGGATGTGGATACAGCTGGCCTTAAGTGCTCGTTTCCAGGGGTAGCGTCATACTGTATGCGCCGACGGGCGCTTAGCGGTCACGCCCAGTGGGCGTGTCCGGGGGCGGGTAATATTGGATGCGAAAAAAAGTAGAAAAAAATAGAAAAAGAAGCAGCTGAGCGTTCAGACTGCTCTAGATGGCATGAGAGCAAGTCGCCTCTCATGTCTCTGCTGCACTACAGAAAAAATAAGTAGAAGTGCATTATACACAACACGTGATGCACATTCAAAGGGACATGTACCCAAACATAGGGGGGAGAGGGGACAGAGGAAAAACGGGGGGAGGGAGCTGGGAACACTGGGGAGGGAAATAAAGAATGGGTCAGGGAGGGGGGGAAAAAAAGAAGGAACGGGACACGGGGGGACTGGGGAGGGGGAGGGTGGGGAAAAAATGCACTGAACAGGGAAGGGAAAGGGGAGGTGGGGGAACAAAAAAGGGGGGGAGGGTTAGGGGGCTCAGAAGGTGGCTAAAGAGTGTGTGGGGAAAAGAGGTAGGTAGGGGGACTCATAGGTGCATAGGCTCATAGAGGGAATACTAGAGAAGATAGAGAGAGAATGGATATTAGAGGAAGTGAATTAGCTCATAGTCTTCATTTAACCCTCTGGGGGAGACAGTGTCTAGTATGCTGATCCACCTAGTTTCTTTTTGTTTGAGAGTTTTTTCACGGCTGCCACCTCTTCTAAGGGGGGCTACTCCATCTATGACTTGAAACCTGAGTTGGTTGACATTGTGTCCTGCGTCTCTAAAGTGTTTGGCTACTGGTGCCTTGTTGGTATTCCCACCGGCGAGGGCAGCTCTAATAGATGTTTTATGTTCAGATACCCTTTTCTTGATCTGTCTTGTGGTCTCACCTACATATAATAGTCCGCAAGGACATTTAAGGATGTAGATCACGTAGGTGGAGTCACATGTATAGTAATCATTGATTCTATATTTTGTGCCACGATGAGGGTGTAGGAATGAGTGGCCTTTGATGATGCTGTTACAGTGATTACAGCTGAGACAAGGGAATGTGCCAAATTTGGGTTCTGTAAGGAATCTGGATTTTGTTTTCCTGCTACCCACATCTGCCGAGACTAAGGAGTCCCTGAGGTTGTGGGATCTGGCATAGGAGAAGAGTGGTAGGTCATGGAGAGGAGCGGGAAGGTTGGTGTCGGCTTGCAATATGTGCCAGTTTTTCATAATGGCTTTCCTGATTTTGGTGCTGGCGTTGGTGTATGGTGAGACAAATGGTATGCGAGACGTAGATTTATCACTCTTCTTAGGTGTCATGAGTGCGTCTCTAGGAATAGTGGATAGCCGTTTTCTCTGTGATAGTAATAGCTTGTGGTCATACCCTCGGTCAGAGAATTTCTTTGACATTTCATCAAGTCTGGTCTCCAGGATCACGGGATTGCTTACAATCCTCTTGGTGCGTACCAATTGGCTGTAGGGGAGACCTTTTTTGCAGTGCTCAGGGTGGAAGCTGCTATAGAGGAGTAGATTATTTTTATCTGTTGGTTTGGTGTAGATATCCGTTTCTAGTGTGTTGCCTACACGGGTGACGGTGGTATCCAAAAAGGAAACTTTGTGCGCATCCAGTTCCGAGGTGAAGTTGATATGGTTATTGATGGAGTTTATATCCATGATGAACTGAGTAAACTCACCTTCTGTGCCTTGCCAACATACGAATACATCATCTATATATCTTTTCCAGATTACGCAATGTTTGAAGAGAGGAGTTCTGTAAATGCCGGTGACTTCAAGGTGGTCCATATAGATGTTAGCGTAAGTGGGGGCTACGTTGGACCCCATAGCGGTGCCAACTTGCTGGAGATAGAGTTGATCCTCGAAAAGAAAATAGTTTTCCGTAAGGATGAATTTGAGGAGATTGAGTACGTAAGTCTTCTTAGCTTGGTTCCACAGGCCAGTTGTGTCAGAATCTATAGTCCAGGACACGGCCTCGATGCCACCTACATGTGGTATGGATGTATAAAGACTTTGTACGTCCAAGGTTGCAAGGAAAAAGTTGTCAGAATCTGGAATAGTGACAGTATTAATGATGCTGAGAAAATGATTGGTATCTTTAATGTTGGAGAGTTGGCTAGTGACATAAGGTGCCAGAAGTTTGTCCAAAAATATGGACACAGGTTGGAAAATAGAATCCGAGCCTGCCACTATAGGTCTCCCCGGGGGTTTAGTGGCGTGTTTATGGATTTTGGGCAGGGTGTAGAAGATGGGTGTAAGGGGGAATGGAGTGTGCATGAATTTAACCTGTTGTTTGTTGATGATTCCCTCACGTAAGGCTTGGTCATTCATCTTCTGTAAGGTATCTTGGAGTCTGGGTTCTGGGTCTGTGTCTAATTTCGTGTAAGTATTACCACATTCTAGCTGTGAGTGAATTTCAGTGATGTAGTCGTGGTAATTCATGACAACCAGGGCACCACCTTTATCTGCGGGTTTAATACAGATGCTTTTATCTGATCTAAGGGTTTTGATTATGTGGCGTTCTTCTTTAGTAAAGTTGGGTTTGTTATGATATTTCCTTTTGAACCTGTTACTGATCTCGCTATGTTTGGTACGTTCCAATTCTTTTTTGGTAAGGTTGATGTATGTCTCAACAGAGTGATTGGTGTTGGGAGGTTGGAATTTACTTTTAGGCTTAACAGCCACAGGTAGGTGTGTAGATGCAACATTAGGAGTAGTGGTGGAGCTATTAGTAGTAATAGCCTCTGTGTCTGTGTCTTGTGAGGTCAAGGGTTCTAGGAGGTATGGTCTGATGGATCTCTGTGTGGTGTCAGTGGGCATGGTTCTGTCCGTGATGGTGTTGGTATCTAGCTCAGTGTTGGAGAAAAAAGCTTTGAGTCTTAGATTGCGAGAAAATTTGTAAAAGGCAATGTCATATTCTAGCCAATTGGTGTTAGGTGTAGGAATAAAAGACAGGCCTTTACTGAGTGTATTAATTTCTGCAATGCTTAGTGATCTATCCGAGATATTAAAGACTAAGTCCGGTTCGTTTGGAACCGTGTTCTCATGCGGCCGTGTGTTTGGTCCCTTCTGTTGTCCCCTTCTTGTCGGCTTTGCTGACTGGTTGAAGGAAGGTCTAAAAAAGAAGAGGAAGAAGAAGAGGAAGAGGATGTAGTACCTGTATCTTGCCATCTTAGTGGACGTGTCCGGGTTGTGGGTTTCGGGTACTGTCTGGCGTCTCTGCGATCGTACCAGCTGTATACCCTGTCTTGCTCGTAGTCCCGTTCGTCCCTTTGGAATTTCTTTTTCTTGAATTCTTCGGTCTCTTTTTTGTATGTGGCTAGTTTGGTATCTAAACTCTGTTTGAGCTCTTCCAGTTTCTGTGGTGCAAAGGTTTGTTCGACTTCTTTTTCCAATTTGGCCAGGTCTTCCGTGGATTTTTCTAGATCAGTCTGTAGGGTCTCAACCGTTAATAGCATTAGATCAAAAGAACATTTGTTCAGGATTTTGTACCATTTCAAACAGAACTGTGTATTGTCCTTGCATAGGTTAGGGCGTAAGCGTACCCGTAGGCCGCGTGGGATCCTTCTTATCTTAAGATATTCGATCAGGGTGTCAGAGTGTAATTCAGTGTTGATCTTTTTCTTAAGTTCTCTTTCTAGTTTAGATGCGATACTATCTGTACCCTGTCCTAGGAATTGTCTATTCGATCTATTTGAGACAATCCTGTCAAAATCCTGATCATTGTAAGCGAAGGTATCCATAAATGTGGGCAATAGAGTATGTATAGTAAAGGAGGGAACAAATTAGGAGAATGACAGATAAGATAAAGAGAAAGGGAGAGTGAGGAATAGATCTATAAGTGGGGCTGGGGAAGGTAGGGGGGTCGATAAAGTAGACTAAGTGTCGGGTAATGTAGGGGTACGAGATAAGATGTAATGGGTTAGAGTATAGGGTAAGAACGTAATATATAGAGGACAGGTAAAGGATTCTCCTATGATGAGTAATCTGGAAATACAGATTAGTGGGCTCAATCGGAGCCGTAAAGGATAAGATGTATCGTATATAAACAGGAAGGGAGGGAGTTCTCGTAGGAGACAATAAACTAAAGTAGAATAAGGGTTTAGAGAACTGCCAACCTGGGATACGTAATAAGTACAGGTGCAATATGATAGACTGCTTGTATGCTCTCTCCTAGGGGGCATATATATGGAAAATATATTGAAACAAGTAAGCAGACATGCACACTGAAGTATGAATAAAAATATATTTATTTAATGAATGGGATAGGAACGACACATCTAGGTAATATGGTAAGGAGAAAAAGAGGTGTAACAAAATGCGTAATAAATGAAAAAAATAGTAAAAATAAATAATGAGCAAAAAATAGGAGAAAAAACAAAAGAGCAAATATATGCAGGAATGCAATGTAGGCTAGGGACAGGCACAGCAGAGAAATATGCAAAAAAGAGAAAAAAATAAAGGTACAAAAGTACAAAAATGTAAAAATGAAAAATAGAAAAAATACAGGAACTGCAGGAAAAGTAGAAAGAAAGCACAAAAAAATAAGCACAAAAAAATATATACAAAGCCAAAAAACAAAAAATATATGAGTACAGAGTATATCCAAAAATGAAATGGTCAAGGGCTCAAAAAGGGTATAGAAAAGGCAAGTAATATATGTCCAGTACACGGCCGACCACTAAAAATAACAATAAGCACACAAAAAAATAGAAAAAGTGGATATATATAAGGGAGTACAAGAAATAAGTACTAAAGAAAAAAATCTTATGGCAAAAAAAGAGTCCACAAGAGAGCCTCCTGCTGAAATAAATCCAGGGACCTGCATCAAAACAATACCATAACAAGTAAAGTAGTATCAAAAGAAAAAAACGTCCTCCTAATGTTGCATCTACACACCTACCTGTGGCTGTTAAGCCTAAAAGTAAATTCCAACCTCCCAACACCAATCACTCTGTTGAGACATACATCAACCTTACCAAAAAAGAATTGGAACGTACCAAACATAGCGAGATCAGTAACAGGTTCAAAAGGAAATATCATAACAAACCCAACTTTACTAAAGAAGAACGCCACATAATCAAAACCCTTAGATCAGATAAAAGCATCTGTATTAAACCCGCAGATAAAGGTGGTGCCCTGGTTGTCATGAATTACCACGACTACATCACTGAAATTCACTCACAGCTAGAATGTGGTAATACTTACACGAAATTAGACACAGACCCAGAACCCAGACTCCAAGATACCTTACAGAAGATGAATGACCAAGCCTTACGTGAGGGAATCATCAACAAACAACAGGTTAAATTCATGCACACTCCATTCCCCCTTACACCCATCTTCTACACCCTGCCCAAAATCCATAAACACGCCACTAAACCCCCGGGGAGACCTATAGTGGCAGGCTCGGATTCTATTTTCCAACCTGTGTCCATATTTTTGGACAAACTTCTGGCACCTTATGTCACTAGCCAACTCTCCAACATTAAAGATACCAATCATTTTCTCAGCATCATTAATACTGTCACTATTCCAGATTCTGACAACTTTTTCCTTGCAACCTTGGACGTACAAAGTCTTTATACATCCATACCACATGTAGGTGGCATCGAGGCCGTGTCCTGGACTATAGATTCTGACACAACTGGCCTGTGGAACCAAGCTAAGAAGACTTACGTACTCAATCTCCTCAAATTCATCCTTACGGAAAACTATTTTCTTTTCGAGGATCAACTCTATCTCCAGCAAGTTGGCACCGCTATGGGGTCCAACGTAGCCCCCACTTACGCTAACATCTATATGGACCACCTTGAAGTCACCGGCATTTACAGAACTCCTCTCTTCAAACATTGCGTAATCTGGAAAAGATATATAGATGATGTATTCGTATGTTGGCAAGGCACAGAAGGTGAGTTTACTCAGTTCATCATGGATATAAACTCCATCAATAACCATATCAACTTCACCTCGGAACTGGATGCGCACAAAGTTTCCTTTTTGGATACCACCGTCACCCGTGTAGGCAACACACTAGAAACGGATATCTACACCAAACCAACAGATAAAAATAATCTACTCCTCTATAGCAGCTTCCACCCTGAGCACTGCAAAAAAGGTCTCCCCTACAGCCAATTGGTACGCACCAAGAGGATTGTAAGCAATCCCGTGATCCTGGAGACCAGACTTGATGAAATGTCAAAGAAATTCTCTGACCGAGGGTATGACCACAAGCTATTACTATCACAGAGAAAACGGCTATCCACTATTCCTAGAGACGCACTCATGACACCTAAGAAGAGTGATAAATCTACGTCTCGCATACCATTTGTCTCACCATACACCAACGCCAGCACCAAAATCAGGAAAGCCATTATGAAAAACTGGCACATATTGCAAGCCGACACCAACCTTCCCGCTCCTCTCCATGACCTACCACTCTTCTCCTATGCCAGATCCCACAACCTCAGGGACTCCTTAGTCTCGGCAGATGTGGGTAGCAGGAAAACAAAATCCAGATTCCTTACAGAACCCAAATTTGGCACATTCCCTTGTCTCAGCTGTAATCACTGTAACAGCATCATCAAAGGCCACTCATTCCTACACCCTCATCGTGGCACAAAATATAGAATCAATGATTACTATACATGTGACTCCACCTACGTGATCTACATCCTTAAATGTCCTTGCGGACTATTATATGTAGGTGAGACCACAAGACAGATCAAGAAAAGGGTATCTGAACATAAAACATCTATTAGAGCTGCCCTCGCCGGTGGGAATACCAACAAGGCACCAGTAGCCAAACACTTTAGAGACGCAGGACACAATGTCAACCAACTCAGGTTTCAAGTCATAGATGGAGTAGCCCCCCTTAGAAGAGGTGGCAGCCGTGAAAAAACTCTCAAACAAAAAGAAACTAGGTGGATCAGCATACTAGACACTGTCTCCCCCAGAGGGTTAAATGAAGACTATGAGCTAATTCACTTCCTCTAATATCCATTCTCTCTCTATCTTCTCTAGTATTCCCTCTATGAGCCTATGCACCTATGAGTCCCCCTACCTACCTCTTTTCCCCACACACTCTTTAGCCACCTTCTGAGCCCCCTAACCCTCCCCCCCTTTTTTGTTCCCCCACCTCCCCTTTCCCTTCCCTGTTCAGTGCATTTTTTCCCCACCCTCCCCCTCCCCAGTCCCCCCGTGTCCCGTTCCTTCTTTTTTTCCCCCCCTCCCTGACCCATTCTTTATTTCCCTCCCCAGTGTTCCCAGCTCCCTCCCCCCGTTTTTCCTCTGTCCCCTCTCCCCCCTATGTTTGGGTACATGTCCCTTTGAATGTGCATCACGTGTTGTGTATAATGCACTTCTACTTATTTTTTCTGTAGTGCAGCAGAGACATGAGAGGCGACTTGCTCTCATGCCATCTAGAGCAGTCTGAACGCTCAGCTGCTTCTTTTTCTATTTTTTTCTACTTTTTTTCGCATCCAATATTACCCGCCCCCGGACACGCCCACTGGGCGTGACCGCTAAGCGCCCGTCGGCGCATACAGTATGACGCTACCCCTGGAAACGAGCACTTAAGGCCAGCTGTATCCACATCCCGGCAAGGCCCTGGAAGGAGATCTACTCCGAGCGCGTCGCCCTGTGCCCAGCCTCAGCAGCTAATGCCCAGGATTGCACCTGCATCACTCAAGGTTTTTTTAGTTTTTTTAGTTTAGAGTTGTGTTATGGACCTTTCACTCTCTACTACTTTTTCGTTATTCTTTTCATTTTTACCGTTTTTTTCGTTTTTTTGCCAGTGAAGACTTTACTCTGCATGTACTTACTATTTCATTTTTGGATCTACGTTTTTTTCTTTTGATACTACTTTACTTGTTATGGTATTGTTTTGATGCAGGTCCCTGGATTTATTTCAGCAGGAGGCTCTCTTGTGGACTCTTTTTTTGCCATAAGATTTTTTTCTTTAGTACTTATTTCTTGTACTCCCTTATATATATCCACTTTTTCTATTTTTTTGTGTGCTTATTGTTATTTTTAGTGGTCGGCCGTGTACTGGACATATATTACTTGCCTTTTCTATACCCTTTTTGAGCCCTTGACCATTTCATTTTTGGATATACTCTGTACTCATATATTTTTTGTTTTTTGGCTTTGTATATATTTTTTTGTGCTTATTTTTTTGTGCTTTCTTTCTACTTTTCCTGCAGTTCCTGTATTTTTTCTATTTTTCATTTTTACATTTTTGTACTTTTGTACCTTTATTTTTTTCTCTTTTTTGCATATTTCTCTGCTGTGCCTGTCCCTAGCCTACATTGCATTCCTGCATATATTTGCTCTTTTGTTTTTTCTCCTATTTTTTGCTCATTATTTATTTTTACTATTTTTTTCATTTATTACGCATTTTGTTACACCTCTTTTTCTCCTTACCATATTACCTAGATGTGTCGTTCCTATCCCATTCATTAAATAAATATATTTTTATTCATACTTCAGTGTGCATGTCTGCTTACTTGTTTCAATATATTTTCCATATATATGCCCCCTAGGAGAGAGCATACAAGCAGTCTATCATATTGCACCTGTACTTATTACGTATCCCAGGTTGGCAGTTCTCTAAACCCTTATTCTACTTTAGTTTATTGTCTCCTACGAGAACTCCCTCCCTTCCTGTTTATATACGATACATCTTATCCTTTACGGCTCCGATTGAGCCCACTAATCTGTATTTCCAGATTACTCATCATAGGAGAATCCTTTACCTGTCCTCTATATATTACGTTCTTACCCTATACTCTAACCCATTACATCTTATCTCGTACCCCTACATTACCCGACACTTAGTCTACTTTATCGACCCCCCTACCTTCCCCAGCCCCACTTATAGATCTATTCCTCACTCTCCCTTTCTCTTTATCTTATCTGTCATTCTCCTAATTTGTTCCCTCCTTTACTATACATACTCTATTGCCCACATTTATGGATACCTTCGCTTACAATGATCAGGATTTTGACAGGATTGTCTCAAATAGATCGAATAGACAATTCCTAGGACAGGGTACAGATAGTATCGCATCTAAACTAGAAAGAGAACTTAAGAAAAAGATCAACACTGAATTACACTCTGACACCCTGATCGAATATCTTAAGATAAGAAGGATCCCACGCGGCCTACGGGTACGCTTACGCCCTAACCTATGCAAGGACAATACACAGTTCTGTTTGAAATGGTACAAAATCCTGAACAAATGTTCTTTTGATCTAATGCTATTAACGGTTGAGACCCTACAGACTGATCTAGAAAAATCCACGGAAGACCTGGCCAAATTGGAAAAAGAAGTCGAACAAACCTTTGCACCACAGAAACTGGAAGAGCTCAAACAGAGTTTAGATACCAAACTAGCCACATACAAAAAAGAGACCGAAGAATTCAAGAAAAAGAAATTCCAAAGGGACGAACGGGACTACGAGCAAGACAGGGTATACAGCTGGTACGATCGCAGAGACGCCAGACAGTACCCGAAACCCACAACCCGGACACGTCCACTAAGATGGCAAGATACAGGTACTACATCCTCTTCCTCTTCTTCTTCCTCTTCTTTTTTAGACCTTCCTTCAACCAGTCAGCAAAGCCGACAAGAAGGGGACAACAGAAGGGACCAAACACACGGCCGCATGAGAACACGGTTCCAAACGAACCGGACTTAGTCTTTAATATCTCGGATAGATCACTAAGCATTGCAGAAATTAATACACTCAGTAAAGGCCTGTCTTTTATTCCTACACCTAACACCAATTGGCTAGAATATGACATTGCCTTTTACAAATTTTCTCGCAATCTAAGACTCAAAGCTTTTTTCTCCAACACTGAGCTAGATACCAACACCATCACGGACAGAACCATGCCCACTGACACCACACAGAGATCCATCAGACCATACCTCCTAGAACCCTTGACCTCACAAGACACAGACACAGAGGCTATTACTACTAATAGCTCCACCACTACTCCTAATGTTGCATCTACACACCTACCTGTGGCTGTTAAGCCTAAAAGTAAATTCCAACCTCCCAACACCAATCACTCTGTTGAGACATACATCAACCTTACCAAAAAAGAATTGGAACGTACCAAACATAGCGAGATCAGTAACAGGTTCAAAAGGAAATATCATAACAAACCCAACTTTACTAAAGAAGAACGCCACATAATCAAAACCCTTAGATCAGATAAAAGCATCTGTATTAAACCCGCAGATAAAGGTGGTGCCCTGGTTGTCATGAATTACCACGACTACATCACTGAAATTCACTCACAGCTAGAATGTGGTAATACTTACACGAAATTAGACACAGACCCAGAACCCAGACTCCAAGATACCTTACAGAAGATGAATGACCAAGCCTTACGTGAGGGAATCATCAACAAACAACAGGTTAAATTCATGCACACTCCATTCCCCCTTACACCCATCTTCTACACCCTGCCCAAAATCCATAAACACGCCACTAAACCCCCGGGGAGACCTATAGTGGCAGGCTCGGATTCTATTTTCCAACCTGTGTCCATATTTTTGGACAAACTTCTGGCACCTTATGTCACTAGCCAACTCTCCAACATTAAAGATACCAATCATTTTCTCAGCATCATTAATACTGTCACTATTCCAGATTCTGACAACTTTTTCCTTGCAACCTTGGACGTACAAAGTCTTTATACATCCATACCACATGTAGGTGGCATCGAGGCCGTGTCCTGGACTATAGATTCTGACACAACTGGCCTGTGGAACCAAGCTAAGAAGACTTACGTACTCAATCTCCTCAAATTCATCCTTACGGAAAACTATTTTCTTTTCGAGGATCAACTCTATCTCCAGCAAGTTGGCACCGCTATGGGGTCCAACGTAGCCCCCACTTACGCTAACATCTATATGGACCACCTTGAAGTCACCGGCATTTACAGAACTCCTCTCTTCAAACATTGCGTAATCTGGAAAAGATATATAGATGATGTATTCGTATGTTGGCAAGGCACAGAAGGTGAGTTTACTCAGTTCATCATGGATATAAACTCCATCAATAACCATATCAACTTCACCTCGGAACTGGATGCGCACAAAGTTTCCTTTTTGGATACCACCGTCACCCGTGTAGGCAACACACTAGAAACGGATATCTACACCAAACCAACAGATAAAAATAATCTACTCCTCTATAGCAGCTTCCACCCTGAGCACTGCAAAAAAGGTCTCCCCTACAGCCAATTGGTACGCACCAAGAGGATTGTAAGCAATCCCGTGATCCTGGAGACCAGACTTGATGAAATGTCAAAGAAATTCTCTGACCGAGGGTATGACCACAAGCTATTACTATCACAGAGAAAACGGCTATCCACTATTCCTAGAGACGCACTCATGACACCTAAGAAGAGTGATAAATCTACGTCTCGCATACCATTTGTCTCACCATACACCAACGCCAGCACCAAAATCAGGAAAGCCATTATGAAAAACTGGCACATATTGCAAGCCGACACCAACCTTCCCGCTCCTCTCCATGACCTACCACTCTTCTCCTATGCCAGATCCCACAACCTCAGGGACTCCTTAGTCTCGGCAGATGTGGGTAGCAGGAAAACAAAATCCAGATTCCTTACAGAACCCAAATTTGGCACATTCCCTTGTCTCAGCTGTAATCACTGTAACAGCATCATCAAAGGCCACTCATTCCTACACCCTCATCGTGGCACAAAATATAGAATCAATGATTACTATACATGTGACTCCACCTACGTGATCTACATCCTTAAATGTCCTTGCGGACTATTATATGTAGGTGAGACCACAAGACAGATCAAGAAAAGGGTATCTGAACATAAAACATCTATTAGAGCTGCCCTCGCCGGTGGGAATACCAACAAGGCACCAGTAGCCAAACACTTTAGAGACGCAGGACACAATGTCAACCAACTCAGGTTTCAAGTCATAGATGGAGTAGCCCCCCTTAGAAGAGGTGGCAGCCGTGAAAAAACTCTCAAACAAAAAGAAACTAGGTGGATCAGCATACTAGACACTGTCTCCCCCAGAGGGTTAAATGAAGACTATGAGCTAATTCACTTCCTCTAATATCCATTCTCTCTCTATCTTCTCTAGTATTCCCTCTATGAGCCTATGCACCTATGAGTCCCCCTACCTACCTCTTTTCCCCACACACTCTTTAGCCACCTTCTGAGCCCCCTAACCCTCCCCCCCTTTTTTGTTCCCCCACCTCCCCTTTCCCTTCCCTGTTCAGTGCATTTTTTCCCCACCCTCCCCCTCCCCAGTCCCCCCGTGTCCCGTTCCTTCTTTTTTTCCCCCCCTCCCTGACCCATTCTTTATTTCCCTCCCCAGTGTTCCCAGCTCCCTCCCCCCGTTTTTCCTCTGTCCCCTCTCCCCCCTATGTTTGGGTACATGTCCCTTTGAATGTGCATCACGTGTTGTGTATAATGCACTTCTACTTATTTTTTCTGTAGTGCAGCAGAGACATGAGAGGCGACTTGCTCTCATGCCATCTAGAGCAGTCTGAACGCTCAGCTGCTTCTTTTTCTATTTTTTTCTACTTTTTTTCGCATCCAATATTACCCGCCCCCGGACACGCCCACTGGGCGTGACCGCTAAGCGCCCGTCGGCGCATACAGTATGACGCTACCCCTGGAAACGAGCACTTAAGGCCAGCTGTATCCACATCCCGGCAAGGCCCTGGAAGGAGATCTACTCCGAGCGCGTCGCCCTGTGCCCAGCCTCAGCAGCTAATGCCCAGGATTGCACCTGCATCACTCAAGGTTTTTTTAGTTTTTTTAGTTTAGAGTTGTGTTATGGACCTTTCACTCTCTACTACTTTTTCGTTATTCTTTTCATTTTTACCGTTTTTTTCGTTTTTTTGCCAGTGAAGACTTTACTCTGCATGTACTTACTATTTCATTTTTGGATCTACGTTTTTTTCTTTTGATACTACTTTACTTGTTATGGTATTGTTTTGATGCAGGTCCCTGGATTTATTTCAGCAGGAGGCTCTCTTGTGGACTCTTTTTTTGCCATAAGATTTTTTTCTTTAGTACTTATTTCTTGTACTCCCTTATATATATCCACTTTTTCTATTTTTTTGTGTGCTTATTGTTATTTTTAGTGGTCGGCCGTGTACTGGACATATATTACTTGCCTTTTCTATACCCTTTTTGAGCCCTTGACCATTTCATTTTTGGATATACTCTGTACTCATATATTTTTTGTTTTTTGGCTTTGTATATATTTTTTTGTGCTTATTTTTTTGTGCTTTCTTTCTACTTTTCCTGCAGTTCCTGTATTTTTTCTATTTTTCATTTTTACATTTTTGTACTTTTGTACCTTTATTTTTTTCTCTTTTTTGCATATTTCTCTGCTGTGCCTGTCCCTAGCCTACATTGCATTCCTGCATATATTTGCTCTTTTGTTTTTTCTCCTATTTTTTGCTCATTATTTATTTTTACTATTTTTTTCATTTATTACGCATTTTGTTACACCTCTTTTTCTCCTTACCATATTACCTAGATGTGTCGTTCCTATCCCATTCATTAAATAAATATATTTTTATTCATACTTCAGTGTGCATGTCTGCTTACTTGTTTCAATATAAATAATATAACAAGTCTCTATAATATTATTATTATTTATAAAGCACCAACATATACCACAGCGCTGTACAATGGAGTAAATAAACCATACAAATGGTATATAACATAACAAGACTCTTTAATATTATTATTATTAATTATAATGCACCAACATATTCCACAGCGCTGTACAATGGAGTAAATAAACCATACAAATGGTACATAACATAACAAGTCTCTTTAATATTATTATTATTATTTATAAAGCGCCAACATATTCCACAGCGCTGTACAATGGAGTAAATAAACCATACAAATGGGAAATAACATAACAAGTCTCTTTAATATTATTATTATTATTTATAAAGCGCCAACATTTTCCACAGCGCTGTACAATGGAGTAAATAAACCATACAAATGGGAAATAACATAACAAGTCTCTTTAATATTATTATTATTTATAAAGTGCCAACATATTCCACAGCGCTGTACAATGGAGTAAATAAACCATACAAATGTTAAATAATATAACAAGTCTCTATAATATTATTATTATTCATAAAGCGCCAACATATACCACAGGGCTGTACAATGGAGTAAATAAACCATACAAATGTGAAATAACATAACAAGTCTCTTTAATATTATTATTATTTATAAAGCGCCAACATATTCCACAGCGCTGTACAATGGAGTAAATAAACCATACAAATGGGAAATAACATAACAAGTCTCTTTAATATTATTATTATTTATAAAGCGCCAACATATTCCACAGCGCTGTACAATGGAGTAAATAAACCATACAAATGTTAAATAATATAACAAGTCTCTATAATATTATTATTATTCATAAAGCGCCAACATATACCACAGGGCTGTACAATGGAGTAAATAAACCATACACATGTGAAATAACATAACAAGTCTCTTTAATATTATTATTATTTATAAAGCGCCAACATATTCCACAGCGCTGTACAATGGAGTAAATAAACCATACAAATGGTAAGTAACATAACAAGTCTCTTTAATATTATTATTATTTATAAAGCGCCAACATATTCCACAGCGCTGTACAATGGATTAAATAAACCATAGAAATGTGAAATAACATAACAAGTCTCTTTAATATTATTATTATTATTTATAAAGCGCCAACATATTCCACAGCGCTGTACAATGGAGTAAATAAACCATACAAATGGTACATAACATAACAAGTCTCTTTAATATTATTATTATTATTTATAAAGCGCCAACATATTCCACAGCGCTGTACAATGGAGTAAATAAACCATACAAATGGGATATAACATAACAAGTCTCTTTAATATTATTATTATTATTTATAAAGCGCCAACATATACCACAGCGCTGTACAATGGAGTAAATAAACCATACAATTGGTACATAACATAACAAGTCTTTTTAATATTATTATTATTATTTATAAAGCACCAACATATACCACAGCGCTGTACAATGGAGTAAATAAACCATACAAATGGTATATAACATAACAAGTCTCTTTAATATTATTATTATTATTTATAATGCACCAACATATTCCACAGCGCTGTACAATGGAGTAAATAAACCATACAAATGGTACATAACATAACAAGTCTCTTTAATATTATTATTATTATTTATAAAGCGCCAACATATTCCACAGCGCTGTACAATGGAGTAAATAAACCATACAAATGGGAAATAACATAACAAGTCTCTTTAATATTATTATTATTATTTATAAAGCGCCAACATATTCCACAGCGCTGTACAATGGAGTAAATAAACCATACAAATGGGAAATAACATAACAAGTCTCTTTAATATTATTATTATTTATAAAGCGCCAACATATTCCACAGCGCTGTACAATGGAGTAAATAAACCATACAAATGTTAAATAATATAACAAGTCTCTATAATATTATTATTATTCATAAAGCGCCAACATATACCACAGCGCTGTACAATGGAGTAAATAAACCATACAAATGGGAAATAACATAACAAGTCTCTTTAATATTAATATTATTTATAAAGCGCCAACATATTCCACAGCGCTGTACAATGGAGTAAATAAACCATACAAATGTTAAATAATATAACAAGTCTCTATAATATTATTATTATTCATAAAGCGCCAACATATTCCACAGCGCTGTACAATGGAGTAAATAAACCATACACATGTGAAATAACATAACAAGTCTCTTTAATATTATTATTATTATTTATAAAGCGCCAACATATTCCACAACGCTGTACAATGGATTAAATAAACCAAACAAATGGTAAGTAACATAACAAGTCTCTTTAATATTATTATTATTATTTATAAAGCGCCAACATATTCCACAGCGCTGTACAATGGAGTAAATAAACCATACAAATGGTACATAACATAACAAGTCTCTTTAATATTATTATTATTATTTATAAAGCGCCAACATATTCCACAGCGCTGTACAATGGAGTAAATAAACCATACAAATGGTACATAACATAACAAGTCTTTTTAATATTATTATTATTATTTATAAAGCGCCAACATATTCCACAGCGCTGTACAAAGGATTAAATAAACCATACAAATGGGAAATAACATAACAAGTCTCTTTAATATTATTATTATTATTTATAAAGCGCCAACATATTCCAAAGCCCTGTACAATGGAGTAAATAAACCATACAAATGGTACATAACATAACAAGTCTCTTTAATATTATTATTATTATTTATAAAGCGCCAACATATTCCACAGCGCTGTACAATGGAGTAAATAAACCATACAAATGGGAAATAACATAACAAATCTCTTTAATATTATTATTATTATTTATAAAGAGCCAACATATACCACAGCGCTGTACAATGGAGTAAATAAACCATACAAATGGTAAATAATATAACAAGTCTCTTTAATATTATTATTATTATTTATTAAGCGCCAGCATATTCCACAGCGCTGTACAATGAAGTAAATAAACCATACAAATGGTAAATAATATAACAAGTATCTGTAATATTATTATTATTTATATAGCGCCAACATATTCCACAGCTCTGTACAATGGAGTAAATAAACCATACAAATGGTAAGTAACATAACAAGTCTCTTTAATATTATTATTATTATTATTATTATTTATAAAGCGTCAACATATTCCACAGCGCTGTACAATTTAGTAAATAAACCATACAAATTGGAAATAACATAACAAGTCTCTTTTACATTATTATTATTTATAAAGCGCCAACATAATCCACAGCGCTGTACAATGGAGTAAATAAACCATACAAATGGTAAATAACATAAAAAGTCTCTATAATATTACTATTATTTATAAAGCTCCAACATATACCACAGCGCTGTACAATGGAGTAAATAAACCATACAAATGGTAAATAACATAACAAGTCTCTTTAATATTATTATTATTATTTATAAAGCACCAACATATACCACAGCGCTGTACAATGGAGTAAATAAACCATACAAATGGTATATAACATAACAAGTCTCTTTAATATTATTATTATTATTTATAAAGCTCCAACATATACCACAGCGCTGTACAATGGAGTAAATAAACCATACAAATGGGAAATAACATAACAAGTCTCTTTAATATTATTATTATTATTTATAAAGCACCAACATACACCACAGCGCTGTACAATGGAGTAAATAAACCATACAAATGGTATATAACATAACAAGTCTCTTTAATATTATTATTATTATTATTTATAAAGCACCAACATATACCACAGCGCTGTACAATGGAGTAAATAAACCATACAAATGGTATATAACATAACAAGTCTCTTTAATATTATTATTATTATTTATAAAGCACCAACATATACCACAGCGCTGTACAATGGAGTAAATAAACCATACAAATGGTATATAACATAACAAGTCTCTTTAATATTATTAATATTATTTATAAAGCGCCAACATATTCCACAGATCTCTACAATGGGGTATATGAACCATAAAATGGGAAATAACATAACAAGTTTCTTTAATATTATTATTATTATTTATAAAGCACCAACATATTCCTCAGCGCTGTACAATGGAGGAAATAAACGATACAAATGGTAAATAACATAACAAGTCTCTTTAATATTATTATTATTATTTATAAAGCACCAACATATACCACAGTGCTGTACAATGGAGTAAATAAACCATACAAATGGGAAATAACATTACAAGTCTCTATAATATTGTTATTATTTATAAAACACCAACATATTCCACAGCGCTGTACAATGGAGTAAATAAACCATACAAATGGGAAATAACATAACAAGTCTCTTTAATATTATTATTATTATTATTATTTATAAAGCACCAACATATACCACAGCGCTGTACAATGGAGTAAATAAACCATACAAATGGTACATAACATAACAAGTCTCTTTAATATTATTATTATTTATAAAGCGCCAACATATTCCACCGCGCTGTACAATGGAGTAAATAAACCATACAAATGGGAAATAACATAACAAGTCTCTTTAATATTATTATTATTATATATAAAGCACCAACATATACCACAGCGCTGTACAATGGAGTAAATAAACCATACAAATGGTAAATAACATAACAAGTCTCTTTAATATTATTATTATTATTTATAATGCACCAACATATTCCACAGCGCTGTACAATGGAGTAAATAAACCATACAAATGGTAAATAACATAACAAGTCTCTTTAATATTATTATTATTATTTATAATGCACCAACATATTCCACAGCGCTGTACAATGGAGTAAATAAACCATACAAATGGTAAATAATATAGCAAGTCTCTTTAATATTATTATTATTTGTAAAGTGCAAACATATTCCACAGCGCTGTACAATGGAGTAAATAAACCATACAAATGGTAAATAACATAACAAGTCTCTATAATATTATTATTATTTATAAAACACAAACATATTCCACAGCGCTGTACAATGGAGTAAATAAACCATACAAATGGGAAATAACATAACAAGTCTCTTTAATATTATTATTATTATTTATAAAGCACCAACATATACCACAGCGCTGTACAATGGAGTAAATAAACCATACAAATGGGAAATAACATAACAAGTCTCTTTAATATTATTATTATTATTTATAAAGCACCAACATATACCACAGTGCTGTACAATGGAGTAAATAAACCATACAAATGGGAAATAACATTACAAGTCTCTATAATATTGTTATTATTTATAAAACACCAACATATTCCACAGCGCTGTACAATGGAGTAAATAAACCATACAAATGGGAAATAACATAACAAGTCTCTTTAATATTATTATTATTATTATTATTTATAAAGCACCAACATATACCACAGCGCTGTACAATGGAGTAAATAAACCATACAAATGGTACATAACATAACAAGTCTCTTTAATATTATTATTATTTATAAAGCGCCAACATATTCCACCGCGCTGTACAATGGAGTAAATAAACCATACAAATGGGAAATAACATAACAAGTCTCTTTAATATTATTATTATTATATATAAAGCACCAACATATACCACAGCGCTGTACAATGGAGTAAATAAACCATACAAATGGTAAATAACATAACAAGTCTCTTTAATATTATTATTATTATTTATAATGCACCAACATATTCCACAGCGCTGTACAATGGAGTAAATAAACCATACAAATGGTAAATAACATAACAAGTCTCTTTAATATTATTATTATTATTTATAATGCACCAACATATTCCACAGCGCTGTACAATGGAGTAAATAAACCATACAAATGGTAAATAATATAGCAAGTCTCTTTAATATTATTATTATTTGTAAAGTGCAAACATATTCCACAGCGCTGTACAATGGAGTAAATAAACCATACAAATGGTAAATAACATAACAAGTCTCTATAATATTATTATTATTTATAAAACACAAACATATTCCACAGCGCTGTACAATGGAGTAAATAAACCATACAAATGGGAAATAACATAACAAGTCTCTTTAATATTATTATTATTATTTATAAAGCACCAACATATACCACAGCGCTGTACAATGGAGTAAATAAACCATACAAATGGTATATAACATAACAAGTCTCTTTAATATTATTATTATTATTTATAAAGCACCAACATATTCCACAGCGCTGTACAATGGAGTAAATAAACCATACAAATGGTACATAACATAACAAGTCTCTTTAATATTATTATTATTATTTATAAAGCGCCAACATAATCCACAGCGCTGTACAATGGAGTAAATAAACCATACAAATGGGAAATAACATAACAAGACTCTTTAATATTATTATTATTATTTATAAAGCGCCAACATATTCCACAGCGCTGTACAATGGAGTAAATAAACCATACAAATGGTAAATAACATAAATAGTCTCTTTAATATTATTATTATTTATAAAGCGCCAACATATTCCACTGCGCTGTACAATGGAGTAAATAAACCATACAAATGTGAAATAACATAACAAGTCTCTTTAATATTATTATTATTATTTATAAAGCACCAACATATACCACAGCGCTGTACAATGGAGTAAATAAACCATACAAATGGTAAGTAACATAACAAGTCTCTTTAATATTATTATTATTATTTATAAAGCGCCAACATATTCCACAGCGCTGTACAATGGAGTTAATAAACCATACAAATGGGAAATAACATAACAAGTCTCTTTAATATTATTATTATTATTTATAAAGCACCAACATATACCACAGCGCTGTACAATGGAGTAAATAAACCATACAAATGGTATATAACATAACAAGTCTCTTTAATATTATTATTATTATTTATAATGCACCATCATATTCCACAGAGCTGTACAATGGAGTAAATAAACCATACAAATGGTACATAACATAACAAGTCTCTTTAATATTATTATTATTATTTATAAAGCGCCAACATATTCCACAGCGCTGTACAATGGAGTAAATAAACCATACAAATGGGAAATAACATAACAAGTCTCTTTAATATTATTATTATTATTTATAAAGCGCCAACATATTCCACAGCGCTTTACAATGGAGTAAATAAACCATACAAATGGGAAATAACATAACAAGTCTCTTTAATATTATTATTATTTATAAAGCGCCAACATATTCCACAGCGCTGTACAATGGAGTAAATAAACCATACAAATGTTAAATAATATAACAAGTCTCTATAATATTATTATTATTCATAAAGCGCCAACATATACCACAGGGCTGTACAATGGAGTAAATAAACCATACAAATGTGAAATAACATAACAAGTCTCTTTAATATTATTATTATTTATAAAGCGCCAACATATTCCACAGCGCTGTACAATGGAGTAAATAAACCATACAAATGGGAACTAACATAACAAGTCTCATTAATATTATTATTATTTATAAAGCACCAACATATTCCACAGCGCTGTACAATGGAGTAAATAAACCATACAAATGGTACATAACATAACAAGTCTCTTTAATATTATTATTATTATTTATAAAGCGCCAACATAATCCACAGCGCTGTACAATGGAGTAAATAAACCATACAAATGGGAAATAACATAACAAGACTCTTTAATATTATTATTATTATTTATAAAGCGCCAACATATTCCACAGCGCTGTACAATGGAGTAAATAAACCATACAAATGGTAAATAACATAAATAGTCTCTTTAATATTATTATTATTTATAAAGCGCCAACATATTCCACTGCGCTGTACAATGGAGTAAATAAACCATACAAATGGGAAATAACATAACAAGTCTCTTTAATATTATTATTATTATTTATGAAGCACCAACATATACCACAGCGCTGTACAATGGAGTAAATAAACCATACAAATGGTATATAACATAACAAGTCTCTTTAATATTATTATTATTATTTATAAAGCACCAACATATACATCAGCGCTGTACAATGGAGTAAATAAACCATACAAATGGTAAGTAACATAACAAGTCTCTTTAATATTATTATTATTATTTATAAAGCGCCAACATATTCCACAGCGCTGTACAATGGAGTAAATAAACCATACAAATGGGAAATAACATAACAAGTCTCTTTAATATTATTATTATTATTTATAAAGCACCAACATATACCACAGCGCTGTACAATGGAGTAAATAAACCATACAAATGGTACATAACATAACAAGTCTCTTTAATATTATTATTATTTATAAAGCGCCAACATATTCCACAGCGCTGTACAATGGAGTAAATAAACCATACAAATGGGAAATAACATAACAAGTCTCTTTAATATTATTATTATTATTTATGAAGCACCAACATATACCACAGCGCTGTACAATGGAGTAAATAAACCATACAAATGGTATATAACATAACAAGTCTCTTTAATATTATTATTATTATTTATAATGCACCAACATATTCCACAGCGCTGTACAATGGAGTAAATAAACCATACAAATGGTACATAACATAACAAGTCTCTTTAATATTATTATTATTATTTATAAAGCGCCAACATATTCCACAGCGCTGTACAATGGAGTAAATAAACCATACAAATGGGAAATAACATAACAAGTCTCTTTAATATTATTATTATTATTTATAAAGCGCCAACATATTCCACAGCGCTTTACAATGGAGTAAATAAACCATACAAATGGGAAATAACATAACAAGTCTCTTTAATATTATTATTATTTATAAAGCGCCAACATATTCCACAGCGCTGTACAATGGAGTAAATAAACCATACAAATCTTAAATAATATAACAAGTCTCTATAATATTATTATTATTCATAAAGCGCCAACATATACCACAGGGCTGTACAATGGAGTAAATAAACCATACAAATGTGAAATAACATAACAAGTCTCTTTAATATTATTATTATTTATAAAGCGCCAACATATTCCACAGCGCTGTACAATGGAGTAAATAAACCATACAAATGGGAAATAACATAACAAGTCTCTTTAATATTATTATTATTTATAAAGCGCCAACATATTCCACAGCGCTGTACAATGGAGTAAATAAACCATACAAATGTTAAATAATATAACAAGTCTCTATAATATTATTATTATTCATAAAGCGCCAACATATACCACAGGGCTGTACAATGGAGTAAATAAACCATACACATGTGAAATAACATAACAAGTCTCTTTAATATTATTATTATTTATAAAGCGCCAACATATTCCACAGCGCTGTACAATGGAGTAAATAAACCATACAAATGGTAAGTAACATAACAAGTCTCTTTAATATTATTATTATTATTTATAAAGCGCCAACATATTCCACAGCGCTGTACAATGGATTAAATAAACCATACAAATGGGAAATAACATAACAAGTCTCTTTAATATTATTATTATTATTTATAAAGCGCCAACATATTCCACAGCGCTGTACAATGGAGTAAATAAACCATACAAATGGTACATAACATAACAAGTCTCTTTAATATTATTATTATTATTTATAAAGCGCCAACATATACCACAGCGCTGTACAATGGAGTAAATAAACCATACAAATGGTACATAACATAAGAAGTCTTTTTAATATTATTATTATTATTTATAAAGCGCCAACATATTCCACAGCGCTGTACAATGGATTAAATAAACCATACAAATGTGAAATAACATAACAAGTCTCTTTAATATTATTATTATTATTTATAAAGCGCCAACATATTCCAAAGCCCTGTACAATGGAGTAAATAAACCATACAAATGGTACATAACATAACAAGTCTCTTTAATATTATTATTATTATTTATAAAGCGCCAACATATTCCACAGCGCTGTACAATGGAGTAAATAAACCATACAAATGGGAAATAACATTACAAGTCTCTTTAATATTATTATTATTATTTATAAAGCGCCAACATATTCCACAGCGCTTTACAATGGAGTAAATAAACCATACAAATGTTAAATAATATAACAAGTCTCTATAATATTATTATTATTCATAAAGTGCCAACATATACCACAGGGCTGTACAATGGAGTAAATAAACCATACACATGTGAAATAACATAACAAGTCTCTTTAATATTATTATTATTTATAAAGCGCCAACATTTTCCACAGCGCTGTACAATGGAGTAAATAAACCATACAAATGGTAAGTAACATAACAAGTCTCTTTAATATTATTATTATTATTTATAAAGCGCCAACATATTCCACAGCGCTGTACAATGGAGTAAATAAACCATACAAATGGGAAATAACATAACAAGTCTCTTTAATATTATTATTATTTATAAAGCGCCAACATATTCCACAGCGCTGTACAATGGAGTAAATAAACCATACAAATGTTAAATAATATAACAAGTCTCTATAATATTATTATTATTCATAAAGCGCCAACATATACCACAGCGCTGTACAATGGAGTAAATAAACCATACAAATGGGAAATAACATAACAAGTCTCTTTAATATTAATATTATTTATAAAGCGCCAACATATTCCACAGCGCTGTACAATGGAGTAAATAAACCATACAAATGTTAAATAATATAACAAGTCTCTATAATATTATTATTATTCATAAAGCGCCAACATATTCCACAGCGCTGTACAATGGAGTAAATAAACCATACACATGTGAAATAACATAACAAGTCTCTTTAATATTATTATTATTATTTATAAAGCACCAACATATTCCACAACGCTGTACAATGGATTAAATAAACCAAACAAATGGTAAGTAACATAACAAGTCTCTTTAATATTATTATTATTATTTATAAAGCGCCAACATATTCCACAGCGCTGTACAATGGAGTAAATAAACCATACAAATGGTACATAACATAACAAGTCTCTTTAATATTATTATTATTATTTATAAAGCGCCAACATATTCCACAGCGCTGTACAATGGAGTAAATAAACCATACAAATGGTACATAACATAACAAGTCTTTTTAATATTATTATTATTATTTATAAAGCGCCAACATATTCCACAGCGCTGTACAAAGGATTAAATAAACCATACAAATGGGAAATAACATAACAAGTCTCTTTAATATTATTATTATTATTTATAAAGCGCCAACATATTCCAAAGCCCTGTACAATGGAGTAAATAAACCATACAAATGGTACATAACATAACAAGTCTCTTTAATATTATTATTATTATTTATAAAGCGCCAACATATTCCACAGCGCTGTACAATGGAGTAAATAAACCATACAAATGGGAAATAACATAACAAATCTCTTTAATATTATTATTATTATTTATAAAGAGCCAACATATACCACAGCGCTGTACAATGGAGTAAATAAACCATACAAATGGTAAATAATATAACAAGTCTCTTTAATATTATTATTATTATTTATTAAGCGCCAGCATATTCCACAGCGCTGTACAATGAAGTAAATAAACCATACAAATGGTAAATAATATAACAAGTATCTGTAATATTATTATTATTTATATAGCGCCAACATATTCCACAGCTCTGTACAATGGAGTAAATAAACCATACAAATGGTAAGTAACATAACAAGTCTCTTTAATATTATTATTATTATTATTATTATTTATAAAGCGTCAACATATTCCACAGCGCTGTACAATTTAGTAAATAAACCATACAAATTGGAAATAACATAACAAGTCTCTTTTACATTATTATTATTTATAAAGCGCCAACATAATCCACAGCGCTGTACAATGGAGTAAATAAACCATACAAATGGTAAATAACATAAAAAGTCTCTATAATATTACTATTATTTATAAAGCTCCAACATATACCACAGCGCTGTACAATGGAGTAAATAAACCATACAAATGGTATATAACATAACAAGTCTCTTTAATATTATTATTATTATTTATAAAGCTCCAACATATACCACAGCGCTGTACAATGGAGTAAATAAACCATACAAATGGTATATAACATAACAAGTCTCTTTAATATTATTATTATTATTTATAAAGCTCCAACATATACCACAGCGCTGTACAATGGAGTAAATAAACCATACAAATGGGAAATAACATAACAAGTCTCTTTAATATTATTATTATTATTTATAAAGCACCAACATACACCACAGCGCTGTACAATGGAGTAAATAAACCATACAAATGGTATATAACATAACAAGTCTCTTTAATATTATTATTATTATTATTTATAAAGCACCAACATATACCACAGCGCTGTACAATGGAGTAAATAAACCATACAAATGGTATATAACATAACAAGTCTCTTTAATATTATTATTATTATTTATAAAGCACCAACATATACCACAGCGCTGTACAATGGAGTAAATAAACCATACAAATGGTATATAACATAACAAGTCTCTTTAATATTATTAATATTATTTATAAAGCGCCAACATATTCCACAGATCTCTACAATGGGGTATATGAACCATAAAATGGGAAATAACATAACTAGTTTCTTTAATATTATTATTATTATTTATAAAGCACCAACATATTCCTCAGCGCTGTACAATGGAGGAAATAAACGATACAAATGGTAAATAACATAACAAGTCTCTTTAATATTATTATTATTATTTATAAAGCACCAACATATACCACAGTGCTGTACAATGGAGTAAATAAACCATACAAATGGGAAATAACATTACAAGTCTCTATAATATTGTTATTATTTATAAAACACCAACATATTCCACAGCGCTGTACAATGGAGTAAATAAACCATACAAATGGGAAATAACATAACAAGTCTCTTTAATATTATTATTATTATTATTATTTATAAAGCACCAACATATACCACAGCGCTGTACAATGGAGTAAATAAACCATACAAATGGTACATAACATAACAAGTCTCTTTAATATTATTATTATTTATAAAGCGCCAACATATTCCACCGCGCTGTACAATGGAGTAAATAAACCATACAAATGGGAAATAACATAACAAGTCTCTTTAATATTATTATTATTATATATAAAGCACCAACATATACCACAGCGCTGTACAATGGAGTAAATAAACCATACAAATGGTAAATAACATAACAAGTCTCTTTAATATTATTATTATTATTTATAATGCACCAACATATTCCACAGCGCTGTACAATGGAGTAAATAAACCATACAAATGGTAAATAACATAACAAGTCTCTTTAATATTATTATTATTATTTATAATGCACCAACATATACCACAGCGCTGTACAATGGAGTAAATAAACCATACAAATGGTATATAACATAACAAGTCTCTTTAATATTATTATTATTATTTATAATGCACCAACATATTCCACAGCGCTGTACAATGGAGTAAATAAACCATACAAATGGTAAATAATATAGCAAGTCTCTTTAATATTATTATTATTTGTAAAGTGCAAACATATTCCACAGCGCTGTACAATGGAGTAAATAAACCATACAAATGGTAAATAACATAACAAGTCTCTATAATATTATTATTATTTATAAAACACAAACATATTCCACAGCGCTGTACAATGGAGTAAATAAACCATACAAATGGGAAATAACATAACAAGTCTCTTTAATATTATTATTATTATTTATAAAGCACCAACATATACCACAGCGCTGTACAATGGAGTAAATAAACCATACAAATGGTATATAACATAACAAGTCTCTTTAATATTATTATTATTATTTATAAAGCACCAACATATTCCACAGCGCTGTACAATGGAGTAAATAAACCATACAAATGGTACATAACATAACAAGTCTCTTTAATATTATTATTATTATTTATAAAGCGCCAACATAATCCACAGCGCTGTACAATGGAGTAAATAAACCATACAAATGGGAAATAACATAACAAGACTCTTTAATATTATTATTATTATTTATAAAGCGCCAACATATTCCACAGCGCTGTACAATGGAGTAAATAAACCATACAAATGGTAAATAACATAAATAGTCTCTTTAATATTATTATTATTTATAAAGCGCCAACATATTCCACTGCGCTGTACAATGGAGTAAATAAACCATACAAATGTGAAATAACATAACAAGTCTCTTTAATATTATTATTATTATTTATAAAGCACCAACATATACCACAGCGCTGTACAATGGAGTAAATAAACCATACAAATGGTAAGTAACATAACAAGTCTCTTTAATATTATTATTATTATTTATAAAGCGCCAACATATTCCACAGCGCTGTACAATGGAGTTAATAAACCATACAAATGGGAAATAACATAACAAGTCTCTTTAATATTATTATTATTATTTATAAAGCACCAACATATACCACAGCGCTGTACAATGGAGTAAATAAACCATACAAATGGTATATAACATAACAAGTCTCTTTAATATTATTATTATTATTTATAATGCACCATCATATTCCACAGAGCTGTACAATGGAGTAAATAAACCATACAAATGGTACATAACATAACAAGTCTCTTTAATATTATTATTATTATTTATAAAGCGCCAACATATTCCACAGCGCTGTACAATGGAGTAAATAAACCATACAAATGGGAAATAACATAACAAGTCTCTTTAATATTATTATTATTATTTATAAAGCGCCAACATATTCCACAGCGCTTTACAATGGAGTAAATAAACCATACAAATGGGAAATAACATAACAAGTCTCTTTAATATTATTATTATTTATAAAGCGCCAACATATTCCACAGCGCTGTACAATGGAGTAAATAAACCATACAAATGTTAAATAATATAACAAGTCTCTATAATATTATTATTATTCATAAAGCGCCAACATATACCACAGGGCTGTACAATGGAGTAAATAAACCATACAAATGTGAAATAACATAACAAGTCTCTTTAATATTATTATTATTTATAAAGCGCCAACATATTCCACAGCGCTGTACAATGGAGTAAATAAACCATACAAATGGGAACTAACATAACAAGTCTCATTAATATTATTATTATTTATAAAGCACCAACATATTCCACAGCGCTGTACAATGGAGTAAATAAACCATACAAATGGTACATAACATAACAAGTCTCTTTAATATTATTATTATTATTTATAAAGCGCCAACATAATCCACAGCGCTGTACAATGGAGTAAATAAACCATACAAATGGGAAATAACATAACAAGACTCTTTAATATTATTATTATTATTTATAAAGCGCCAACATATTCCACAGCGCTGTACAATGGAGTAAATAAACCATACAAATGGTAAATAACATAAATAGTCTCTTTAATATTATTATTATTTATAAAGCGCCAACATATTCCACTGCGCTGTACAATGGAGTAAATAAACCATACAAATGGGAAATAACATAACAAGTCTCTTTAATATTATTATTATTATTTATAAAGCACCAACATATACATCAGCGCTGTACAATGGAGTAAATAAACCATACAAATGGTAAGTAACATAACAAGTCTCTTTAATATTATTATTATTATTTATAAAGCGCCAACATATTCCACAGCGCTGTACAATGGAGTAAATAAACCATACAAATGGGAAATAACATAACAAGTCTCTTTAATATTATTATTATTATTTATAAAGCACCAACATATACCACAGCGCTGTACAATGGAGTAAATAAACCATACAAATGGTACATAACATAACAAGTCTCTTTAATATTATTATTATTTATAAAGCGCCAACATATTCCACAGCGCTGTACAATGGAGTAAATAAACCATACAAATGGGAAATAACATAACAAGTCTCTTTAATATTATTATTATTATTTATGAAGCACCAACATATACCACAGCGCTGTACAATGGAGTAAATAAACCATACAAATGGTATATAACATAACAAGTCTCTTTAATATTATTATTATTATTTATAATGCACCAACATATTCCACAGCGCTGTACAATGGAGTAAATAAACCATACAAATGGTACATAACATAACAAGTCTCTTTAATATTATTATTATTATTTATAAAGCGCCAACATATTCCACAGCGCTGTACAATGGAGTAAATAAACCATACAAATGGGAAATAACATAACAAGTCTCTTTAATATTATTATTATTATTTATAAAGCGCCAACATATTCCACAGCGCTTTACAATGGAGTAAATAAACCATACAAATGGGAAATAACATAACAAGTCTCTTTAATATTATTATTATTTATAAAGCGCCAACATATTCCACAGCGCTGTACAATGGAGTAAATAAACCATACAAATCTTAAATAATATAACAAGTCTCTATAATATTATTATTATTCATAAAGCGCCAACATATACCACAGGGCTGTACAATGGAGTAAATAAACCATACAAATGTGAAATAACATAACAAGTCTCTTTAATATTATTATTATTTATAAAGCGCCAACATATTCCACAGCGCTGTACAATGGAGTAAATAAACCATACAAATGGGAAATAACATAACAAGTCTCTTTAATATTATTATTATTTATAAAGCGCCAACATATTCCACAGCGCTGTACAATGGAGTAAATAAACCATACAAATGTTAAATAATATAACAAGTCTCTATAATATTATTATTATTCATAAAGCGCCAACATATACCACAGGGCTGTACAATGGAGTATATAAACCATACACATGTGAAATAACATAACAAGTCTCTTTAATATTATTATTATTTATAAAGCGCCAACATATTCCACAGCGCTGTACAATGGAGTAAATAAACCATACACATGTGAAATAACATAACAAGTCTCTTTAATATTATTATTATTTATAAAGCGCCAACATATTCCACAGCGCTGTACAATGGAGTAAATAAACCATACAAATGGTAAGTAACATAACAAGTCTCTTTAATATTATTATTATTATTTATAAAGCGCCAACATATTCCACAGCGCTGTACAATGGATTAAATAAACCATACAAATGGGAAATAACATAACAAGTCTCTTTAATATTATTATTATTATTTATAAAGCGCCAACATATTCCACAGCGCTGTACAATGGAGTAAATAAACCATACAAATGGTACATAACATAACAAGTCTCTTTAATATTATTATTATTATTTATAAAGCGCCAACATATACCACAGCGCTGTACAATGGAGTAAATAAACCATACAAATGGTACATAACATAAGAAGTCTTTTTAAT
>JAYKOZ010000076.1:0-202135 GCA_036172795.1 Pelodytes ibericus | reverse complement strand
TTATATCCTCTATCATCGCTATCCTCCTTTATATCCTCTATCTATCCTCGCTATCCTCCTTTATATCACCTGTCTATCATCGCTATCCTCCTTTATATCCTCTATCTATCATCGCTATTCTCCTTTATATCCTCTGTCTATCATCGCTATCCTCCTTTATATCCTCTATCTATCATCGCTATTCTCCTTTATATCCTCTGTCTATCATCGCTATCCTCCTTTATATCCTCTATGTATCATCGCTATCCTCCTTTATATCCTCTGTCTATCATCACTATCCTCCTTTATATCCTCTGTCTATCATCGTTATCCCCCTTTATATCCTCTATCTATCATCGCAATCCTCCTTTATATCCTCTGTCTATCATCGCTATCGTCCTTTATATCCTCTATCTATCATCGCTATCCTCCTTTATATCCTCTGTCTATCATCTCTATCCTCCTTTAAATCCTCTGTCTATCATCTCTATCCTCCTTTATATCCTCTGTCTATCATCGCTATCGTCCTTTATATCCTCTATCTATCATCGCTATCCCCCTTTATATCCTCTGTCTATCATCGCTATCCTCCTTTATATCCTCTGTCTATCATCGCTATCCTCCTTTATATCCTCTATCTATCAACGCTATCCTCCTTTATATCCTCTGTCTATCATCTCTATCCTCCTTTAAATCCTCTGTCTATCATCTCTATCCTCCTTTATATCCTCTGTCTATCATCGCTATCCTCCTTTATATCCTCTGTCTATTATCGCTATCCTCCATTATATCCTCTATCTTCGCTATCGTCCTTTATATCCTCTGTCTATCATCGCTATCCTCCTTTATATCCTCTGTCTATCATCGCTATCCTTCTTTATATCCTCTGTCTATCATCGCTATCCTCCTTTATATCCTCTATCATCGCTATCCTCCTTTATATCCTCTATCATCGCTATCCTCCTTTATATCCTCTATCTATCATCGCTCTCCTCCTTTATATCCTCTGTCTATCATCGCTATCCTCCTTTATATCCTCTATCAATCATCGCTATCCTCCTTTATATCCTCTATCATCGCTATCCTCCTTTATATCCTCTATCATCGCTATCCTCCTTTATATCCTCTGTCTATCATCGCTATCCTCCTTTATATCCTCTATCTATCATCGCTATCCTCCTTTATATCCTCTATCTTCGCTATCCTCCTTTATATCCTCTATCTTCGCTATCCTCCTTTATATCCTCTATCTTCGCTATCCTCCTTTATATCCTCTGTCTATCATCGCTATCCTCCTTCATATCCTCTTTCTATCATCGCTATCCTCCTTCATATCCTCGGTCTATCATCGCTATCCTCCTTTATATCTTCTATCATCGCTATCCTCCTTTATATCCTCTATCATCGCTATCCTCCTTTATACCCTCTGTCTATCATCGTTATCCTCCTTTATATCCTCTATCTATCATCGCTATCCTCCTTTATATCCTCTATCATCGCTATCCTCCTTTATATCCTCTGTCTATCATCGCTATCCTCCTTTATATCCTCTATCTTCGCTATCCTACTTTATATCCTCTGTCTATCATCTATATCCTCCTTTATATTACCTGTCTATCATCGCTATCCTCCTTTATATCCTCTGTCTATCATCGCTATCCTCCTTTATATTCTCTATCTTCGCTATCCTCCTTTATATCCTCTATCATCGCTATCCTCCTTTATATCCTCTGTCTATCATCGTTATCCTCCTTTATATCCTCTGTCTATCATCGCTATCCTCCTTTATATCCTCTATCATCGCTATCCTCCTTTATATCCTCTGTCTATCATCGTTATCCTCCTTTATATCCTCTGTCTATCATCGCTATCCTCCTTTATATCCTCTATCATCGCTATCCTCCTTTATATCCTCTGTCTATCATCGCTATCTTCCTTTATATCCTCTATCATCGCTATCCTCCTTTATATCCTCTGTCTATCATCTCTATCCTCCTTTATATTACCTGTCTATCATCTCTATCCTCCTTTATATCCTCTGTCAATCATCGCTATCCTCCGTTATATCCTCTGTCTATCATCGCTATCCTCCTTTATATCCTCTATCTTCGCTATCCTCCTTTATATCCTCTGTCAATCATCGCTATCCTCCTTTATATCCTCTTTCTATCAACGCTATCCTCCTTTATATCCTCTGTCTATCATCGCTATCCTCCTTTATATCCTCTATCATCTCTATCCTCATTTATATCCTCTGTCTATCATCGCTATCCTCCTTTATATCCTCTATCTATCATCGTTATCCTTCTTTATATCCTCTGTCTATCATCGCTATCCTCCTTTATATCCTCTGTCTATCATCTCTATCCTCCTTTATATCCTCTGTCTATCATCGCTATCCTCCTTTATATCCTTTGTCTATCATCACTATCCTCCTTTATATCCTCTGTCTATCATCGCTATCCTCCTTTATATCCTCTGTCTATCATCGCTATCCCCCTTTATATCCTCTGTCTATCATCGCTATCCTCCTTTATATCCTCTATCTATCATCGCTATTCTCCTTTATATCCTCTGTCTATCATCGCTATCCTCCTTTATATCCTCTATGTATCATCGCTATCCTCCTTTATATCCTCTGTCTATCATCGCTATCTTCCTTTATATCCTCTGTCTATCATCGTTATCCCCCTTTATATCCTCTATCTATCATCGCTATCCTCCTTAATATCCTCTTTCTATCATCGCTATCCTCCTTTATATCCTCTATCTATCATCGCTATCCTCCTTTATATCCTCTGTCTATCATCGTATCCTCCTTTATATTCTCTGTCTATCATCGCTATCCTCCTTTCTATCCTCTGTCTATCATCGCTATCCTCCTTTATATCCTCTGTCTATCATCGCTATCCTTCTTTATATCCTCTGTCTATCATCGCTATCCTCCTTTATATCCTCTATCATCGCTATCCTCCTTTATATCCTCTATCATCGCTATCCTCCTTTATATCCTCTATCTATCATCGCTCTCCTCCTTTATATCCTCTGTCTATCATCGCTATCCTCCTTTATATCCTCTATCAATCATCGCTATCCTCCTTTATATCCTCTATCATCGCTATCCTCCTTTATATCCTCTATCATCGCTATCCTCCTTTATATCCTCTGTCTATCATCGCTATCCTCCTTTATATCCTCTATCTATCATCGCTATCCTCCTTTATATCCTCTATCTTCGCTATCCTCCTTTATATCCTCTATCTTCGCTATCCTCCTTTATATCCTCTATCTTCGCTATCCTCCTTTATATCCTCTGTCTATCATCGCTATCCTCCTTCATATCCTCTTTCTATCATCGCTATCCTCCTTCATATCCTCGGTCTATCATCGCTATCCTCCTTTATATCTTCTATCATCGCTATCCTCCTTTATATCCTCTATCATCGCTATCCTCCTTTATACCCTCTGTCTATCATCGTTATCCTCCTTTATATCCTCTATCTATCATCGCTATCCTCCTTTATATCCTCTATCATCGCTATCCTCCTTTATATCCTCTGTCTATCATCGCTATCCTCCTTTATATCCTCTATCTTCGCTATCCTACTTTATATCCTCTGTCTATCATCTATATCCTCCTTTATATTACCTGTCTATCATCGCTATCCTCCTTTATATCCTCTGTCTATCATCGCTATCCTCCTTTATATTCTCTATCTTCGCTATCCTCCTTTATATCCTCTATCATCGCTATCCTCCTTTATATCCTCTGTCTATCATCGTTATCCTCCTTTATATCCTCTGTCTATCATCGCTATCCTCCTTTATATCCTCTATCATCGCTATCCTCCTTTATATCCTCTGTCTATCATCGTTATCCTCCTTTATATCCTCTGTCTATCATCGCTATCCTCCTTTATATCCTCTATCATCGCTATCCTCCTTTATATCCTCTGTCTATCATCGCTATCTTCCTTTATATCCTCTATCATCGCTATCCTCCTTTATATCCTCTGTCTATCATCTCTATCCTCCTTTATATTACCTGTCTATCATCTCTATCCTCCTTTATATCCTCTGTCAATCATCGCTATCCTCCGTTATATCCTCTGTCTATCATCGCTATCCTCCTTTATATCCTCTATCTTCGCTATCCTCCTTTATATCCTCTGTCAATCATCGCTATCCTCCTTTATATCCTCTTTCTATCAACGCTATCCTCCTTTATATCCTCTGTCTATCATCGCTATCCTCCTTTATATCCTCTATCATCTCTATCCTCATTTATATCCTCTGTCTATCATCGCTATCCTCCTTTATATCCTCTATCTATCATCGTTATCCTTCTTTATATCCTCTGTCTATCATCGCTATCCTCCTTTATATCCTCTGTCTATCATCTCTATCCTCCTTTATATCCTCTGTCTATCATCGCTATCCTCCTTTATATCCTTTGTCTATCATCACTATCCTCCTTTATATCCTCTGTCTATCATCGCTATCCTCCTTTATATCCTCTGTCTATCATCGCTATCCCCCTTTATATCCTCTGTCTATCATCGCTATCCTCCTTTATATCCTCTATCTATCATCGCTATTCTCCTTTATATCCTCTGTCTATCATCGCTATCCTCCTTTATATCCTCTATGTATCATCGCTATCCTCCTTTATATCCTCTGTCTATCATCGCTATCTTCCTTTATATCCTCTGTCTATCATCGTTATCCCCCTTTATATCCTCTATCTATCATCGCTATCCTCCTTTATATCCTCTTTCTATCATCGCTATCCTCCTTTATATCCTCTATCTATCATCGCTATCCTCCTTTATATCCTCTGTCTATCATCGTATCCTCCTTTATATTCTCTGTCTATCATCGCTATCCTCCTTTATATCCTCTGTCTATCATCTCTATCCTCCTTTATATTACCTGTCTATCATCTCTATCCTCCTTTATATCCTCTGTCTATCATCGCTATCCTCCTTTATATCTTCTGTCTATTATCGCTATCCTCCATTATATCCTCTATCTTCGCTATCCTCCTTTATATCCTCTGTCTATCATCGCTATCCTCCTTTATATCCTCTGTCTATCATCGCTATCCTCCTTTATATCCTCTGTCTATCATCGCTATCCTCCTTTATATCCTCTATCATCGCTATCCTCCTTTATATCCTCTGTCTATCATCGCTATCCTCCTTTATATCCTCTGTCTATCATCGCTATCCTCCTTTATATCCTCTATCTATCATCGCTATCCTCCTTTATATCCTCTATCTATCATCGCTATCCTCCTTTATATCCTCTGTCTATAATCGCTATCCTCCTTTATATCCTCTATCTATCATCGCTATCCTCCTTTATATCCTCTATCATCGCTATCCTCCTTTATATCCTCTATCATCGCTATCCTCCTTTATATCCTCTATCATCGCTATCCTCCTTTATATCCTCTATCATCGCTATCCTCCTTTATATCCTCTGTCTATCATCGCTATCCTCCTTTATATCCTCTATCTATCATCGCTATCCTCCTTTATATCCTCTATCTATCATCGCTATCCTCCTTTATATCCTCTGTCTATCATTGCTATCCTCCTTTATATCCTCTATCATCCTTTATATCCTCTATCATCGCTATCCTCCTTTATATCCTCTATCATCGCTATCCTCCTTCATATCCTCTGTCTATCATCGCTATCCTCCTTTATATCCTCTGTCAATTATCGCTATCCTCCTTTATATCCTCTGTCTATCATCGCTATCCTCCTTTATATCCTCTGTCTATCATCGCTATCCTCCTTTATATCCTCTGTATATCATCGCTATCCTCCTTTATATCCTCTGTCTATCATCTCTATCCTCCTTTATATCCTCTGTCTATCATCGCTATCCTCCTTTATATCCTCTGTCAATCATCGCTATCCTCCTTTATATCCTCTTTCTATCATCGCTATCCTCCTTTATATCCTCTGTCTATCATCGCTATCCTCCTTTATATCCTCTATCATCGCTATCCTCCTTTATATCCTCTATCTATCATCGTTATCCTTCTTTATATCCTCTGTCTATCATCGCTATCCTCCTTTATATCCTCTGTCTATCATCGCTATCGTCCTTTATATCCTCTATCTATCATCGCAATCCTCCTTTATATCCTCTCTCTATCATCGCTATCCTCCTTTATATCCTCTATCTATCATCGCTATCCTCCTTTATATCCTCTGTCTATCATCGCTATCCTCCTTTATATCCTCTATCTATCATCTCTATCCTCCTTTATATCCTCTGTCTATCATCGCTATCCTCGTTTATATCCTCTGTCTATCATCTCTATCCTCCTTTATATCCTCTGTCTATCATCGCTATCCTCCTTTATATCCTCTATCTATCATCGCTATCCTCCTTTATATCATCTGTTTATCATCGCTATCCTCCTTTATATCCTCTGTCTATCATCGCTATCCTCCTTTATATCCTCTGTCTATCATCGCTATCCTCCTTTATATCCTCTATCATCGTTATCCTCCTTTATATCCTCTGTCTATCATCGCTATCCTCCTTTATATCCTCTGTCAATCATTGCTATCCTCCTTTCTATCCTCTGTCTATCATCGTATCCTCCTTTATATCCTCTGTCTATCATCGCTATCCTCCTTTCTATCCTCTGTCTATCATCGCTATCCTCCTTTATATCCTCTGTCTATCATCTCTATCCTCCTTTATATTACCTGTCTATCATCTCTATCCTCCTTTATATCCTCTGTCTATCATCGCTATCCTCCTTTATATCCTCTGTCTATTATCGCTATCCTCCATTATATCCTCTATCTTCGCTATCGTCCTTTATATCCTCTGTCTATCATCGCTATCCTCCTTTATATCCTCTGTCTATCATCGCTATCCTTCTTTATATCCTCTGTCTATCATCGCTATCCTCCTTTATATCCTCTATCATCGCTATCCTTCTTTATATCCTCTGTCTATCATCGCTATCCTCCTTTATATCCTCTATCTATCATCGCTATCCTCCTTTATATCCTCTATCTATCATCGCTATCCTCCTTTATATCCTCTATCTATCATCGCTATCCTCCTTTATATCCTCTGTCTATCATCGCTATCCTCCTTTATATCCTCTATCAATCATCGCTATCCTCCTTTATATCCTCTGTCTATCATCGCTATCCTCCTTTATATCCTCTATCATCGCTATCCTCCTTTATATCCTCTATCATCTCTATCCTCCTGTATATCCTCTATCTATCATCTCTATCCTCCTTTATATCCTCTATCTATCCTCGCTATCCTCCTTTATATCACCTGTCTATCATCGCTATCCTCCTTTATATCCTCTATCTATCATCGCTATTCTCCTTTATATCCTCTGTCTATCATCGCTATCCTCCTTTATATCCTCTATCTATCATCGCTATTCTCCTTTATATCCTCTGTCAATCATTGCTATCCTCCTTTCTATCCTCTGTCTATCATCGTATCCTCCTTTATATCCTCTGTCTATCATCGCTATCCTCCTTTCTATCCTCTGTCTATCATCGCTATCCTCCTTTATATCCTCTGTCTATCATCTCTATCCTCCTTTATATTACCTGTCTATCATCTCTATCCTCCTTTATATCCTCTGTCTATCATCGCTATCCTCCTTTATATCCTCTGTCTATTATCGCTATCCTCCATTATATCCTCTATCTTCGCTATCGTCCTTTATATCCTCTGTCTATCATCGCTATCCTCCTTTATATCCTCTGTCTATCATCGCTATCCTTCTTTATATCCTCTGTCTATCATCGCTATCCTCCTTTATATCCTCTATCATCGCTATCCTTCTTTATATCCTCTGTCTATCATCGCTATCCTCCTTTATATCCTCTATCTATCATCGCTATCCTCCTTTATATCCTCTATCTATCATCGCTATCCTCCTTTATATCCTCTATCTATCATCGCTATCCTCCTTTATATCCTCTGTCTATCATCGCTATCCTCCTTTATATCCTCTATCAATCATCGCTATCCTCCTTTATATCCTCTGTCTATCATCGCTATCCTCCTTTATATCCTCTATCATCGCTATCCTCCTTTATATCCTCTATCATCTCTATCCTCCTGTATATCCTCTATCTATCATCTCTATCCTCCTTTATATCCTCTATCTATCCTCGCTATCCTCCTTTATATCACCTGTCTATCATCGCTTTCCTCCTTTATATCCTCTATCTATCATCGCTATTCTCCTTTATATCCTCTGTCTATCATCGCTATCCTCATTTATATCCTCTATCTATCATCGCTATTCTCCTTTATATCCTCTGTCTATCATCGCTATCCTCCTTTATATCCTCTATGTATCATCGCTATCCTCCTTTATATCCTCTGTCTATCATCGCTATCCTCCTTTATATCCTCTGTCTATCATCGTTATCCCCCTTTATATCCTCTATCTATCATCGCTATCCTCCTTTATATCCTCTGTCTATCATCGCTATCGTCCTTTATATCCTCTATCTATCATCGCTATCCTCCTTTATATCCTCTATCTATCATCGCTATCCTCCTTTATATCCTCTGTCTATCATCGCTATCCTCCTTTATATCCTCTATCTATCATCGCTATCCTCCTTTATATCCTCTGTCTATCATCTCTATCCTCCGTTAAATCCTCTGTCTATCATCTCTATCCTCCTTTATATCCTCTGTCTATCATCGCTATCCTCCTTTATATCCCCTGTCTATCATCGCTATCCTCCTTTATATCCTCTATCATCGCTATCCTCCTTTATATCCTCTGTCTATCATCGCTATAATCCTTTATATCCTCTATCAATCATCGCTATCCTCCTTTATATCCTCTGTCTATCATCGCTATCCTCCTTTACATCCTCTATCATCGCTATCCTCCTTTATATCCTCTATCATCTCTATCCTCCTTTATATCCTCTATCTATCCTCGCTATCCTCCTTTATGTCACCTGTCTATCATCGCTATCCTCCTTTATATCCTCTATCTATCATCGCTATTCTCCTTTATATCCTCTGTCTATCATCGCTATCCTCCTTTATATCCTCTATGTATCATCGCTATCCTCCTTTATATCCTCTGTCTATCATCGCTATCCTCCTTTATATCCTCTGTCTATCATCGTTATCCCCCTTTATATCCTCTATCTATCATCGCTATCCTCCTTTATATCCTCTGTCTATCATCGCTATCGTCCTTTATATCCTCTATCTATCATCGCTATCCTCCTTTATATCCTCTATCTATCATCGCTATCCTCCTTTATATCCTCTGTCTATCATCGCTATCCTCCTTTATATCCTCTATCTATCATCGCTATCCTCCTTTATATCCTCTGTCTATCATCACTATCCTCCGTTAAATCCTCTGTCTATCATCTCTATCCTCCTTTATATCCTCTGTCTATCATCGCTATCCTCCTTTATATCCCCTGTCTATCATCGCTATCCTCCTTTATATCCTCTGTCTATCATCGCTATCCTCCTTTATATCCTCTATCATCGCTATCCTCCTTTATATCCTCTGTCTATCATCGCTATCCTCCTTTATATCCTCTATCTATCATCGCTATCCTCCCTTATATCCTCTGTCTATCATCGCTATCCTCCTTTACATCCTCTATCATCGCTATCCTCCTTTATATCCTCTATCATCTCTATCCTCCTTTATATCCTCTATCTATCCTCGCTATCCTCCTTTATGTCACCTGTCTATCATCGCTATCCTCCTTTATATCCTCTATCTATCATCGCTATTCTCCTTTATATCCTCTGTCTATCATCTCTATCCTCCTTTATATCCTCTGTCTATCATCGCTATCCTCCTTTATATCCTTTGTCTATCATCACTATCCTCCTTTATATCCTCTGTCTATCATCGCTATCCTCCTTTATATCCTCTGTCTATCATCGCTATCCCCCTTTATATCCTCTGTCTATCATCGCTATCCTCCTTTATATCCTCTATCTATCATCGCTATTCTCCTTTATATCCTCTGTCTATCATCGCTATCCTCCTTTATATCCTCTATGTATCATCGCTATCCTCCTTTATATCCTCTGTCTATCATCGCTATCTTCCTTTATATCCTCTGTCTATCATCGTTATCCCCCTTTATATCATCTATCTATCATCGCTATCCTCCTTTATATCCTCTTTCTATCATCGCTATCCTCCTTTATATCCTCTATCTATCATCGCTATCCTCCTTTATATCCTCTGTCTATCATCGTATCCTCCTTTATATTCTCTGTCTATCATCGCTATCCTCCTTTCTATCCTCTGTCTATCATCGCTATCCTCCTTTATATCCTCTGTCTATCATCTCTATCCTCCTTTATATTACCTGTCTATCATCTCTATCCTCCTTTATATCCTCTGTCTATCATCGCTATCCTCCTTTATATCTTCTGTCTATTATCGCTATCCTCCATTATATCCTCTATCTTCGCTATCCTCCTTTATATCCTCTGTCTATCATCGCTATCCTCCTTTATATCCTCTGTCTATCATCGCTATCCTCCTTTATATCCTCTGTCTATCATCGCTATCCTCCTTTATATCCTCTATCATCGCTATCCTCCTTTATATCCTCTGTCTATCATCGCTATCCTCCTTTATATCCTCTGTCTATCATCGCTATCCTCCTTTATATCCTCTATCTATCATCGCTATCCTCCTTTATATCCTCTATCTATCATCGCTATCCTCCTTTATATCCTCTGTCTATAATCGCTATCCTCCTTTATATCCTCTATCTATCATCGCTATCCTCCTTTATATCCTCTATCATCGCTATCCTCCTTTATATCCTCTATCATCGCTATCCTCCTTTATATCCTCTATCATCGCTATCCTCCTTTATATCCTCTATCATCGCTATCCTCCTTTATATCCTCTGTCTATCATCGCTATCCTCCTTTATATCCTCTATCTATCATCGCTATCCTCCTTTATATCCTCTATCTATCATCGTTATCCTCCTTTATATCCTCTGTCTATCATTGCTATCCTCCTTTATATCCTCTATCATCCTTTATATCCTCTATCATCGCTATCCTCCTTTATATCCTCTATCATCGCTATCCTCCTTTATATCCTCTGTCTATCATCGCTATCCTCCTTTATATCCTCTGTCAATTATCGCTATCCTCCTTTATATCCTCTGTCTATCATCGCTATCCTCCTTTATATCCTCTGTCTATCATCGCTATCCTCCTTTATATCCTCTGTATATCATCGCTATCCTCCTTTATATCCTCTGTCTATCATCTCTATCCTCCTTTATATCCTCTGTCTATCATCGCTATCCTCCTTTATATCCTCTGTCAATCATCGCTATCCTCCTTTATATCCTCTTTCTATCATCGCTATCCTCCTTTATATCCTCTGTCTATCATCGCTATCCTCCTTTATATCCTCTATCATCGCTATCCTCCTTTATATCCTCTATCTATCATCGTTATCCTTCTTTATATCCTCTGTCTATCATCGCTATCCTCCTTTATATCCTCTGTCTATCATCGCTATCGTCCTTTATATCCTCTATCTATCATCGCAATCCTCCTTTATATCCTCTCTCTATCATCGCTATCCTCCTTTATATCCTCTATCTATCATCGCTATCCTCCTTTATATCCTCTGTCTATCATCGCTATCCTCCTTTATATCCTCTATCTATCATCTCTATCCTCCTTTATATCCTCTGTCTATCATCGCTATCCTCGTTTATATCCTCTGTCTATCATCTCTATCCTCCTTTATATCCTCTGTCTATCATCGCTATCCTCCTTTATATACTCTATCTATCATCGCTATCCTCCTTTATATCATCTGTTTATCATCGCTATCCTCCTTTATATCCTCTGTCTATCATCGCTATCCTCCTTTATATCCTCTATCAATCATCGCTATCCTCCTTTATATCCTCTGTCTATCATCGCTATCCTCCTTTACATCCTCTATCATCGCTATCCTCCTTTATATCCTCTATCATCTCTATCCTCCTTTATATCCTCTATCTATCCTCGCTATCCTCCTTTATGTCACCTGTCTATCATCGCTATCCTCCTTTATATCCTCTATCTATCATCGCTATTCTCCTTTATATCCTCTGTCTATCATCGCTATCCTCCTTTATATCCTCTATGTATCATCGCTATCCTCCTTTATATCCTCTGTCTATCATCGCTATCCTCCTTTATATCCTCTGTCTATCATCGTTATCCCCCTTTATATCCTCTATCTATCATCGCTATCCTCCTTTATATCCTCTGTCTATCATCGCTATCGTCCTTTATATCCTCTATCTATCATCGCTATCCTCCTTTATATCCTCTATCTATCATCGCTATCCTCCTTTATATCCTCTGTCTATCATCGCTATCCTCCTTTATATCCTCTATCTATCATCGCTATCCTCCTTTATATCCTCTGTCTATCATCTCTATCCTCCGTTAAATCCTCTGTCTATCATCTCTATCCTCCTTTATATCCTCTGTCTATCATCGCTATCCTCCTTTATATCCCCTGTCTATCATCGCTATCCTCCTTTATATCCTCTGTCTATCATCGCTATCCTCCTTTATATCCTCTATCATCGCTATCCTCCTTTATATCCTCTGTCTATCATCGCTATCCTCCTTTATATCCTCTATCAATCATAGCTATCCTCCTTTATATCCTCTGTCTATCATCGCTATCCTCCTTTACATCCTCTATCATCGCTATCCTCCTTTATATCCTCTATCATCTCTATCCTCCTTTATATCCTCTATCTATCCTCGCTATCCTCCTTTATGTCACCTGTCTATCATCGCTATCCTCCTTTATATCCTCTATCTATCATCGCTATTCTCCTTTATATCCTCTGTCTATCATCGCTATCCTCCTTTATATCCTCTATCTATCATCGCTATTCTCCTTTATATCCTCTGTCTATCATCGCTATCCTCCTTTATATCCTCTATGTATCATCGCTATCCTCCTTTATATCCTCTATCATCGCCGTCCTCCTTTATATCCTCTGTCTATCATCGTTATCCCCCTTTATATCCTCTATCTATCATCGCTATCCTCCTTTATATCCTCTGTCTATCATCGCTATCGTCCTTTATATCCTCTATCTATCATCGCTATCCTCCTTTATATCCTCTATCTATCATCGCTATCCTCCTTTATATCCTCTGTCTATCATCGCTATCCTCCTTTATATCCTCTATCATTGCTATCCTCCTTTATATCCTCTGTCTCTCATCGCTATCCTCCTTTATATCCTCTGTCTATCATTGCTTTCCTCCTTTATATCCTCTATCATCGCTATCCTCCTTTATATCCTCTGTCTATCATCGCTATCCTCCTTTATATCCTCTGTCTATCATCGCTATCCTCCTTTATATCCTCTATCTATCATCGCTATCCTCCTTTATATCCTCTGTCTATCATCTCTATCCTCCTTTAAATCCTCTGTCTATCATCTCTATCCTGCTTTATATCCTCTGTCTATCATCGCTATCCTCCTTTATATCCTCTGTCTATCATCGCTATCCTCCTTTATATCCTCTATCTATCATCGCTATCCTCCTTTATATCCTCTGTCTATCATCTCTATCCTCCTTTAAATCCTCTGTCTATCATCTCTATCCTCCTTTATATCCTCTGTCTATCATCTCTATCCTCCTTTATATCCTCTGTCTATCTTCGCTATCGTCCTTTATATCCTCTGTCTATCATCGCTATAATCCTTTATATCCTCTGTCTATCATCGCTATCCTTCTTTATATCCTCTGTCTATCATCGCTATCCTCCTTTATATCCTCTGTCTATCATCGCTATCCTCCTTTATATCCTCTATCATCGCTATCCTCCTTTATATCCTCTATCATCGCTATCCTCCTTTATATCCTCTGTCTATCATCGCTATCCTCCTTTATATCCTCTATCAATCATCGCTATCCTCCTTTATATCCTCTGTCTATCATCGCTATCCTCCATTATATCCTCTATCATCGCTATCCTCCTTTATATCCTCTATCATCTCTATCCTCCTTTATATCCTCTATCTATCCTCGCTATCCTCCTTTATATCACCTGTCTATCATCGCTATCCTCCTTTATATCCTCTATCTATCATCGCTATTCTCCTTTATATCCTCTGTCTATCATCGCTATCCTCCTTCATATCCTCTATCTATCATCGCTATTCTCCTTTATATCCTCTGTCTATCATCGCTATCCTCCTTTATATCCTCTATGTATCATCGCTATCCTCCTTTATATCCTCTATCATCGCTATCCTCCTTTATATCCTCTGTCTATCATCGTTATCCCCCTTTATATCCTCTATCTATCATCGCTATCCTCCTTTATATCCTCTGTCTATCATCGCTATCGTCCTTTATATCCTCTATCTATCATCGCTATCCTCCTTTATATCCTCTATCTATCATCGCTATCCTCCTTTATATCCTCTGTCTATCATCGCTATTCTCCTTTATATCCTCTATCTATCAACGCTATCCTCCTTTATATCCTCTGTCTATCATCTCTATCCTCCTTTAAATCCTCTGTCTATCATCTCTATCCTACTTTATATCCTCTGTCTATCATCGCTATCGTCCTTTATATCCTCTATCTATCATCGCTATCCTCCTTTATATCCTCTGTCTATCATCGCTATCCTCCTTTATATCCTCTGTCTATCATCTCTATCCTCCTTTAAATCCTCTGTCTATCATCTCTATCCTCCTTTATATCCTCTGTCTATCATCGCTATCCTCCTTTATATCCTCTGTCTATTATCGCTATCCTCCATTATATCCTCTATCTTCGCTATCGTCCTTTATATCCTCTGTCTATCATCGCTATCCTCCTTTATATACTCTGTCTATCATCGCTATCCTTCTTTATATCCTCTGTCTATCATCGCTATCCTCCTTTATATCCTCTATCATCGCTATCCTCCTTTATATCCTCTATCTATCATCGCTATCCTCCTTTATATCCTCTATCTATCATCGCTCTCCTCCTTTATATCCTCTGTCTATCATCGCTATCCTCCTTTATATCCTCTATCAATCATCGCTATCCTCCTTTATATCCTCTGTCTATCATCGCTATCCTCCTTTATATCCTCTATCATCGCTATCCTCCTTTATATCCTCTATCATCTCTATCCACCTTTATATCCTCTATCTATCCTCGCTATCCTCCTTTATATCACCTGTCTATCATCGCTATCCTCCTTTATATCCTCTATCTATCATCGCTATTCTCCTTTATATCCTCTGTCTATCATCGCTATCCTCCTTTATATCCTCTATCTATCATCGCTATTCTCCTTTATATCCTCTGTCTATCATCGCTATCCTCCTTTATATCCTCTATGTATCATCGCTATCCTCCTTTATATCCTCTGTCTATCATCGCTATCCTCCTTTATATCCTCTGTCTATCATCGTTATCCCCCTTTATATCCTCTATCTATCATCGCTATCCTCCTTTATATCCTCTGTCTATCATCGCTATCGTCCTTTATATCCTCTATCTATCATCGCTATCCTCCTTTATATCCTCTATCTATCATCGCTATCCTCCTTTATATCCTCTGTCTATCATCGCTATTCTCCTTTATATCCTCTGTCTATCATCGCTATCCTCCATTATATCCTCTGTCTATCATCGCTATCCTCCTTTATATCCTCTATCTATCATCGCTATCCTCCTTTATATCCTCTGTCTATCATCTCTATCGTCCTTTATATCCTCTATCTATCATCGCTATCCTCCTTTATATCCTCTATCTATCATCGCTATCCTCCTTTATATCCTCTGTCAATCATCGCTATTCTCCTTTATATCCTCTGTCTATCATCGCTATCCTCCTTTATATCCTCTATCTATCATCGCTATCCTCCTTTATATCCTCTGTCTATCATCGCTATTCTCCTTTATATCCTCTGTCTATCATCGCTATCCTCCTTTATATCCTCTATCTATCCTCGCTATCCTCCTTTATATCACCTGTCTATCATCGCTATCCTCCTTTATATCCTCTATCTATCATCGCTATTCTCCTTTATATCCTCTGTCTATCATCGCTATCCTCCTTTATATCCTCTGTCTATCATCGCTATCCTCCTTTATATCCTCTGTCTATCATCGCTATCCTCCTTTATATCCTCTATCTATCATCGCTATCCTCCTTTCTATCCTCTGTCTATCATCTCTATCCTCCTTTAAATCCTCTGTCTATCATCTCTATCCTCCTTTATATCCTCTGTCTATCATCGCTATCCTCCTTTATATCCCCTGTCTATCATCGCTATCCTCCTTTATATCCTCTATCATCGCTATCCTCCTTTATATCCTCTGTCTATCATCGCTATCCTCCTTTATATCACCTGTCTATCATCGCTATCCTCCTTTATATCCTCTGTCTATTATCGCTATCCTCCATTATATCCTCTATCATCGCTATCCTCCTTTATATCCTCTGTCTATCATCGCTATCCTCCTTTATATCCTCTGTCTATCATCGCTATCCTCCTTTATATCACCTGTCTATCATCGCTATCATCCTTTATATCCTCTATCATCGCTATCCTCCTTTATATCCTCTATCATCGCTATCCTCCTTTATATCCTCTATCATCACTATCCTCCTTTATATCCTCTATCTATCATCGCTATCCTCCTTTATATCCTATGTCTATCATCGCTATCCTCCTTTATATCCTCTATCATCGCTATCCTCCTTTATATCCTCTATCATCTCTATCCTTCTTTATATCCTCTATCTATCATCGCTATCCTCCTTTATATCCTCTATCTATCATCGCTATCCTCCTTTATATCACTTGTCTATCATCGCTATCCTCCTTTATATCCTCTATCATCGCTATCCTCCTTTATATCCTCTGTCTATCATCTCTATCCTCCTTTATATCCTCTATCATCGCTATCCTCTTTTATATCCTCTATCTATCATTGCTATCCTCCTTTATATCCTCTATCTATCATCGCTATCCTCCTTTATATCCTCTATCTATCATCGCTATCCTCCTTTATATACTCTATCTATCATCGCTATCCTTCTTTATATCCTCTATCTATCATCGCTATCCTCCTTTATATCCTCTATCTATCATCGCTATCCTCCTTTCTATCCTCTGTCTATCATCTCTATCCTCCTTTAAATCCTCTGTCTATCATCTCTATCCTCCTTTATATCCTCTGTCTATCATCGCTATCCTCCTTTATATCCTCTATCATCGCTATCCTCCTTTATATCCTCTATCATCGCTATCCTCCTTTATATCCTCTATCATCACTATCCTCCTTTATATCCTCTATCTATCATCGCTATCCTCCTTTATATCCTATGTCTATCATCGCTATCCTCCTTTATATCCTCTATCATCGCTATCCTCCTTTATATCCTCTATCATCTCTATCCTTCTTTATATCCTCTATCTATCATCGCTATCCTCCTTTATATCCTCTATCTATCATCGCTATCCTCCTTTATATCACTTGTCTATCATCGCTATCCTCCTTTATATCCTCTATCATCGCTATCCTCCTTTATATCCTCTGTCTATCATCTCTATCCTCCTTTATATCCTCTATCATCGCTATCCTCCTTTATATCCTCTATCTATCATTGCTATCCTCCTTTATATCCTCTATCTATCATCGCTATCCTCCTTTATATCCTCTATCTATCATCGCTATCCTCCTTTATATCCTCTATCTATCATCGCTATCCTTCTTTATATCCTCTATCTATCATCGCTATCCTCCTTTATATCCTCTATCTATCATCGCTATCCTCCTTTCTATCCTCTGTCTATCATCTCTATCCTCCTTTAAATCCTCTGTCTATCATCTCTATCCTCCTTTATATCCTCTGTCTATCATCGCTATCCTCCTTTATATCCTCTATCATCGCTATCCTCCTTTATATCCTCTATCAATCATCGCTATCCTCCTTTATATCCTCTGTCTATCATCGCTATCCTCCTTTATATCCTCTATCATCGCTATCCTCCTTTATATCCTCTATCATCTCTATAATCCTTTATATCCTCTATCTATCCTCGCTATCCTCCTTTATATCACCTGTCTATCATCGCTATCCTCCTTTATATCACCTGTCTATCATCGCTATCCTCCTTTATATCCTCTATCTATCATCGCTATTCTCCTTTATATCCTCTATCTATCATCGCTATTCTCCTTTATATCCTCTGTCTATCATCGCTATCCTCCTTTATATCCTCTATGTATCATCGCTATCCTCCTTTATATCCTCTGTCTATCATCACTATCCTCCTTTATATCCTCTGTCTATCATCGTTATCCCCCTTTATATCCTCTATCTATCATCGCAATCCTCCTTTATATCCTCTGTCTATCATCGCTATCGTCCTTTATATCCTCTATCTATCATCGCTATCCTCCTTTATATCCTCTAACTATCATCGCTATCCTCCTTTATATCCTCTGTCTATCATCGCTATTCTCCTTTATATCCTCTGTCTATCATCGCTATCATCCTTTATATCCTCTGTCTATCATCGCTATCCTCCTTTATATCCTCTATCTATCATCGCTATCCTCCTTTATATCCTCTGTCTATCATCTCTATCCTCCTTTAAATCCTCTGTCTATCATCTCTATCCTACTTTATATGCTCTGTCTATCATCGCTATCCTCCTTTATATCCCCTGTCTATCATCGCTATCCTCCTTTATATCCTCTATCATCGCTATCCTCCTTTATATCACCTGTCTATCATCGCTATCATCCTTTATATCCTCTATCATCGCTATCCTCCTTTATATCCTCTATCATCGCTATCCTCCTTTATATCCTCTATCATCACTATACTCCTTTATATCCTCTATCTATCATCGCTATTCTCCTTTATATCCTCTGTCTATCATCGCTATCATCCTTTATATCCTCTGTCTATCATCGTTATCCTCCTTTATATCCTCTATCTATCATCGCTATCCTCCTTTATATCCTCTATCATCGCTATCCTCCTTTATATCCTCTGTCTATCATCGCTATCCTCCTTTATATCCTCTATCTTCGCTATCCTACTTTATATCCTCTGTCTATCATCTATATCCTCCTTTATATTACCTGTCTATCATCGCTATCCTCCTTTATATCCTCTGTCTATCATCGCTATCCTCCTTTATATTCTCTATCTTCGCTATCCTCCTTTATATCCTCTATCATCGCTATCCTCCTTTATATCCTCTGTCTATCATCGTTATCCTCCTTTATATCCTCTGTCTATCATCGCTATCCTCCTTTATATCCTCTATCATCGCTATCCTCCTTTATATCCTCTGTCTATCATCGTTATCCTCCTTTATATCCTCTGTCTATCATCGCTATCCTCCTTTATATCCTCTATCATCGCTATCCTCCTTTATATCCTCTGTCTATCATCGCTATCTTCCTTTATATCCTCTATCATCGCTATCCTCCTTTATATCCTCTGTCTATCATCTCTATCCTCCTTTATATTACCTGTCTATCATCTCTATCCTCCTTTATATCCTCTGTCAATCATCGCTATCCTCCGTTATATCCTCTGTCTATCATCGCTATCCTCCTTTATATCCTCTATCTTCGCTATCCTCCTTTATATCCTCTGTCAATCATCGCTATCCTCCTTTATATCCTCTTTCTATCAACGCTATCCTCCTTTATATCCTCTGTCTATCATCGCTATCCTCCTTTATATCCTCTATCATCTCTATCCTCATTTATATCCTCTGTCTATCATCGCTATCCTCCTTTATATCCTCTATCTATCATCGTTATCCTTCTTTATATCCTCTGTCTATCATCGCTATCCTCCTTTATATCCTCTGTCTATCATCTCTATCCTCCTTTATATCCTCTGTCTATCATCGCTATCCTCCTTTATATCCTTTGTCTATCATCACTATCCTCCTTTATATCCTCTGTCTATCATCGCTATCCTCCTTTATATCCTCTGTCTATCATCGCTATCCCCCTTTATATCCTCTGTCTATCATCGCTATCCTCCTTTATATCCTCTATCTATCATCGCTATTCTCCTTTATATCCTCTGTCTATCATCGCTATCCTCCTTTATATCCTCTATGTATCATCGCTATCCTCCTTTATATCCTCTGTCTATCATCGCTATCTTCCTTTATATCCTCTGTCTATCATCGTTATCCCCCTTTATATCCTCTATCTATCATCGCTATCCTCCTTTATATCCTCTTTCTATCATCGCTATCCTCCTTTATATCCTCTATCTATCATCGCTATCCTCCTTTATATCCTCTGTCTATCATCGTATCCTCCTTTATATTCTCTGTCTATCATCGCTATCCTCCTTTATATCCTCTGTCTATCATCTCTATCCTCCTTTATATTACCTGTCTATCATCTCTATCCTCCTTTATATCCTCTGTCTATCATCGCTATCCTCCTTTATATCTTCTGTCTATTATCGCTATCCTCCATTATATCCTCTATCTTCGCTATCCTCCTTTATATCCTCTGTCTATCATCGCTATCCTCCTTTATATCCTCTGTCTATCATCGCTATCCTCCTTTATATCCTCTGTCTATCATCGCTATCCTCCTTTATATCCTCTATCATCGCTATCCTCCTTTATATCCTCTGTCTATCATCGCTATCCTCCTTTATATCCTCTGTCTATCATCGCTATCCTCCTTTATATCCTCTATCTATCATCGCTATCCTCCTTTATATCCTCTATCTATCATCGCTATCCTCCTTTATATCCTCTGTCTATAATCGCTATCCTCCTTTATATCCTCTATCTATCATCGCTATCCTCCTTTATATCCTCTATCATCGCTATCCTCCTTTATATCCTCTATCATCGCTATCCTCCTTTATATCCTCTATCATCGCTATCCTCCTTTATATCCTCTATCATCGCTATCCTCCTTTATATCCTCTGTCTATCATCGCTATCCTCCTTTATATCCTCTATCTATCATCGCTATCCTCCTTTATATCCTCTATCTATCATCGCTATCCTCCTTTATATCCTCTGTCTATCATTGCTATCCTCCTTTATATCCTCTATCATCCTTTATATCCTCTATCATCGCTATCCTCCTTTATATCCTCTATCATCGCTATCCTCCTTCATATCCTCTGTCTATCATCGCTATCCTCCTTTATATCCTCTGTCAATTATCGCTATCCTCCTTTATATCCTCTGTCTATCATCGCTATCCTCCTTTATATCCTCTGTCTATCATCGCTATCCTCCTTTATATCCTCTGTATATCATCGCTATCCTCCTTTATATCCTCTGTCTATCATCTCTATCCTCCTTTATATCCTCTGTCTATCATCGCTATCCTCCTTTATATCCTCTGTCAATCATCGCTATCCTCCTTTATATCCTCTTTCTATCATCGCTATCCTCCTTTATATCCTCTGTCTATCATCGCTATCCTCCTTTATATCCTCTATCATCGCTATCCTCCTTTATATCCTCTATCTATCATCGTTATCCTTCTTTATATCCTCTGTCTATCATCGCTATCCTCCTTTATATCCTCTGTCTATCATCGCTATCGTCCTTTATATCCTCTATCTATCATCGCAATCCTCCTTTATATCCTCTCTCTATCATCGCTATCCTCCTTTATATCCTCTATCTATCATCGCTATCCTCCTTTATATCCTCTGTCTATCATCGCTATCCTCCTTTATATCCTCTATCTATCATCTCTATCCTCCTTTATATCCTCTGTCTATCATCGCTATCCTCGTTTATATCCTCTGTCTATCATCTCTATCCTCCTTTATATCCTCTGTCTATCATCGCTATCCTCCTTTATATCCTCTATCTATCATCGCTATCCTCCTTTATATCATCTGTTTATCATCGCTATCCTCCTTTATATCCTCTGTCTATCATCGCTATCCTCCTTTATATCCTCTGTCTATCATCGCTATCCTCCTTTATATCCTCTATCATCGTTATCCTCCTTTATATCCTCTGTCTATCATCGCTATCCTCCTTTATATCCTCTGTCAATCATTGCTATCCTCCTTTCTATCCTCTGTCTATCATCGTATCCTCCTTTATATCCTCTGTCTATCATCGCTATCCTCCTTTCTATCCTCTGTCTATCATCGCTATCCTCCTTTATATCCTCTGTCTATCATCTCTATCCTCCTTTATATTACCTGTCTATCATCTCTATCCTCCTTTATATCCTCTGTCTATCATCGCTATCCTCCTTTATATCCTCTGTCTATTATCGCTATCCTCCATTATATCCTCTATCTTCGCTATCGTCCTTTATATCCTCTGTCTATCATCGCTATCCTCCTTTATATCCTCTGTCTATCATCGCTATCCTTCTTTATATCCTCTGTCTATCATCGCTATCCTCCTTTATATCCTCTATCATCGCTATCCTTCTTTATATCCTCTGTCTATCATCGCTATCCTCCTTTATATCCTCTATCTATCATCGCTATCCTCCTTTATATCCTCTATCTATCATCGCTATCCTCCTTTATATCCTCTATCTATCATCGCTATCCTCCTTTATATCCTCTGTCTATCATCGCTATCCTCCTTTATATCCTCTATCAATCATCGCTATCCTCCTTTATATCCTCTGTCTATCATCGCTATCCTCCTTTATATCCTCTATCATCGCTATCCTCCTTTATATCCTCTATCATCTCTATCCTCCTGTATATCCTCTATCTATCATCTCTATCCTCCTTTATATCCTCTATCTATCCTCGCTATCCTCCTTTATATCACCTGTCTATCATCGCTATCCTCCTTTATATCCTCTATCTATCATCGCTATTCTCCTTTATATCCTCTGTCTATCATCGCTATCCTCCTTTATATCCTCTATCTATCATCGCTATTCTCCTTTATATCCTCTGTCAATCATTGCTATCCTCCTTTCTATCCTCTGTCTATCATCGTATCCTCCTTTATATCCTCTGTCTATCATCGCTATCCTCCTTTCTATCCTCTGTCTATCATCGCTATCCTCCTTTATATCCTCTGTCTATCATCTCTATCCTCCTTTATATTACCTGTCTATCATCTCTATCCTCCTTTATATCCTCTGTCTATCATCGCTATCCTCCTTTATATCCTCTGTCTATTATCGCTATCCTCCATTATATCCTCTATCTTCGCTATCGTCCTTTATATCCTCTGTCTATCATCGCTATCCTCCTTTATATCCTCTGTCTATCATCGCTATCCTTCTTTATATCCTCTGTCTATCATCGCTATCCTCCTTTATATCCTCTATCATCGCTATCCTTCTTTATATCCTCTGTCTATCATCGCTATCCTCCTTTATATCCTCTATCTATCATCGCTATCCTCCTTTATATCCTCTATCTATCATCGCTATCCTCCTTTATATCCTCTATCTATCATCGCTATCCTCCTTTATATCCTCTGTCTATCATCGCTATCCTCCTTTATATCCTCTATCAATCATCGCTATCCTCCTTTATATCCTCTGTCTATCATCGCTATCCTCCTTTATATCCTCTATCATCGCTATCCTCCTTTATATCCTCTATCATCTCTATCCTCCTGTATATCCTCTATCTATCATCTCTATCCTCCTTTATATCCTCTATCTATCCTCGCTATCCTCCTTTATATCACCTGTCTATCATCGCTTTCCTCCTTTATATCCTCTATCTATCATCGCTATTCTCCTTTATATCCTCTGTCTATCATCGCTATCCTCATTTATATCCTCTATCTATCATCGCTATTCTCCTTTATATCCTCTGTCTATCATCGCTATCCTCCTTTATATCCTCTATGTATCATCGCTATCCTCCTTTATATCCTCTGTCTATCATCGCTATCCTCCTTTATATCCTCTGTCTATCATCGTTATCCCCCTTTATATCCTCTATCTATCATCGCTATCCTCCTTTATATCCTCTGTCTATCATCGCTATCGTCCTTTATATCCTCTATCTATCATCGCTATCCTCCTTTATATCCTCTATCTATCATCGCTATCCTCCTTTATATCCTCTGTCTATCATCGCTATCCTCCTTTATATCCTCTATCTATCATCGCTATCCTCCTTTATATCCTCTGTCTATCATCTCTATCCTCCGTTAAATCCTCTGTCTATCATCTCTATCCTCCTTTATATCCTCTGTCTATCATCGCTATCCTCCTTTATATCCCCTGTCTATCATCGCTATCCTCCTTTATATCCTCTATCATCGCTATCCTCCTTTATATCCTCTGTCTATCATCGCTATAATCCTTTATATCCTCTATCAATCATCGCTATCCTCCTTTATATCCTCTGTCTATCATCGCTATCCTCCTTTACATCCTCTATCATCGCTATCCTCCTTTATATCCTCTATCATCTCTATCCTCCTTTATATCCTCTATCTATCCTCGCTATCCTCCTTTATGTCACCTGTCTATCATCGCTATCCTCCTTTATATCCTCTATCTATCATCGCTATTCTCCTTTATATCCTCTGTCTATCATCGCTATCCTCCTTTATATCCTCTATGTATCATCGCTATCCTCCTTTATATCCTCTGTCTATCATCGCTATCCTCCTTTATATCCTCTGTCTATCATCGTTATCCCCCTTTATATCCTCTATCTATCATCGCTATCCTCCTTTATATCCTCTGTCTATCATCGCTATCGTCCTTTATATCCTCTATCTATCATCGCTATCCTCCTTTATATCCTCTATCTATCATCGCTATCCTCCTTTATATCCTCTGTCTATCATCGCTATCCTCCTTTATATCCTCTATCTATCATCGCTATCCTCCTTTATATCCTCTGTCTATCATCACTATCCTCCGTTAAATCCTCTGTCTATCATCTCTATCCTCCTTTATATCCTCTGTCTATCATCGCTATCCTCCTTTATATCCCCTGTCTATCATCGCTATCCTCCTTTATATCCTCTGTCTATCATCGCTATCCTCCTTTATATCCTCTATCATCGCTATCCTCCTTTATATCCTCTGTCTATCATCGCTATCCTCCTTTATATCCTCTATCTATCATCGCTATCCTCCTTTATATCCTCTGTCTATCATCGCTATCCTCCTTTACATCCTCTATCATCGCTATCCTCCTTTATATCCTCTATCATCTCTATCCTCCTTTATATCCTCTATCTATCCTCGCTATCCTCCTTTATGTCACCTGTCTATCATCGCTATCCTCCTTTATATCCTCTATCTATCATCGCTATTCTCCTTTATATCCTCTGTCTATCATCTCTATCCTCCTTTATATCCTCTGTCTATCATCGCTATCCTCCTTTATATCCTTTGTCTATCATCACTATCCTCCTTTATATCCTCTGTCTATCATCGCTATCCTCCTTTATATCCTCTGTCTATCATCGCTATCCCCCTTTATATCCTCTGTCTATCATCGCTATCCTCCTTTATATCCTCTATCTATCATCGCTATTCTCCTTTATATCCTCTGTCTATCATCGCTATCCTCCTTTATATCCTCTATGTATCATCGCTATCCTCCTTTATATCCTCTGTCTATCATCGCTATCTTCCTTTATATCCTCTGTCTATCATCGTTATCCCCCTTTATATCATCTATCTATCATCGCTATCCTCCTTTATATCCTCTTTCTATCATCGCTATCCTCCTTTATATCCTCTATCTATCATCGCTATCCTCCTTTATATCCTCTGTCTATCATCGTATCCTCCTTTATATTCTCTGTCTATCATCGCTATCCTCCTTTCTATCCTCTGTCTATCATCGCTATCCTCCTTTATATCCTCTGTCTATCATCTCTATCCTCCTTTATATTACCTGTCTATCATCTCTATCCTCCTTTATATCCTCTGTCTATCATCGCTATCCTCCTTTATATCTTCTGTCTATTATCGCTATCCTCCATTATATCCTCTATCTTCGCTATCCTCCTTTATATCCTCTGTCTATCATCGCTATCCTCCTTTATATCCTCTGTCTATCATCGCTATCCTCCTTTATATCCTCTGTCTATCATCGCTATCCTCCTTTATATCCTCTATCATCGCTATCCTCCTTTATATCCTCTGTCTATCATCGCTATCCTCCTTTATATCCTCTGTCTATCATCGCTATCCTCCTTTATATCCTCTATCTATCATCGCTATCCTCCTTTATATCCTCTATCTATCATCGCTATCCTCCTTTATATCCTCTGTCTATAATCGCTATCCTCCTTTATATCCTCTATCTATCATCGCTATCCTCCTTTATATCCTCTATCATCGCTATCCTCCTTTATATCCTCTATCATCGCTATCCTCCTTTATATCCTCTATCATCGCTATCCTCCTTTATATCCTCTATCATCGCTATCCTCCTTTATATCCTCTGTCTATCATCGCTATCCTCCTTTATATCCTCTATCTATCATCGCTATCCTCCTTTATATCCTCTATCTATCATCGCTATCCTCCTTTATATCCTCTGTCTATCATTGCTATCCTCCTTTATATCCTCTATCATCCTTTATATCCTCTATCATCGCTATCCTCCTTTATATCCTCTATCATCGCTATCCTCCTTTATATCCTCTGTCTATCATCGCTATCCTCCTTTATATCCTCTGTCAATTATCGCTATCCTCCTTTATATCCTCTGTCTATCATCGCTATCCTCCTTTATATCCTCTGTCTATCATCGCTATCCTCCTTTATATCCTCTGTATATCATCGCTATCCTCCTTTATATCCTCTGTCTATCATCTCTATCCTCCTTTATATCCTCTGTCTATCATCGCTATCCTCCTTTATATCCTCTGTCAATCATCGCTATCCTCCTTTATATCCTCTTTCTATCATCGCTATCCTCCTTTATATCCTCTGTCTATCATCGCTATCCTCCTTTATATCCTCTATCATCGCTATCCTCCTTTATATCCTCTATCTATCATCGTTATCCTTCTTTATATCCTCTGTCTATCATCGCTATCCTCCTTTATATCCTCTGTCTATCATCGCTATCGTCCTTTATATCCTCTATCTATCATCGCAATCCTCCTTTATATCCTCTCTCTATCATCGCTATCCTCCTTTATATCCTCTATCTATCATCGCTATCCTCCTTTATATCCTCTGTCTATCATCGCTATCCTCCTTTATATCCTCTATCTATCATCTCTATCCTCCTTTATATCCTCTGTCTATCATCGCTATCCTCGTTTATATCCTCTGTCTATCATCTCTATCCTCCTTTATATCCTCTGTCTATCATCGCTATCCTCCTTTATATACTCTATCTATCATCGCTATCCTCCTTTATATCATCTGTTTATCATCGCTATCCTCCTTTATATCCTCTGTCTATCATCGCTATCCTCCTTTATATCCTCTATCAATCATCGCTATCCTCCTTTATATCCTCTGTCTATCATCGCTATCCTCCTTTACATCCTCTATCATCGCTATCCTCCTTTATATCCTCTATCATCTCTAACATCCTTTATATCCTCTATCTATCCTCGCTATCCTCCTTTATGTCACCTGTCTATCATCGCTATCCTCCTTTATATCCTCTATCTATCATCGCTATTCTCCTTTATATCCTCTGTCTATCATCGCTATCCTCCTTTATATCCTCTATGTATCATCGCTATCCTCCTTTATATCCTCTGTCTATCATCGCTATCCTCCTTTATATCCTCTGTCTATCATCGTTATCCCCCTTTATATCCTCTATCTATCATCGCTATCCTCCTTTATATCCTCTGTCTATCATCGCTATCGTCCTTTATATCCTCTATCTATCATCGCTATCCTCCTTTATATCCTCTATCTATCATCGCTATCCTCCTTTATATCCTCTGTCTATCATCGCTATCCTCCTTTATATCCTCTATCTATCATCGCTATCCTCCTTTATATCCTCTGTCTATCATCTCTATCCTCCGTTAAATCCTCTGTCTATCATCTCTATCCTCCTTTATATCCTCTGTCTATCATCGCTATCCTCCTTTATATCCCCTGTCTATCATCGCTATCCTCCTTTATATCCTCTGTCTATCATCGCTATCCTCCTTTATATCCTCTATCATCGCTATCCTCCTTTATATCCTCTGTCTATCATCGCTATCCTCCTTTATATCCTCTATCAATCATAGCTATCCTCCTTTATATCCTCTGTCTATCATCGCTATCCTCCTTTACATCCTCTATCATCGCTATCCTCCTTTATATCCTCTATCATCTCTATCCTCCTTTATATCCTCTATCTATCCTCGCTATCCTCCTTTATGTCACCTGTCTATCATCGCTATCCTCCTTTATATCCTCTATCTATCATCGCTATTCTCCTTTATATCCTCTGTCTATCATCGCTATCCTCCTTTATATCCTCTATCTATCATCGCTATTCTCCTTTATATCCTCTGTCTATCATCGCTATCCTCCTTTATATCCTCTATGTATCATCGCTATCCTCCTTTATATCCTCTATCATCGCCGTCCTCCTTTATATCCTCTGTCTATCATCGTTATCCCCCTTTATATCCTCTATCTATCATCGCTATCCTCCTTTATATCCTCTGTCTATCATCGCTATCGTCCTTTATATCCTCTATCTATCATCGCTATCCTCCTTTATATCCTCTATCTATCATCGCTATCCTCCTTTATATCCTCTGTCTATCATCGCTATCCTCCTTTATATCCTCTATCATTGCTATCCTCCTTTATATCCTCTGTCTCTCATCGCTATCCTCCTTTATATCCTCTGTCTATCATTGCTTTCCTCCTTTATATCCTCTATCATCGCTATCCTCCTTTATATCCTCTGTCTATCATCGCTATCCTCCTTTATATCCTCTGTCTATCATCGCTATCCTCCTTTATATCCTCTATCTATCATCGCTATCCTCCTTTATATCCTCTGTCTATCATCTCTATCCTCCTTTAAATCCTCTGTCTATCATCTCTATCCTGCTTTATATCCTCTGTCTATCATCGCTATCCTCCTTTATATCCTCTGTCTATCATCGCTATCCTCCTTTATATCCTCTATCTATCATCGCTATCCTCCTTTATATCCTCTGTCTATCATCTCTATCCTCCTTTAAATCCTCTGTCTATCATCTCTATCCTCCTTTATATCCTCTGTCTATCATCTCTATCCTCCTTTATATCCTCTGTCTATCTTCGCTATCGTCCTTTATATCCTCTGTCTATCATCGCTATAATCCTTTATATCCTCTGTCTATCATCGCTATCCTTCTTTATATCCTCTGTCTATCATCGCTATCCTCCTTTATATCCTCTGTCTATCATCGCTATCCTCCTTTATATCCTCTATCATCGCTATCCTCCTTTATATCCTCTATCATCGCTATCCTCCTTTATATCCTCTGTCTATCATCGCTATCCTCCTTTATATCCTCTATCAATCATCGCTATCCTCCTTTATATCCTCTGTCTATCATCGCTATCCTCCATTATATCCTCTATCATCGCTATCCTCCTTTATATCCTCTATCATCTCTATCCTCCTTTATATCCTCTATCTATCCTCGCTATCCTCCTTTATATCACCTGTCTATCATCGCTATCCTCCTTTATATCCTCTATCTATCATCGCTATTCTCCTTTATATCCTCTGTCTATCATCGCTATCCTCCTTCATATCCTCTATCTATCATCGCTATTCTCCTTTATATCCTCTGTCTATCATCGCTATCCTCCTTTATATCCTCTATGTATCATCGCTATCCTCCTTTATATCCTCTATCATCGCTATCCTCCTTTATATCCTCTGTCTATCATCGTTATCCCCCTTTATATCCTCTATCTATCATCGCTATCCTCCTTTATATCCTCTGTCTATCATCGCTATCGTCCTTTATATCCTCTATCTATCATCGCTATCCTCCTTTATATCCTCTATCTATCATCGCTATCCTCCTTTATATCCTCTGTCTATCATCGCTATTCTCCTTTATATCCTCTATCTATCAACGCTATCCTCCTTTATATCCTCTGTCTATCATCTCTATCCTCCTTTAAATCCTCTGTCTATCATCTCTATCCTACTTTATATCCTCTGTCTATCATCGCTATCGTCCTTTATATCCTCTATCTATCATCGCTATCCTCCTTTATATCCTCTGTCTATCATCGCTATCCTCCTTTATATCCTCTGTCTATCATCTCTATCCTCCTTTAAATCCTCTGTCTATCATCTCTATCCTCCTTTATATCCTCTGTCTATCATCGCTATCCTCCTTTATATCCTCTGTCTATTATCGCTATCCTCCATTATATCCTCTATCTTCGCTATCGTCCTTTATATCCTCTGTCTATCATCGCTATCCTCCTTTATATACTCTGTCTATCATCGCTATCCTTCTTTATATCCTCTGTCTATCATCGCTATCCTCCTTTATATCCTCTATCATCGCTATCCTCCTTTATATCCTCTATCTATCATCGCTATCCTCCTTTATATCCTCTATCTATCATCGCTCTCCTCCTTTATATCCTCTGTCTATCATCGCTATCCTCCTTTATATCCTCTATCAATCATCGCTATCCTCCTTTATATCCTCTGTCTATCATCGCTATCCTCCTTTATATCCTCTATCATCGCTATCCTCCTTTATATCCTCTATCATCTCTATCCACCTTTATATCCTCTATCTATCCTCGCTATCCTCCTTTATATCACCTGTCTATCATCGCTATCCTCCTTTATATCCTCTATCTATCATCGCTATTCTCCTTTATATCCTCTGTCTATCATCGCTATCCTCCTTTATATCCTCTATCTATCATCGCTATTCTCCTTTATATCCTCTGTCTATCATCGCTATCCTCCTTTATATCCTCTATGTATCATCGCTATCCTCCTTTATATCCTCTGTCTATCATCGCTATCCTCCTTTATATCCTCTGTCTATCATCGTTATCCCCCTTTATATCCTCTATCTATCATCGCTATCCTCCTTTATATCCTCTGTCTATCATCGCTATCGTCCTTTATATCCTCTATCTATCATCGCTATCCTCCTTTATATCCTCTATCTATCATCGCTATCCTCCTTTATATCCTCTGTCTATCATCGCTATTCTCCTTTATATCCTCTGTCTATCATCGCTATCCTCCATTATATCCTCTGTCTATCATCGCTATCCTCCTTTATATCCTCTATCTATCATCGCTATCCTCCTTTATATCCTCTGTCTATCATCTCTATCGTCCTTTATATCCTCTATCTATCATCGCTATCCTCCTTTATATCCTCTATCTATCATCGCTATCCTCCTTTATATCCTCTGTCAATCATCGCTATTCTCCTTTATATCCTCTGTCTATCATCGCTATCCTCCTTTATATCCTCTATCTATCATCGCTATCCTCCTTTATATCCTCTGTCTATCATCGCTATTCTCCTTTATATCCTCTGTCTATCATCGCTATCCTCCTTTATATCCTCTATCTATCCTCGCTATCCTCCTTTATATCACCTGTCTATCATCGCTATCCTCCTTTATATCCTCTATCTATCATCGCTATTCTCCTTTATATCCTCTGTCTATCATCGCTATCCTCCTTTATATCCTCTGTCTATCATCGCTATCCTCCTTTATATCCTCTGTCTATCATCGCTATCCTCCTTTATATCCTCTATCTATCATCGCTATCCTCCTTTCTATCCTCTGTCTATCATCTCTATCCTCCTTTAAATCCTCTGTCTATCATCTCTATCCTCCTTTATATCCTCTGTCTATCATCGCTATCCTCCTTTATATCCCCTGTCTATCATCGCTATCCTCCTTTATATCCTCTATCATCGCTATCCTCCTTTATATCCTCTGTCTATCATCGCTATCCTCCTTTATATCACCTGTCTATCATCGCTATCCTCCTTTATATCCTCTGTCTATTATCGCTATCCTCCATTATATCCTCTATCATCGCTATCCTCCTTTATATCCTCTGTCTATCATCGCTATCCTCCTTTATATCCTCTGTCTATCATCGCTATCCTCCTTTATATCACCTGTCTATCATCGCTATCATCCTTTATATCCTCTATCATCGCTATCCTCCTTTATATCCTCTATCATCGCTATCCTCCTTTATATCCTCTATCATCACTATCCTCCTTTATATCCTCTATCTATCATCGCTATCCTCCTTTATATCCTATGTCTATCATCGCTATCCTCCTTTATATCCTCTATCATCGCTATCCTCCTTTATATCCTCTATCATCTCTATCCTTCTTTATATCCTCTATCTATCATCGCTATCCTCCTTTATATCCTCTATCTATCATCGCTATCCTCCTTTATATCACTTGTCTATCATCGCTATCCTCCTTTATATCCTCTATCATCGCTATCCTCCTTTATATCCTCTGTCTATCATCTCTATCCTCCTTTATATCCTCTATCATCGCTATCCTCTTTTATATCCTCTATCTATCATTGCTATCCTCCTTTATATCCTCTATCTATCATCGCTATCCTCCTTTATATCCTCTATCTATCATCGCTATCCTCCTTTATATACTCTATCTATCATCGCTATCCTTCTTTATATCCTCTATCTATCATCGCTATCCTCCTTTATATCCTCTATCTATCATCGCTATCCTCCTTTCTATCCTCTGTCTATCATCTCTATCCTCCTTTAAATCCTCTGTCTATCATCTCTATCCTCCTTTATATCCTCTGTCTATCATCGCTATCCTCCTTTATATCCTCTATCATCGCTATCCTCCTTTATATCCTCTATCATCGCTATCCTCCTTTATATCCTCTATCATCACTATCCTCCTTTATATCCTCTATCTATCATCGCTATCCTCCTTTATATCCTATGTCTATCATCGCTATCCTCCTTTATATCCTCTATCATCGCTATCCTCCTTTATATCCTCTATCATCTCTATCCTTCTTTATATCCTCTATCTATCATCGCTATCCTCCTTTATATCCTCTATCTATCATCGCTATCCTCCTTTATATCACTTGTCTATCATCGCTATCCTCCTTTATATCCTCTATCATCGCTATCCTCCTTTATATCCTCTGTCTATCATCTCTATCCTCCTTTATATCCTCTATCATCGCTATCCTCCTTTATATCCTCTATCTATCATTGCTATCCTCCTTTATATCCTCTATCTATCATCGCTATCCTCCTTTATATCCTCTATCTATCATCGCTATCCTCCTTTATATCCTCTATCTATCATCGCTATCCTTCTTTATATCCTCTATCTATCATCGCTATCCTCCTTTATATCCTCTATCTATCATCGCTATCCTCCTTTCTATCCTCTGTCTATCATCTCTATCCTCCTTTAAATCCTCTGTCTATCATCTCTATCCTCCTTTATATCCTCTGTCTATCATCGCTATCCTCCTTTATATCCTCTATCATCGCTATCCTCCTTTATATCCTCTATCAATCATCGCTATCCTCCTTTATATCCTCTGTCTATCATCGCTATCCTCCTTTATATCCTCTATCATCGCTATCCTCCTTTATATCCTCTATCATCTCTATAATCCTTTATATCCTCTATCTATCCTCGCTATCCTCCTTTATATCACCTGTCTATCATCGCTATCCTCCTTTATATCACCTGTCTATCATCGCTATCCTCCTTTATATCCTCTATCTATCATCGCTATTCTCCTTTATATCCTCTATCTATCATCGCTATTCTCCTTTATATCCTCTGTCTATCATCGCTATCCTCCTTTATATCCTCTATGTATCATCGCTATCCTCCTTTATATCCTCTGTCTATCATCACTATCCTCCTTTATATCCTCTGTCTATCATCGTTATCCCCCTTTATATCCTCTATCTATCATCGCAATCCTCCTTTATATCCTCTGTCTATCATCGCTATCGTCCTTTATATCCTCTATCTATCATCGCTATCCTCCTTTATATCCTCTAACTATCATCGCTATCCTCCTTTATATCCTCTGTCTATCATCGCTATTCTCCTTTATATCCTCTGTCTATCATCGCTATCATCCTTTATATCCTCTGTCTATCATCGCTATCCTCCTTTATATCCTCTATCTATCATCGCTATCCTCCTTTATATCCTCTGTCTATCATCTCTATCCTCCTTTAAATCCTCTGTCTATCATCTCTATCCTACTTTATATGCTCTGTCTATCATCGCTATCCTCCTTTATATCCCCTGTCTATCATCGCTATCCTCCTTTATATCCTCTATCATCGCTATCCTCCTTTATATCACCTGTCTATCATCGCTATCATCCTTTATATCCTCTATCATCGCTATCCTCCTTTATATCCTCTATCATCGCTATCCTCCTTTATATCCTCTATCATCACTATACTCCTTTATATCCTCTATCTATCATCGCTATCCTCCTTTATATCCTATGTCTATCATCGCTATCCTCCTTTAGATACTCTATCTATCATCGCTATCCCCCTTTATATCCTCTGTCTATCATCGCTATCCTCCTTTATATCCTCTATCTATCATCGCTATCCTCCTTTATATCCTCTATCTATCATCGCTATCCTCCTTTATATCACCTGTCTATCATCGCTATCCTCCTTTATATCCTCTATCATCGCTATCCTCCTTTATATCCTCTGTCTATCATCGCTATCCTTCTTTATATCCTCTGTCTATCATCGCTATCCTCCTTTATATCCTCTATCATCGCTATCCTCCTTTATATCCTCTATCTATCATCGCTATCCTCCTTTATATCCTCTATCTATCATCGCTCTCCTCCTTTATATCCTCTGTCTATCATCGCTATCCTCCTTTATATCCTCTATCAATCATCGCTATCCTCCTTTATATCCTCTGTCTATCATCGCTATCCTCCTTTATATCCTCTATCATCGCTATCCTCCTTTATATCCTTTATCATCTCTATCCACCTTTATATCCTCTATCTATCCTCGCTATCCTCCTTTATATCACCTGTCTATCATGGCTATCCTCCTTTATATCCTCTATCTATCATCGCTATTCTCCTTTATATCCTCTGTCTATCATCGCTATCCTCCTTTATATCCTCTATCTATCATCGCTATTCTCCTTTATATCCTCTGTCTATCATCGCTATCCTCCTTTATATCCTCTATGTATCATCGCTATCCTCCTTTATATCCTCTGTCTATCATCGCTATCCTCCTTTATATCCTCTGTCTATCATCGTTATCCCCCTTTATATCCTCTATCTATCATCGCTATCCTCCTTTATATCCTCTGTCTATCATCGCTATCGTCCTTTATATCCTCTATCTATCATCGCTATCCTCCTTTATATCCTCTATCTATCATCGCTATCCTCCTTTATATCCTCTGTCTATCATCGCTATTCTCCTTTATATCCTCTGTCTATCATCGCTATCCTCCTTTATATCCTCTGTCTATCATCGCTATCCTCCTTTATATCCTCTATCTATCATCGCTATCCTCCTTTAAATCCACTGTCTATCATCTCTATCCTCCTTTATATCCTCTGTCTATCATCGCTATCTTCCTTTATATCCCCTGTCTATCATCGCTATCCTCCTTTATATCCTCTATCATCGCTATCCTCCTTTATATCCTCTGTCTATCATCTCTATCCTCCTTTATATCCTCTGTCTATCATCGCTATCCTCCTTTATATCACCTGTCTATCATCGCTATCATCCTTTATATCCTCTATCATCGCTATCCTCCTTTATATCCTCTATCATCGCTATCCTCCTTTATATCCTCTATCATCACTATCCTCCTTTATATCCTCTATCTATCATCGCTATCCTCCTTTATATCCTATGTCTATCATCGCTATCCTCCTTTATATCCTCTATCATCGCTATCCTCCTTTATATCCTCTATCATCTCTATCCTTCTTTATATCCTCTATCTATCATCGCTATCCTCCTTTATATCCTCTGTCTATCATCACTATCCTCCTTTATATCCTCTGTCTATCATCGTTATCCCCCTTTATATCCTCTATCTATCATCGCAATCCTCCTTTATATCCTCTGTCTATCATCGCTATCGTCCTTTATATCCTCTATCTATCATCGCTATCCTCCTTTATATCCTCTGTCTATCATCGCTATCATCCTTTATATCCTCTGTCTATCATCGCTATCCTCCTTTATATCCTCTATCTATCATCGCTATCCTCCTTTATATCCTCTGTCTATCATCTCTATCCTCCTTTAAATCCTCTGTCTATCATCTCTATCCTACTTTATATGCTCTGTCTATCATCGCTATCCTCCTTTATATCCCCTGTCTATCATCGCTATCCTCCTTTATATCCTCTATCATCGCTATCCTCCTTTATATCACCTGTCTATCATCGCTATCCTCCTTTATATCCTCTGTCTATCATCGCTATCATCCTTTATATCCTCTATCATCGCTATCCTCCTTTATATCCTCTGTCTATCATCGCTATCATCCTTTATATCACCTGTCTATCATCGCTATCCTCCTTTATATCACCTGTCTATCATCGCTATCCTCCTTTATATCCTCTGTCTATCATCGCTATCATCCTTTATATCCTCTATCATCGCTATCCTCCTTTATATCCTCTATCATCGCTATCCTCCTTTATATCCTCTATCATCACTATCCTCCTTTATATCCTCTATCTATCATCGCTATCCTCCTTTATATCCTATGTCTATCATCGCTATCCTCCTTTAGATACTCTATCTATAATCGCTATCCCCCTTTATATCCTCTGTCTATCATCGCTATCCTCCTTTATATCCTCTATCTATCATCGCTATCCTCCTTTATATCCTCTATCTATCATCGCTATCCTCCTTTATATCACCTGTCTATCATCGCTATCCTCCTTTATATCCTCTATCATCGCTATCCTCCTTTATATCCTCTGTCTATCATCTCTATCCTCCTTTATATCCTCTATCATCGCTATCCTCCTTTATATCCTCTATCTATCATCGCTATCCTCCTTTATATCCTCTATCTATCATCGCCATCCTCCTTTATATCCTCTATCTATCATCGCTATCCTCCTTTATATCCTCTGTCTATCATCGCTATCCTCCTTTATATCCTCTATCAATCATCGCTATCCTCCTTTATATCCTCTGTCTATCATCGCTATCCTCCTTTATATCCTCTATCATCGCTATCCTCCTTTATATCCTCTATCTATCATCGCTATCCTCCTTTATATCCTCTGTCTATCATCGCTATCCTCCTTTATATCCTCTATCTATCCTCGCTATCCTCCTTTATATCACCTGTCTATCATCGCTATCCTCCTTTATATCCTCTATCTATCATCGCTATTCTCCTTTATATCCTCTGTCTATCATCGCTATCCTCCTTTATATCCTCTATCATCTCTATCCTCCTTTATATCCTCTATCTATCCTCGCTATCCTCCTTTATATCACCTGTCTATCATCGCTATCCTCCTTTATATCCTCTATCTATCATCGCTATTCTCCTTTATATCCTCTGTCTATCATCGCTATCCTCCTTTATATCCTCTATGTATCATCGCTATCCTCCTTTATATCCTCTGTCTATCATCGCTATCCTCCTTTATATCCTCTGTCTATCATCGTTATCCCCCTTTATATCCTCTATCTATCATCGCTATCCTCCTTTATATCCTCTGTCTATCATCGCTTTCGTCCTTTATATCCTCTATCTATCATCGCTATCCTCCTTTATATCCTCTATCTATCATCGCTATCCTCCTTTATATCCTCTGTCTATCATCGCTATTCTCCTTTATATCCTCTGTCTATCATCGCTATCCTCCTTTATATCCTCTGTCTATCATCTCTATCCTCCTTTAAATCCTCTGTCTATCATCTCTATCCTCCTTTATATCCTCTGTCTATCATCGCTATCCTCCTTTATATCCCCTGTCTATCATCGCTATCCTCCTTTATATCCTCTATCATCGCTATCCTCCTTTATATCCTCTATCATCGCTATCCTCCTTTATATCCTCTGTCTATCATCGCTATCCTCCTTTATATCCTCTGTCTATCATCGCTATCCTCCTTTATATCACCTGTCTATCATCGCTATCATCCTTTATATCCTCTATCATCGCTATCCTCCTTTATATCCTCTATCATCGCTATCCTCCTTTATATCCTCTATCATCACTATCCTCCTTTTTATCCTCTATCTATCATCGCTATCCTCCTTTATATCCTATGTCTATCATCGCTATCCTCCTTTAGGTACTCTATCTATCATCGCTATCCCCCTTTATATCCTCTGTCTATCATCGCTATCCTCCTTTATATCCTCTATCTATCATTGCTATCCTCCTTTATATCCTCTTTCTATCATCGCTATCCTCCTTTATATCCTCTGTCTATCATCGCCATCCTCCTTTATATCCTCTATCATCACTATCCTCCTTTATATCCTCTGTCTTTCATCGTTATCCTCCTTTATATCCTCTGTCTATCATCTCTATCCTCCTTTATATCCTCTATCATCGCTATCCTCCTTTATATCCTCTGTCTATCATCTCTATCCTCCTTTATATCCTCTATCATCGCTATCCTCCTTTATATCCTCTATCTATCATCGCTATCCTCCTTTATATCCTCTATCTATCATCGCTATCCTCCTTTATATCCTCTGTCTATCATCGCTATCCTCCTTTATATCCTCTATCAATCATCGCTATCCTCCTTTATATCCTCTGTCTATCATCTCTATCCTCCTTTAAATCCTCTGTCTATCATCTCTATCCTCCTTTATATCCTCTGTCTATCATCGCTATCCTCCTTTATATCCCCTGTCTATCATCGCTATCCTCCTTTATATCCTCTATCATCGCTATCCTCCTTTATATCTTCTATCATCGCTATCCTCCTTTATATCCTCTGTCTATCATCGCTATCCTCCTTTATATCCTCTGTCTATCATCGCTATCCTCCTTTATATCACCTGTCTATCATCGCTATCATCCTTTATATCCTCTATCATCGCTATCCTCCTTTATATCCTCTATCATCGCTATCCTCCTTTATATCCTCTATCATCACTATCCTCCTTTATATCCTCTATCTATCATCGCTATCCTCCTTTATATCCTATGTCTATCATCGCTATCCTCCTTTAGGTACTCTATCTATCATCGCTATCCCCCTTTATATCCTCTGTCTATCATCGCTATCCTCCTTTATATCCTCTATCTATCATTGCTATCCTCCTTTATATCCTCTTTCTATCATCGCTATCCTCCTTTATATCCTCTGTCTATCATCGCCATCCTCCTTTATATCCTCTATCATCACTATCCTCCTTTATATCCTCTGTCTTTCATCGTTATCCTCCTTTATATCCTCTGTCTTTCATCGTTATCCTCCTTTATATCCTCTGTCTATCATCTCTATCCTCCTTTATATCCTCTATCATCGCTATCCTCCTTTATATCCTCTGTCTATCATCTCTATCCTCCTTTATATCCTCTATCATCGCTATCCTCCTTTATATCCTCTATCTATCATCGCTATCCTCCTTTATATCCTCTATCTATCATCGCTATCCTCCTTTATATCCTCTGTCTATCATCGCTATCCTCCTTTATATCCTCTATCAATCATCGCTATCCTCCTTTATATCCTCTGTCTATCATCGCTATCCTCCTTTATATCCTCTATCATCGCTATCCTCCTTTATATCCTCTATCATCTCTATCCTCCTTTATATCCTCTATCTATCCTCGCTATCCTCCTTTATATCACCTGTCTATCATCGCTATCCTCCTTTATATCCTCTATCTATCATCGCTATTCTCCTTTATATCCTCTGTCTATCATCGCTATCCTCCTTTATATCCTCTATCTATCATCGCTATTCTCCTTTATATCCTCTATCATCTCTATCCTCCTTTATATCCTCTATCTATCAAAGCTATTCTCCTTTATATCCTCTGTCTATCATCGCTATCCTCCTTTATATCCTCTATCTATCATCGCTATTCTCCTTTATATCCTCTGTCTATCATCGCTATCCTCCTTTATATCCTCTATGTATCATCGCTATCCTCCTTTATATCCTCTGTCTATCATCGCTATCCTCCTTTATATCCTCTGTCTATCATCGCTATCCTCCTTTATATCCTCTGTCTATCATCGCTATCCTCCTTTATATTACCTGTCTATCATCGCTATCCTCCTTTATATCCTCTGTCTATCATCGCTATCCTCCTTTATATCCTCTGTCTATCATCGCTATCCTCCTTTATATCCTCTGTCTATCATCGCTATCCTCCTTTATATCCTCTGTCTATCATCGCTATCCTCCTTTATATCCTCTGTCTATCATCGCTATCCTCCTTTATATCCTCTATCTTCTCTATCCTCCTTTATATCCTCTATCTATCATCGTTATCCTCCTTTATATCCTCTATCTATCATCGTTATCCTCCTTTATAACCTCTATCTATCATCTCTATCCTCCTTTATATCACCTGTCTATCATCTCTATCCTACTTTATATCCTCTGTCTGTCATCGCTATCCTCCTTTATATCCTCTGTCTATCATCGCTATCCTCCTTTATACCCCTTTTCCAGCATTGCAATCCTGATTTATACCATTTGTCTATGATAGCTATCCCCATTTATATCCTATGTCTATGATCGCTATCTTCCTTTATATCATCTGTCTATCATTTCGATCCTCCTTTCTATCCTCTGTCTATCATCGCTATCCTCCTTTATATCCTCTATCATCGCTATCCTCCTTTATATCGTCTGTCTATCATAGCTATCCTCCTTTATATCGTCTGTCTATCATCGCTATCCCCCTTTATATCCTCTGTCTATCATCGCTATCCCCCTTTATATCCTCTATCTATCATCGCTATCCTCCTTTATATCCTCTGTCTATCATCGCTATCCTCCTTTATATCCTCTATCAATCATCGCTATCCTCCTTTATATCCTCTGTCTATCATCGCTATCCTCCTTTATATCCTCTATCAATCATCGCTATCCTCCTTTATATCCTCTATCATCTCTATCCTCCTTTATATCCTCTATCTATCCTCGCTATCCTCCTTTATATCACCTGTCTATCATCGCTATCCTCCTTTATATCCTCTGTCTATCATCGCTATCCTCCTTTATATCCTCTATCATCGCTATCCTCCTTTATATCCTCTGTCTATCATCGCTATCCTCCTTTATATCCTCTGTCTATCATCGCTGTCCTCCTTTATATCCTCTGTCTATCATCGCTATCCTCCTTTATATCCTCTATCTTCTCTATCCTCCTTTATATCCTCTATCTATCATCGTTATCCTCCTTTATATCCTCTATCTATCATCGTTATCCTCCTTTATAACCTCTATCTATCATCTCTATCCTCCTTTATATCACCTGTCTATCATCTCTATCCTACTTTATATCCTCTGTCTGTCATCGCTATCCTCCTTTATATCCTCTGTCTATCATCGCTATCCTCCTTTATACCCCTTTTCCAGCATTGCAATCCTGATTTATACCATTTGTCTATGATAGCTATCCCCATTTATATCCTATGTCTATGATCGCTATCTTCCTTTATATCCTCTGTCTATCATTTCGATCCTCCTTTCTATCCTCTGTCTATCATCGCTATCCTCCTTTATATCCTCTATCATCGCTATCCTCCTTTATATCGTCTGTCTATCATAGCTATCCTCCTTTATATCGTCTGTCTATCATCGCTATCCCCCTTTATATCCTCTGTCTATCATCGCTATCCCCCTTTATATCCTCTATCTATCATCGCTATCCTCCTTTATATCCTCTGTCTATCATCGCTATCCTCCTTTATATCCTCTATCATCGCTATCCTCCTTTATATCCTCTATCATCGCTATCCTCCTTTATATCCTCTGTCTATCATCGTTATCCTCCTTTATATCCTCTGTCTATCATCGCTATCCTCCTTTATATCCTCTGTCTATCATCGTTATCCTCCTTTATATCCTCTATCATCGCTATCCTCCTTTATATCCTCTATCATCGCTATCCTCCTTTATATCCTCTGTCTATCATCGTTATCCTCCTTTATATCCTCTGTCTATCATCGCTATCCTCCTTTATATCCTCTATCATCGCTATCCTCCTTTATATCCTCTGTCTATCATCGCTATCCTCCTTTATATCCTCTGTCTATCATCGCTATCCTCCTTTATATCCTCTGTCTATCATCGCTATCCCCCTTTATATTCTCTGTCTATCATCGCTATCCTCCTTTATATCCTCTCTATATCATCGCTATCCTCCTTTATATCCACTGTCTATCATCGCTATACTCCTTTATATCCTCTATCTAACATCGCTATCCTCCTTTATATCACCAGTCTATCATCGCTATCCTCCTTTCTATCCTCTGTCTATCATCGCTATCCTCCTTTCTATCCTCTGTCTATCATCGCTATCCTCCTTTATATCCTCTGTCTATCATCGCTATACTCCTTTATATCCTCTGTCTATCATCGCTATCCTCCTTTATATCCTCTGTCTATCATCGCTATCCTCCTTTATATCGTCTATCATCGCTATCCTACTTTATATCCTCTGTCTATCATCGCTATCCTCCTTTATATCCTCTATCTATCATCGCTATTCTCATTTATATCCTCTGTCTATCATCGCTATCCTCCTTTATATCCTCTATCTATCATCGCTATCCTCCTTTATATCCTCTGTCTATCATCGTTATCCTCCTTTATATCCTCTGTCTTTCATCGCTATCCTCCTTTATATACTCTGTCTATCATCGTTATCCTCCTTTATATCCTCTGTCTATCATCGTTATCCTCCTTTATTTCCTCTGTCTATCATCGCTATCCACCTTTATATCCTATGTCTATCATCGCTATCCTCCTTTATATCGTCTGTCTATCATCGCTATCCCCCTTTATAACACCTGTCTATCATCTCTATCCTCCTTTATATCACCTGTCTATCATCTCTATCCTACTTTATATCCTCTGTCTATCATCGCTATCCTCCTTTATATCCTCTGTCTATCATCGCTATCCTCCTTTATATCCTCTGTCTATCATCGCTATCCTCCATTATATCCTCTGTCTATCATCGCTATCCTCCTTTATATCCTCTGTCTATCATCTCTATCCTCCTTTATATTACCTGTCTATCATCTCTATCCTCCTTTATATCCTCTGTCTATCATCGCTATCCTCCTTTATATCCTCTGTCTATCATCGCTATCCTCCTTTATATCCTCTTTCTATCATCGCTATTCTCCTTTATATCCTCTGTCTATCATCGCTATCCTCCTTTATATCCTCTATCTATCATAACTATCCTCCTTTATATCACCTGTCTATCATCGCTATCCTCCTTTATATCCTCTGTCTATCATCGCAATCCTCCTTTATATCCTCTGTCTATCATTGTTATCCTCCTTTATATCCTCTGTCTATCATCGCTATCCTCCTTTATATACTCTGTCTATCATCTCTATCCTACTTTATATCCTCTGTCTATCATCTCTATCCTCCTTTATATCCTCTGTCTATCATCTCTATCCTCCTTTATATCACCTGTCTATCATCTCTATCCTCCTTTATATCCTCTGTCTATCATCGCTATCCTCCTTTATATCCTCTGTCAATCATCGCTATCCTCCTTTATATCCTCTGTCTATCATCGCTATCCTCCTTTATATCCTCTGTCTATCATCGCTATCCTCCTTTATATCCTCTGTCTATCATCGCTATCCTCCTTTATATCCTCTGTCTATCATCGCTATCCTCCTTTATATCCTCTATCATTTCGATCCTCCTTTCTATCCTCTGTCTATCATCGCTATCCTCCTTTATATCCTCTATCATCGCTATCCTCCTTTATATCGTCTCTCTATCATAGCTATCCTCCTTTATATCGTCTGTCTATCATCGCTATCCACCTTTATATCCTATGTCTATCATCGCTATCCTCCTTTATATCCTCTGTCTATCATCGCTATCCTCCTTTATATCCTATGTCTATCATCGCCATCCTCGTTTATATCCTCTGTCTATCATTGCTATCCTCCTTTATATCACCTGTCTATCATCGCTATCCTCCTTTATATCCTCTATCATCGCTATCCTCCTTTATATCCTCTATCATCGCTATCCTCCTTTATATCCTCTGTCTATCATCTCTATCCTCCTTTATATCACCTGTCTATCATCTCTATCCTCCTTTATATCCTCTGTCTATCATCGTTATCCTCCTTTATATCCTATGTCTATCATCGCTATCCTCCTTTATATCCTCTGTCTATCATCGCTATCCTCCTTTATATCCTCTCTCTATCATCGCTATCCTCCTTTATATCCACTGTCTTTCATCGCTATACTCCTTTATATCATCTGTCTGTCATCGCTATCCTCCTTTATATCCTCTGTCTATCATCGCTATCCTCCTTTATATCCTCTGTCTATCATCGCTATCCTCCTTTATATCCTCTGTCTATCATCGCTATCCTCCTTTATATCTCTGTCTTTCATCGCTATCCTCCTTTATATCGTCTGTCTATCATCGCTATCCCCCTTTATATCCTCTGTCTATCATCGCTATCCCCCTTTATATCCTCTGTCTATCATCGCTATCCTCCTTTATATCCTCTGTTTATCATCGCTATCCTCCTTTATATACTCTATCATCGCTATCCTCCTTTATATCCTCTGTCTATCATCGTTATCCTCCTTTATATCCTCTGTCTATCATCGCTATCCTCCTTTATATCCTCTATCATCGCTATCCTCCTTTATATCCTCTGTCTATCAGCGCTATCCTCCTTTATATCCTCTGTCTATCATCGCTATCCTCCTTTATATCCTCGGTCTATCATCGCTATCCTCCTTTATATAATCTATCATCGCTATCCTCCTTTATATCCTCTCTCTATCATCGCTATCCTCCTTTATATCCTCTATCATCGCTATCCTCCTTTATATCCTCTATCATCGCTATCCTCCTTTATATCCTCTGTCTATCATCGTTATCCTCCTTTATATCCTCTATCATTGCTATCCTCCTTTATATCCTCTTTCTATCATCGCTATCCTCCTTTATATCCTCTGTCTATCATCGCCATCCTCCTTTATATCCTCTATCATCACTATCCTCCTTTATATCCTCTGTCTTTCATCGTTATCCTCTTTTATATCCTCTGTCTATCATCTCTATCCTCCTTTATATCCTCTATCATCTCTATCCTCCTTTATATCCTCTATCATCACTATCCTCCTTTATATCCTCGTTTTATCATTGCTATCCTCCTTTATATCCTATGTCTATCATAGCTATCCTCCTTTATATCCTCTGTCTATCATCGCTATCCTCCTTTATATCCTCTGTCTATCATCGCTATCCTCCTTTATATCCTCTGTCTATCATCGCTATCCTCCTATATATCCTCTGTCTATCATCGCTATCCTCCTTTATATCCTCTGTCTATCATCGCTATCCTCTATTATATCCTCTGTCTATCATCGCTATCCTCCTATATATCCTCTGTCTATCATCGTTATCCTCCTTTATATCCTCTGTCTATCATCGCTATCCTCCTTTATATCCTCTGTCTATCATCGCTATCCTCTATTATATCCTCTGTCTATCATCGCTATCCTCCTTTATATCCTCTGTCTATCATCGCTATCCTCCTTTATATCCTCTGTCTATCATCGCTATCCTCCTTTATATCCTCGGTCTATCATCGCTATCCTCCTTTATATCCTCTATCATCGCTATCCTCCTTTATATCCTCTGTCTATCATCGCTATCCTCCTTTATATCCTCGGTCTATCATCGCTATCCTCCTTTATATCCTCTATCATCGCTATCCTCCTTTATATCCTCTGTCTATCATCGCTATCCTCCTTTATATCCTCGGTCTATCATCGCTATCCTCCTTTATATCCTCTATCATCGCTATCCTCCTTTATATCCTCTGTCTATCATCGCTATCCTCCTTTATATCCTCTATCATCGCTATCCTCCTTTATATCCTCTATCATCGCTATCCTCCTTTATATCCTCTGTCTATCATCGTTATCCTCCTTTATATCCTCTGTCTATCATCGCTATCCTCCTTTATATCCTCTGTCTATCATCGCTATCCCCCTTTATATCCTCGGTCTATCATCGCTATCCTCCTTTATATCCTCTCTCTATCATCGCTATCCTCCTTTATATCCACTGTCTATCATCGCTATACTCCTTTATATCCTCTGTCTGTCATCGCTATCCTCCTTTATATCCTCTATCATCGCTATCCTTCTTTATATCCTCTGTCTATCATCGCTATCCTCCTTTATATCTCTGTCTTTCATCGCTATACTCCTTTATATCCACTGTCTATCATCGCTATCCTCCTTTATATCCTCTGTCTGTCATCGCTATCCTCCTTTATATCATCTGTCTATCATCGCTATCCTCCTTTATATCCACTGTCTATCATCGCTATACTCCTTTATATCCTCTGTCTGTCATCGCTATCCTCCTTTATATCCTCTATCATCGCTATCCTTCTTTATATCCTCTGTCTATCATCGCTATCCTCCTTTATATCTCTGTCTTTCATCGCTATACTCCTTTATATCCACTGTCTATCATCGCTATCCTCCTTTATATCCTCTGTCTGTCATCGCTATCCTCCTTTATATCATCTGTCTATCATCGCTATCCACCTTTATATCCTCTGTCTATCATCGCTATCCTCCTTTATATCCTCTATCTATCATCGCTATCCTCCTTTATATAATCTGTCTATCATCGTTATCCTCCTTTATATCCTCTGTCTATCATCGCTATCCTCCTTTATATCCTCTGTCTATCATCGCAATCCTCCTTTATATCCACTGTCTATCATCGCTATCCTCCTTTTTATCCTCTGTCTGTCATCGCTATCCTCCTTTATATCCTCTGTCTATCATCGCTATCCACCTTTATATCCTCTGTCTATCATCGCTATCCTCCTTTATATCCTCTATCTATCATCACTATCCTCCTTTATATCCTCTGTCTTTCATCGTTATCCTCCTTTATATCCTCTGTCTATCATCGCTATCCTCCTTTATATCCTATATCATCGCTATCCTCCTTTATATCCTCTATCATTGCTATCCTCCTTTATATCCTCTTTCTATCATCGCTATCCTCCTTTATATCCTCTGTCTATCATCGCCATCCTCCTTTATATCCTCTATCATCACTATCCTCCTTTATATCCTCTGTCTTTCATCGTTATCCTCCTTTATATCCTCTGTCTATCATCGCTATCCTCCTTTATATCCTCTATCATCTCTATCCTCCTTTATATCCTCTATCATCACTATCCTCCTTTATATCCTCTTTTTATCATTGCTATCCTCCTTTATATCCTCTGTCTATCATCGCTATCCTCCTATATATCCTCTGTCTATCATCGTTATCCTCCTTTATATCCTCTGTCTATCATCGCTATCCTCCTTTATATTGTCTATCCTCGCTATCCTCCTTTATATCACCTGTCTATCATCGCTATCCTCCTTTATATCCTCTATCTATCATCGCTATTCTCCTTTATATCCTCTGTCTATCATCGCTATCCTCCTTTATATCCTCTATCTATCATCGCTATTCTCCTTTATATCCTCTGTCTATCATCGCTATCCTCCTTTATATCCTCTATGTATCATCGCTATCCTCCTTTATATCCTCTGTCTATCATCGCTATCCTCCTTTATATCCTCTGTCTATCATCGCTATCCTCCTTTATATTACCTGTCTATCATCGCTATCCTCCTTTATATCCTCTGTCTATCATCGCTATCCTCCTTTATATCCTCTGTCTATCATCGCTATCCACCTTTATATCCTCTGTCTATCATCGCTATCCTCCTTTATATCCTCTATCTATCATCACTATCCTCCTTTATATCCTCTGTCTTTCATCGTTATCCTCCTTTATATCCTCTGTCTATCATCGCTATCCTCCTTTATATCCTATATCATCGCTATCCTCCTTTATATCCTCTATCATTGCTATCCTCCTTTATATCCTCTTTCTATCATCGCTATCCTCCTTTATATTCTCTGTCTATCATCGCCATCCTCCTTTATATCCTCTATCATCACTATCCTCCTTTATATCCTCTGTCTTTCATCGTTATCCTCCTTTATATCCTCTGTCTATCATCGCTATCCTCCTTTATATCCTCTATCATCTCTATCCTCCTTTATATCCTCTATCATCACTATCCTCCTTTATATCCTCTTTTTATCATTGCTATCCTCCTTTATATCCTCTGTCTATCATCGCTATCCTCCTATATATCCTCTGTCTATCATCGTTATCCTCCTTTATATCCTCTGTCTATCATCGCTATCCTCCTTTATATCGTCTATCCTCGCTATCCTCCTTTATATCACCTGTCTATCATCGCTATCCTCCTTTATATCCTCTATCTATCATCGCTATTCTCCTTTATATCCTCTGTCTATCATCGCTATCCTCCTTTATATCCTCTATCTATCATCGCTATTCTCCTTTATATCCTCTGTCTATCATCGCTATCCTCCTTTATATCCTCTATGTATCATCGCTATCCTCCTTTATATCCTCTGTCTATCATCGCTATCCTCCTTTATATCCTCTGTCTATCATCGCTATCCTCCTTTATATTACCTGTCTATCATCGCTATCCTCCATTATATCCTCTGTCTATCATCGCTATCCTCCTTTTTATCCTCTGTCTATCATCGCTATCCTCCTTTATATCCTCTATCTTCGCTATTCTCCTTTATATCCTCTATCTATCATCGTTATCCTCCTTTATATCCTCTATCTATCATCGATATCCTCCTTTATAACCTCTATCTATCATCTCTATCCTCCTTTATATCACCTGTCTATCATCTCTATCCTACTTTATATCCTCTGTCTGTCATCGCTATCCTCCTTTATATCCTCTGTCTATCATCGCTATCCTCCTTTATACCCCTTTTCCAGCATTGCAATCCTGATTTACACCATTTGTCTATGATCGCTATCCCCATTTATATCCTATGTCTATGATCGCTATCTTCCTTTATATCCTCTGTCTATTATCACTATCCTCCTTTATATCCTCTGTCTATCATCGCTATCCTCCTTTATATCCTCTATCATCGCTATCCTTCTTTATATCCTCTGTCTATCATCGCTATCCTCCTTTATATCTCTGTCTTTCATCGCTATACTCCTTTATATCCACTGTCTATCATCGCTATCCTCCTTTATATCCTCTGTCTGTCATCGCTATCCTCCTTTATATCATCTGTCTATCATCGCTATCCACCTTTATATCCTCTGTCTATCATCGCTATCCTCCTTTATATCCTCTATCTATCATCGCTATCCTCCTTTATATAATCTGTCTATCATCGTTATCCTCCTTTATATCCTCTGTCTATCATCGCTATCCTCCTTTATATCCTCTGTCTATCATCGCAATCCTCCTTTATATCCACTGTCTATCATCGCTATCCTCCTTTTTATCCTCTGTCTGTCATCGCTATCCTCCTTTATATCCTCTGTCTATCATCGCTATCCACCTTTATATCCTCTGTCTATCATCGCTATCCTCCTTTATATCCTCTATCTATCATCACTATCCTCCTTTATATCCTCTGTCTTTCATCGTTATCCTCCTTTATATCCTCTGTCTATCATCGCTATCCTCCTTTATATCCTATATCATCGCTATCCTCCTTTATATCCTCTATCATTGCTATCCTCCTTTATATCCTCTTTCTATCATCGCTATCCTCCTTTATATCCTCTGTCTATCATCGCCATCCTCCTTTATATCCTCTATCATCACTATCCTCCTTTATATCCTCTGTCTTTCATCGTTATCCTCCTTTATATCCTCTGTCTATCATCGCTATCCTCCTTTATATCCTCTATCATCTCTATCCTCCTTTATATCCTCTATCATCACTATCCTCCTTTATATCCTCTTTTTATCATTGCTATCCTCCTTTATATCCTCTGTCTATCATCGCTATCCTCCTATATATCCTCTGTCTATCATCGTTATCCTCCTTTATATCCTCTGTCTATCATCGCTATCCTCCTTTATATCGTCTATCCTCGCTATCCTCCTTTATATCACCTGTCTATCATCGCTATCCTCCTTTATATCCTCTATCTATCATCGCTATTCTCCTTTATATCCTCTGTCTATCATCGCTATCCTCCTTTATATCCTCTATCTATCATCGCTATTCTCCTTTATATCCTCTGTCTATCATCGCTATCCTCCTTTATATCCTCTATGTATCATCGCTATCCTCCTTTATATCCTCTGTCTATCATCGCTATGATCCTTTATATCCTCTGTCTATCATCGCTATCCTCCTTTATATCCTCTGTCTATCATCGCTATCCTCCTTTATATTACCTGTCTATCATCGCTATCCTCCTTTATATCCTCTGTCTATCATCGCTATCCTCCTTTATATCCTCTATCTTCGCTATACTCCTTTATATCCTCTATCTATCATCGTTATCCTCCTTTATATCCTCTATCTATCATCGATATCCTCCTTTATAACCTCTATCTATCATCTCTATCCTCCTTTATATCACCTGTCTATCATCTCTATCCTACTTTATATCCTCTGTCTGTCATCGCTATCCTCCTTTATATCCTCTGTCTATCATCGCTATCCTCCTTTATACCCCTTTTCCAGCATTGCAATCCTGATTTACACCATTTGTCTATGATCGCTATCCCCATTTATATCCTATGTCTATGATCGCTATCTTCCTTTATATCCTCTGTCTATTATCACTATCCTCCTTTATATCCTCTGTCTATCATCGCTATATTCCTTTATATCCCCTGTCTATCATCGCTATCCTCCTTTATATCCTCTGTCTATCATCGCTATCCTCCTTTATATCCTCTGTCTATCATCGCTATCCTCCTTTATATCCTCTGTCTATCATCTCTATCCTCCTTTATATTACCTGTCTATCATCTCTATCCTCCTTTATATCCTCTGTCTATCATCGCTATCCTCCTTTATATCCACTGTCTATCATCGCTATCCTCCTTTATATCCTCTGTCTATCATCGCTATCCTCCTTTATATCGTCTATCCTCGCTATCCTCCTTTATATCACCTGTCTATCATCGCTATCCTCCTTTATATCCTCTATCTATCATCGCTATTCTCCTTTATATCCTCTGTCTATCATCGCTATCCTCCTTTATATCCTCTATCTATCATCGCTATTCTCCTTTATATCCTCTGTCTATCATCGCTATCCTCCTTTATATCCTCTATGTATCATCGCTATCCTCCTTTATATCCTCTGTCTATCATCGCTATCCTCCTTTATATCCTCTGTCTATCATCGCTATCCTCCTTTATATCCTCTGTCTATCATCGCTATCCTCCTTTATATCGTCTATCCTCGCTATCCTCCTTTATATCACCTGTCTATCATCGCTATCCTCCTTTATATCCTCTATCTATCATCGCTATTCTCCTTTATATCCTCTGTCTATCATCGCTATCCTCCTTTATATCCTCTATCTATCATCGCTATTCTCCTTTATATCCTCTGTCTATCATCGCTATCCTCCTTTATATTACCTGTCTATCATCGCTATCCTCCTTTATATCCTCTGTCTATCATCGCTATCCTCCTTTATATCCTCTATCTTCGCTATACTCCTTTATATCCTCTATCTATCATCGTTATCCTCCTTTATATCCTCTATCTATCATCGATATCCTCCTTTATAACCTCTATCTATCATCTCTATCCTCCTTTATATCACCTGTCTATCATCTCTATCCTACTTTATATCCTCTGTCTGTCATCGCTATCCTCCTTTATATTCTCTGTCTATCATCGCTATCCTCCTTTATACCCCTTTTCCAGCATTGCAATCCTGATTTACACCATTTGTCTATGATCGCTATCCCCATTTATATCCTATGTCTATGATCGCTATCTTCCTTTATATCCTCTGTCTATTATCACTATCCTCCTTTATATCCTCTGTCTATCATCGCTATATTCCTTTATATCCCCTGTCTATCATCGCTATCCTCCTTTATATCCTCTGTCTATCATCGCTATCCTCCTTTATATCCTCTGTCTATCATCGCTATCCTCCTTTATATCCTCTGTCTATCATCTCTATCCTCCTTTATATTACCTGTCTATCATCTCTATCCTCCTTTATATCCTCTGTCTATCATCGCTATCCTCCTTTATATCCACTGTCTATCATCGCTATCCTCCTTTATATCCTCTGTCTATTATCACTATCCTCCTTTATATCCTCTGTCTATCATCGCTATATTCCTTTATATCCCCTGTCTATCATCGCTATCCTCCTTTATATCCTCTGTCTATCATCGCTATATTCCTTTATATCCCCTGTCTATCATCGCTATCCTCCTTTATATCCTCTGTCTATCATCGATATCCTCATTTATATCCTCTGTCTATCATCGCTATCCTCCTTTATATCCTCTGTCTATCATCGCTATCCTCCTTTATATCCTCTGTCTATCATCTCTATCCTCCTTTATATTACCTGTCTATCATCTCTATCCTCCTTTATATCCTCTGTCTATCATCGCTATCCTCCTTTATATCCACTGTCTATCATCGCTATCCTCCTTTATATCCTCTATTTTCGCTATCCTCCTTTATATCCTCTGTCTATCATCGCTACCCTCCTTTATATCCTCTATCTATCATCGCTATCCTCCTTTATATCCTCTGTCTATCATCGCTATCCTCCTTTATATCCTCTATCATCTCTATCCTCCTTTATATCCTCTATCTATCCTCGCTATCCTCCTTTATATCACCTGTCTATCATCGCTATCCTCCTTTATATCCTCTATCTATCATCGCTATTCTCCTTTATATCCTCTGTCTATCATCGCTATCCTCCTTTATATCCTCTATCTATCATCGCTATCCTCCTTTATATCCTCTATCATAGCTATCCTCCTTTATATCCTCTGTCTATCATCGCTATCCTCCTTTATATCCTCTATCTTCTCTATCCTCCTTTATATCCTCTATCTATCCTCGATATCCTCCTTTATATCCTCTATCTATCATCGTTATCCTCCTTTATATCCTCTGTCTATCATCGCTATCCTCCTTTATATCGTCTATCCTCGCTATCCTCCTTTATATCACCTGTCTATCATCGCTATCCTCCTTTATATCCTCTAATTATCATCGCTATTCTCCTTTATATCCTCTGTCTATCATCGCTATCCTCCTTTATATCCTCTATCTATCATCGCTATTCTCCTTTATATCCTCTGTCTATCATCGCTATCCTCCTTTATATCCTCTATGTATCATCGCTATCCTCCTTTATATCCTCTGTCTATCATCGCTATCCTCCTTTATATCCTCTGTCTATCATCGCTATCCTCCTTTATATCCTCTGTCTATCATCGCTATCCTCCTTTATATTACCTGTCTATCATCGCTATCCTCCTTTATATCCTCTGTCTATCATCGCTATCCTCCTTTATATCCTCTGTCTATCATCGCTATCCTCCTTTATATCCTCTATTTTCGCTATACTCCTTTATATCCTCTATCTATCATCGTTATCCTCCTTTATATCCTCTATCTATCATCGTTATCCTCCTTTATAACCTCTATCTATCATCTCTATCCTCCTTTATATCACCTGTCTATCATCTCTATCCTACTTTATATCCTATGTCTGTCATCGCTATCCTCCTTTATATCCTCTGTCTGTCATCGCTATCCTCCTTTATATCCTCTGTCTATCATCGCTATCCTCCTTTATACCCCTTTTCCAGCATTGCAATCCTGATTTATACCATTTGTCTATGATCGCTATCCCCATTTATATCCTATGTCTATGATCGCTATCTTCCTTTATATCCTCTGTCTATCATCACTATCCTCCTTTATATCCTCTTTCTATCATCGCTATATTCCTTTATATCCCCTGTCTATCATCGCTATCCTCCTTTATATCCTCTGTCTATCATCGCTATCCTCCTTTATATCCTCTGTCTATCATCGCTATCCTCCTTTATATCCTCTGTCTATCATCTCTATCCTCCTTTATATTACCTGTGTATCATCTCTATCCTCCTTTATATTACCTGTCTATCATCTCTATCCTCCTTTATATCCTCTGTCTATCATCGCTATCCTCCTTTATATCCACTGTCTATCATCGCTATCCTCCTTTAAATCCTCTATTTTCGCTATCCTCCTTTATATCCTCTGTCTATCATCGCTATCCTCCTTTATATCCTCTATCTATCATCGCTAACCTCCTTTATATCCTCTATCATAGCTATCCTCCTTTATATCCTCTGTCTATCATCGCTATCCTCCTTTATATCCTCTATCATCTCTATCCTCCTTTATATCCTCTATCTATCCTCGCTATCCTCCTTTATATCACCTGTCTATCATAGCTATCCTCCTTTATATCCTCTATCTATCATCGCTATTCTCCTTTATATCCTCTGTCTATCATCGCTATCCTCCTTTATATCCTCTATCTATCATCGCTATTCTCCTTTATATCCTCTGTCTATCATCGCTATCCTCCTTTATATCCTCTATGTATCATCGCTATCCTCCTTTATATCCTCTATCAATCATCGCTATCCTCCTTTATATCCTCTGTCTATCATCTCTATCCTCCTTTATATCCTCTATCATCGCTATCCTCCTTTATATCCTCTATCATCTCTATCCTCCTTTATATCCTCTATCTATCCTCGCTATCCTCCTTTATATCCTATGTCTATCATCGCTATCCTCCTTTAGGTACTCTATCTATCATCGCTATCCCCCTTTATATCCTCTGTCTATCATCGCTATCCTCCTTTATATCCTCTGTCTATCATCGTTATCCTCCTTTATATCCTCTGTCTATCATCGCTATCCTCCTTTATATCGTCTATCCTCGCTATCCTCCTTTATATCCTCTGTCTATCATCGCTATCATCCTTTATATCCTCTGTCTATCATCGCTATTCTACTTTATATCCTCTGTCTATCATCGCTATCCTCCTTTATATCCTCTATCTATCATAACTATCCTCCTTTATATCACCTGTCTATCATCGCTATCCTCCTTTATATCCTCTGTCTATCATCGCTATCCTCCTTTATATCCTCTGTCTATCATCGTTATCCTCCTTTATATCCTCTGTCTATCATCGCTATCCTCCTTTATATCCTCTGTCTATCATCGCTATCCTCCTTTATATCCTCTGTCTATCATCGCTATCCTCCTTTATATCCTCTGTCTATCATCGCTATCCTCCTTTATATCCTCTGTCTATCATCGCTATCCTCCTTTATATCCTCTATCATTTCTATCCTCCTTTCTATCCTCTGTCTATCATCGCTATCCTCCTTTATATCCTCTATCATCGCTATCCTCCTTTATATCGTCTGTCTATCATAGCTATCCTCCTTTATATCCTCTGTCTATCATCGCTATCCTCCTTTATATCCTCTATCTATCATCGCTATCCTCCTTTATATCCTCTGTCTATCATCTCTATCCTCCTTTAAATCCTCTGTCTATCATCTCTATCCTCCTTTATATCCTCTGTCTATCATCGCTATCCTCCTTTATATCCCCTGTCTATCATCGCTATCCTCCTTTATATCCTCTGTCTATCATCGCTATCCTTCTTTTATATCCTCTGTCTATCTTCGCTATCCTCCTTTATATCACCTGTCTATCATCGCTATCATCCTTTATATCCTCTATCATCGCTATCCTCCTTTATATCCTCTATCATCGCTATCCTCCTTTATATCCTCTATCATCACTATCCTCCTTTATATCCTCTATCTATCATCGCTATCCTCCTTTATATCCTATGTCTATCATCGCTATCCTCCTTTAGGTACTCTATCTATCATCGCTATCCCCCTTTATATCCTCTGTCTATCATCGCTATCCTCCTTTATATCCTCTATCATCGCTATCCTCCTTTATATCCTCTGTCTATCATCGCTATCCTCCTTTATATCCTCTATCATCGCTATCCTCCTTTATATCCTATGTCTATCATCGCTATCCTCCTTTAGGTACTCTATCTATCATCGCTATCCCCCTTTATATCCTCTGTCTATCATCGCTATCCTCCTTTATATCCTCTATCATCGCTATCCTCCTTTATATCCTCTGTCTATCATCGCTATCCTCCTTTATATCCTCTATCATCGCTATCCTCCTTTATATCCTCTGTCTATCATCTCTATTCTCCTTTATATCCTCTATCATCGCTATCCTCCTTTATATCCTCTATCATCGCTATCCTCCTTTATATCCTCTATCATCGCTATACTCCTTTATATCCTCTGTCTATCATCGCTATCCTCCTTTATATCCTCTGTCTATCATCGCTATCCTCCTTTATATCCTCTGTCTATCATCTCTATCCTCCTTTATATCCTCTATCATCGCTATGCTCCTTTATATCCTCTATCATCGCTATCCTCCTTTATATCCTCTATCATCGCTATCCTCCTTTATATCATCTATCATCGCTATCCTCCTTTATATCGTCTGTCTATCATCGCTATCATCCTTTATATCGTCTATCATCGCTATCCACCTTTATATCGTCTGTCTATCATCGCTATCCCCCTTTATATCACCTGTCTATCATCTCTATCCTCCTTTATATCACCTGTCTATCATCTCTATCCTACTTTATATCCTCTGTCTATCATCGCTATCCTCCTTTATATCCTCTGTCTATCATCGCTATCCTCCTTTATATCCTCTGTCTATCATCGCTATCCTCCATTATATCCTCTGTCTATCATCGCTATCATACTTTATATCCTCTGTCTATCATCTCTATCCTCCTTTATATTACCTGTCTATCATCGTTATCCTCCTTTATATCCTCTGTCTATCATCGCTATCCTCCTTTATATCCTCTATCTATCATCGCTATCCTCCTTTATATCCTCTGTCTATCATCGTTATCCTCCTTTATATACTCTGTCTATCATCGCTATCCTCCTTTATATCCTCTGTCTATCATCGTTATCCTCCTTTATATCCTCTGTCTATCATCGCTATCCTCCTTTATATCCTCTGTCTATCATCGCTATCCTCCTTTATATCCTCTGTCTATCATCGCTATCCTCCTTTATATCCTCTGTCTATCATCGCTATACTCCTTTATATCCTCTGTCTATCATCGCTATCCTCCTTTATATCCTCTATCATTTCTATCCTCCTTTCTATCCTCTGTCTATCATCGCTATCCTCCTTTATATCCTCTATCATCGCTATCCTCCTTTATATCGTCTGTCTATCATAGCTATCCTCCTTTATATCGTCTGTCTATCATCGCTATCCCCCTTTATATCCTGTGTCTATCATCGCTATCTTCCTTTATATCCTCTGTTTATCATCTCTATCCTACTTTATATCCTCTGTCTAGCATCGCTATCCTCCTTTATAACCTCTATCTATCATCTCTATCCTCTTTATATCACCTGTCTATCATCTCTATTCTCCTTTATATCCACTGTCTATCATCGCTATCCTCCTTTATATCCACTGTCTATCATCGCTATCCTCCTTTATATCCTCTATCATCGCTATCCTCCTTTATATCCTCTATCATCGCTATCCTCCTTTATATCCTCTATCATCGCTATCCTCCTTTATATCCTCTATCATCGCTATCCTCCTTTATATCCTCTGTCTATCATCGTTATCCTCCTTTATAACCTCTATCTAATATCTCTATCCTCCTTTATATCACCTGTCTATCATCTCTATCCTACTTTATATCCTCTGTCTATCATCGCTATCCTCCTTTATATCCTCTGTCTATCATCGCTATCCTCCTTTATATCCTCTGTCTATCATCGCTTTCCTCCATTATATCCTCTGTCTATCATCGCTATCCTCCTTTATATCCTCTGTCTATCATCTCTATCCTCCTTTATATTACCTGTCTATCATCTCTATCCTCCTTTATATCCTCTGTCTATCATCGCTATCCTCCTTTATATCCTCTGTCAATCATCGCTATCCTCCTTTATATACTCTGTCTATCATCGCTATCCTCCTTTATATCCTCTGTCTATCATCGCTATCCTCCTTTATATCCTCTGTCTATCATCTCTATCCTCCTTTATATATTCTATCATCGCTATCCTCCTTTATATCCTCTATCATCGCTATTCTCCTTTATATCCTCTATCATCGCTATCCTCCTTTATATCGTCTATCATCGCTATCCTCCTTTATATCGTCTGTCTATCATCGCTATCCTCCTTTATATCGTCTATCATCGCTATTATCCTTTATATCGTCTGTCTATCATCGCTATCCCCCTTTATATCACCTGTCTATCATCTCTATCCTTATTTATATCACCTGTCTATCATCTCTATCCTACTTTATATCCTCTGTCTATCATCGCTATCCTCCTTTATATCCTCTGTCTATCATCGCTATCCTCCATTATATCCTCTGTCTATCATCGCTATCCTCCTTTATATCCTCTGTCTATCATCTCTATCCTCCTTTATATTACCTGTCTATCATCTCTATCCTCCTTTATATCCTCTGTCTATCATCGCTATCCTCCTTTATATCCTCTGTCTATCATCGCTATCCTCGTTTATATCCTCTGTCTATCATCGCTATTCTCCTTTATATCCTCTGTCTATCATCGCTATCCTCCTTTATATCCTCTATCTATCATAACTATCCTCCTTTATATCACCTGTCTATCATCTCTATCCTACTTTATATCCTCTGTCTATCATCTCTATCCTCCTTTATATCCTCTGTCTATCATCTCTATCCTCCTTTATATCACCTGTCTATCATCTCTATCCTCCTTTATATCCTCTGTCTATCATCGCTATCCTCCTTTATATCCTCTGTCAATCATCGCTATCCTCCTTTATATCCTCTGTCTATCATCGCTATCCTCCTTTATATCCTCTGTCTATTATCGCTATCCTCCTTTATATCCTTTGTCTATCATCGCTATCCTCCTTTATATCCTCTGTCTATCATCGCTATCCTCCTTTATATCCTCTGTCTATCATCGCTATCCTCCTTTATATCCTCTATCATTTCGATCCTCCTTTCTATCCTCTGTCTATCATCGCTATCCTCCTTTATATCCTCTATCATCGCTATCCTCCTTTATATCGTCTGTCTATCAAAGCTATCCTCCTTTATATCGTCTGTCTATCATCGCTATCCCCCTTTATATCCTCTGTCTATCATTGCTATCCTCCTTTATATCCTCTGTTTATCATCGCTATGCTCCTTTATATCCTCTATCATCGCTATCCTCCTTTATATCCTCTATCATCGCTATCCTCCTTTATATCCTCTGTCTATCATCGTTATCCTCCTTTATATCCTCTATCTTCGCTATACTCCTTTATATCCTCTATCTTCGCTATACTCCTTTATATCCTCTATCTATCATCGTTATCCTCCTTTATATCCTCTATCTATCATCGATATCCTCCTTTATAACCTCTATCTATCATCTCTATCCTCCTTTATATCACCTGTCTATCATCTCTATCCTACTTTATATACTCTGTCTGTCATCGCTATCCTCCTTTATATCCTCTGTCTATCATCGCTATCCTCCTTTATACCCCTTTTCCAGCATTGCAATCCTGATTTACACCATTTGTCTATGATCGCTATCCCCATTTATATCCTATGTCTATGATCGCTATCTTCCTTTATATCCTCTGTCTATTATCACTATCCTCCTTTATATCCTCTGTCTATCATCGCTATATTCCTTTATATCCCCTGTCTATCATCGCTATCCTCCTTTATATCCTCTGTCTATCATCGCTATCCTCCTTTATATCCTCTGTCTATCATCGCTATCCTCCTTTATATCCTCTGTCTATCATCTCTATCCTCCTTTATATTACCTGTCTATCATCTCTATCCTCCTTTATATCCTCTGTCTATCATCGCTATCCTCCTTTATATCCACTGTCTATCATCGCTATCCTCCTTTATATCCTCTGTCTATCATCGCTATCCTCCTTTATATCGTCTATCCTCGCTATCCTCCTTTATATCACCTGTCTATCATCGCTATCCTCCTTTATATCCTCTATCTATCATCGCTATTCTCCTTTATATCCTCTGTCTATCATCGCTATCCTCCTTTATATCCTCTATCTATCATCGCTATTCTCCTTTATATCCTCTGTCTATCATCGCTATCCTCCTTTATATCCTCTATGTATCATCGCTATCCTCCTTTATATCCTCTGTCTATCATCGCTATCCTCCTTTATATCCTCTGTCTATCATCGCTATCCTCCTTTATATCCTCTGTCTATCATCGCTATCCTCCTTTATATCGTCTATCCTCGCTATCCTCCTTTATATCACCTGTCTATCATCGCTATCCTCCTTTATATCCTCTATCTATCATCGCTATTCTCCTTTATATCCTCTGTCTATCATCGCTATCCTCCTTTATATCCTCTATCTATCATCGCTATTCTCCTTTATATCCTCTGTCTATCATCGCTATCCTCCTTTATATTACCTGTCTATCATCGCTATCCTCCTTTATATCCTCTGTCTATCATCGCTATCCTCCTTTATATCCTCTATCTTCGCTATACTCCTTTATATCCTCTATCTATCATCGTTATCCTCCTTTATATCCTCTATCTATCATCGATATCCTCCTTTATAACCTCTATCTATCATCTCTATCCTCCTTTATATCACCTGTCTATCATCTCTATCCTACTTTATATCCTCTGTCTGTCATCGCTATCCTCCTTTATATCCTCTGTCTATCATCGCTATCCTCCTTTATACCCCTTTTCCAGCATTGCAATCCTGATTTACACCATTTGTCTATGATCGCTATCCCCATTTATATCCTATGTCTATGATCGCTATCTTCCTTTATATCCTCTGTCTATTATCACTATCCTCCTTTATATCCTCTGTCTATCATCGCTATATTCCTTTATATCCCCTGTCTATCATCGCTATCCTCCTTTATATCCTCTGTCTATCATCGCTATCCTCCTTTATATCCTCTGTCTATCATCGCTATCCTCCTTTATATCCTCTGTCTATCATCTCTATCCTCCTTTATATTACCTGTCTATCATCTCTATCCTCCTTTATATCCTCTGTCTATCATCGCTATCCTCCTTTATATCCACTGTCTATCATCGCTATCCTCCTTTATATCCTCTGTCTATTATCACTATCCTCCTTTATATCCTCTGTCTATCATCGCTATATTCCTTTATATCCCCTGTCTATCATCGCTATCCTCCTTTATATCCTCTGTCTATCATCGCTATATTCCTTTATATCCCCTGTCTATCATCGCTATCCTCCTTTATATCCTCTGTCTATCATCGCTATCCTCATTTATATCCTCTGTCTATCATCGCTATCCTCCTTTATATCCTCTGTCTATCATCGCTATCCTCCTTTATATCCTCTGTCTATCATCTCTATCCTCCTTTATATTACCTGTCTATCATCTCTATCCTCCTTTATATCCTCTGTCTATCATCGCTATCCTCCTTTATATCCACTGTCTATCATCGCTATCCTCCTTTATATCCTCTATTTTCGCTATCCTCCTTTATATCCTCTGTCTATCATCGCTACCCTCCTTTATATCCTCTATCTATCATCGCTATCCTCCTTTATATCCTCTGTCTATCATCGCTATCCTCCTTTATATCCTCTCTCATCTCTATCCTCCTTTATATCCTCTATCTATCCTCGCTATCCTCCTTTATATCACCTGTCTATCATCGCTATCCTCCTTTATATCCTCTATCTATCATCGCTATTCTCCTTTATATCCTCTGTCTATCATCGCTATCCTCCTTTATATCCTCTATCTATCATCGCTATCCTCCTTTATATCCTCTATCATAGCTATCCTCCTTTATATCCTCTGTCTATCATCGCTATCCTCCTTTATATCCTCTATCTTCTCTATCCTCCTTTATATCCTCTATCTATCCTCGATATCCTCCTTTATATCACCTGTCTATCATCGCTATCCTCCTTTATATCCTCTATCTATCATCGTTATCCTCCTTTATATCCTCTGTCTATCATCGCTATCCTCCTTTATATCCTCTATCTATCATCGCTATCCTCCTTTATATCCTCTGTCTGTCATCGCTATCCTCCTTTATATCCTCTGTCTATCATCGCTATCCTCCTTTATACCCCTTTTCCAGCATTGCAATCCTGATTTATACATTTGTCTATGATCGCTATCCCCATTTATATCCTATGTCTATGATCGCTATCTTCCTTTATATCCTCTGTCTATCATCACTATCCTCCTTTATATCCTCTTTCTATCATCGCTATATTCCTTTATATCCCCTGTCTATCATCGCTATCCTCCTTTATATCCTCTGTCTATCATCGCTATCCTCCTTTATATCCTCTGTCTATCATCGCTATCCTCCTTTATATCCTCTGTCTATCATCTCTATCCTCCTTTATATTACCTGTGTATCATCTCTATCCTCCTTTATATTACCTGTCTATCATCTCTATCCTCCTTTATATCCTCTGTCTATCATCGCTATCCTCCTTTATATCCACTGTCTATCATCGCTATCCTCCTTTATATCCTCTGTCTATCATCGCTATCCTCCTTTATATCCTCTGTCTATCATCGCTATCCTCCTTTATATCCTCTGTCTATCATCGCTATCCTCCTTTATATCCTCTGTCTATCATCGCTATCCTCCTTTATATCCTCTATCATTTCTATCCTCCTTTCTATCCTCTGTCTATCATCGCTATCCTCCTTTATATCCTCTATCATCGCTATCCTCCTTTATATCGTCTGTCTATCATAGCTATCCTCCTTTATATCCTCTGTCTATCATCGCTATCCTCCTTTATATCCTCTATCTATCATCGCTATCCTCCTTTATATCCTCTGTCTATCATCTCTATCCTCCTTTAAATCCTCTGTCTATCATCTCTATCCTCCTTTATATCCTCTGTCTATCATCGCTATCCTCCTTTATATCCCCTGTCTATCATCGCTATCCTCCTTTATATCCTCTGTCTATCATCGCTATCCTTCTTTTATATCCTCTGTCTATCTTCGCTATCCTCCTTTATATCACCTGTCTATCATCGCTATCATCCTTTATATCCTCTATCATCGCTATCCTCCTTTATATCCTCTATCATCGCTATCCTCCTTTATATCCTCTATCATCACTATCCTCCTTTATATCCTCTATCTATCATCGCTATCCTCCTTTATATCCTATGTCTATCATCGCTATCCTCCTTTAGGTACTCTATCTATCATCGCTATCCCCCTTTATATCCTCTGTCTATCATCGCTATCCTCCTTTATATCCTCTATCATCGCTATCCTCCTTTATATCCTCTGTCTATCATCTCTATTCTCCTTTATATCCTCTATCATCGCTATCCTCCTTTATATCCTCTATCATCGCTATCCTCCTTTATATCCTCTATCATCGCTATACTCCTTTATATCCTCTGTCTATCATCGCTATCCTCCTTTATATCCTCTGTCTATCATCGCTATCCTCCTTTATATCCTCTGTCTATCATCTCTATCCTCCTTTATATCCTCTATCATCGCTATGCTCCTTTATATCCTCTATCATCGCTATCCTCCTTTATATCCTCTATCATCGCTATCCTCCTTTATATCATCTATCATCGCTATCCTCCTTTATATCGTCTGTCTATCATCGCTATCATCCTTTATATCGTCTATCATCGCTATCCTCCTTTATATCGTCTGTCTATCATCGCTATCCCCCTTTATATCACCTGTCTATCATCTCTATCCTCCTTTATATCACCTGTCTATCATCTCTATCCTACTTTATATCCTCTGTCTATCATCGCTATCCTCCTTTATATCCTCTGTCTATCATCGCTATCCTCCTTTATATCCTCTGTCTATCATCGCTATCCTCCTTTATATCCTCTATCTATCATCGCTATCCTCCTTTATATCCTCTGTCTATCATCGTTATCCTCCTTTATATACTCTGTCTATCATCGCTATCCTCCTTTATATCCTCTGTCTATCATCGCTATCCTCCTTTATATCCTCTGTCTATCATCGCTATCCTCCTTTATATCCTCTGTCTATCATCGCTATCCTCCTTTATATCCTCTGTCTATCATCGCTATCCTCCTTTATATCCTCTATCATTTCTATCCTCCTTTCTATCCTCTGTCTATCATCGCTATCCTCCTTTATATCCTCTATCATCGCTATCCTCCTTTATATCGTCTGTCTATCATAGCTATCCTCCTTTATATCGTCTGTCTATCATCGCTATCCCCCTTTATATCCTGTGTCTATCATCGCTATCTTCCTTTATATCCTCTGTTTATCATCTCTATCCTACTTTATATCCTCTGTCTAGCATCGCTATCCTCCTTTATAACCTCTATCTATCATCTCTATCCTCTTTATATCACCTGTCTATCATCTCTATTCTCCTTTATATCCACTGTCTATCATCGCTATCCTCCTTTATATCCACTGTCTATCATCGCTATCCTCCTTTATATCCTCTATCATCGCTATCCTCCTTTATATCCTCTATCATCGCTATCCTCCTTTATATCCTCTATCATCGCTATCCTCCTTTATATCCTCTATCTATCATCGTTATCCTCCTTTATAACCTCTTTCTATCATCGCTTTCCTCCATTATATCCTCTGTCTATCATCGCTATCCTCCTTTATATCCTCTGTCTATCATCGCTATCCTCCTTTATATCCTCTGTCTATCATCGCTTTCCTCCATTATATCCTCTGTCTATCATCGCTATCCTCCTTTATATCACCTGTCTATCATCTCTATCCTACTTTATATCCTCTGTCTATCATCGCTATCCTCCTTTATATCCTCTGTCTATCATCGCTATCCTCCTTTATATCCTCTGTCTATCATCGCTTTCCTCCATTATATCCTCTGTCTATCATCGCTATCCTCCTTTATATCCTCTGTCTATCATCTCTATCCTCCTTTATATTACCTGTCTATCATCTCTATCCTCCTTTATATCCTCTGTCTATCATCGCTATCCTCCTTTATATCCTCTGTCAATCATCGCTATCCTCCTTTATATACTCTGTCTATCATCGCTATCCTCCTTTATATCCTCTGTCTATCATCGCTATCCTCCTTTATATCCTCTGTCTATCATCTCTATCCTCCTTTATATATTCTATCATCGCTATCCTCCTTTATATCCTCTATCATCGCTATTCTCCTTTATATCCTCTATCATCGCTATCCTCCTTTATATCGTCTATCATCGCTATCCTCCTTTATATCGTCTGTCTATCATCGCTATCCTCCTTTATATCGTCTATCATCGCTATCCTCCTTTATATCGTCTGTCTATCATCGCTATCCCCCTTTATATCACCTGTCTATCATCTCTATCCTCCTTTATATCACCTGTCTATCATCTCTATCCTACTTTATATCCTCTGTCTATCATCGCTATCCTCCTTTATATCCTCTGTCTATCATCGCTATCCTCCATTATATCCTCTGTCTATCATCGCTATCCTCCTTTATATCCTCTGTCTATCATCTCTATCCTCCTTTATATTACCTGTCTATCATCTCTATCCTCCTTTATATCCTCTGTCTATCATCGCTATCCTCCTTTATATCCTCTGTCTATCATCGCTATCCTCCTTTATATCCTCTGTCTATCATCGCTATTCTCCTTTATATCCTCTGTCTATCATCGCTATCCTCCTTTATATCCTCTATCTATCATAACTATCCTCCTTTATATCACCTGTCTATCATCTCTATCCTACTTTATATCCTCTGTCTATCATCTCTATCCTCCTTTATATCCTCTGTCTATCATCTCTATCCTCCTTTATATCACCTGTCTATCATCTCTATCCTCCTTTATATCCTCTGTCTATCATCGCTATCCTCCTTTATATCCTCTGTCAATCATCGCTATCCTCCTTTATATCCTCTGTCTATCATCGCTATCCTCCTTTATATCCTCTGTCTATCATCGCTATCCTCCTTTATATCCTTTGTCTATCATCGCTATCCTCCTTTATATCCTCTGTCTATCATCGCTATCCTCCTTTATATCCTCTGTCTATCATCGCTATCCTCCTTTATATCCTCTATCATTTCGATCCTCCTTTCTATCCTCTGTCTATCATCGCTATCCTCCTTTATATCCTCTATCATCGCTATCCTCCTTTATATCGTCTGTCTATCAAAGCTATCCTCCTTTATATCGTCTGTCTATCATCGCTATCCCCCTTTATATCATCTGTCTATCATTGCTATCCTCCTTTATATCCTCTGTTTATCATCGCTATGCTCCTTTATATCCTCTATCATCGCTATCCTCCTTTATATCCTCTATCATCGCTATCCTCCTTTATATCCTCTGTCTATCATCGTTATCCTCCTTTATATCCTCTGTCTATCATCGCTATCCTCCTTTATATCCTCTATCATCGCTATCCTTCTTTATATCCTCTGTCTATCATCGCTATCCTCCTTTATATCTCTGTCTTTCATCGCTATACTCCTTTATATCCACTGTCTATCATCGGTATCCTCCTTTATATCCTCTGTCTGTCATCGCTATCCTCCTTTATATCATCTGTCTATCATCGCTATCCACCTTTATATCCTCTGTCTATCATCGCTATCCTCCTTTATATAATCTGTCTATCATCGTTATCCTCCTTTATATCCTCTGTCTATCATCGCTATCCTCCTTTATATCCTCTGTCTATCATCGCAATCCTCCTTTATATCCACTGTCTATCATCGCTATCCTCCTTTTTATCCTCTGTCTGTCATCGCTATCCTCCTTTATATCCTCTGTCTATCATCGCTATCCACCTTTATATCCTCTGTCTATCATCGCTATCCTCCTTTATATCCTCTATCTATCATCACTATCCTCCTTTATATCCTCTGTCTTTCATCGTTATCCTCCTTTATATCCTCTGTCTATCATCGCTATCCTCCTTTATATCCTATATCATCGCTATCCTCCTTTATATCCTCTATCATTGCTATCCTCCTTTATATCCTCTTTCTATCATCGCTATCCTCCTTTATATCCTCTGTCTATCATCGCCATCCTCCTTTATATCCTCTATCATCACTATCCTCCTTTATATCCTCTGTCTTTCATCGTTATCCTCCTTTATATCCTCTGTCTATCATCGCTATCCTCCTTTATATCCTCTATCATCTCTATCCTCCTTTATATCCTCTATCATCACTATCCTCCTTTATATCCTCTTTTTATCATTGCTATCCTCCTTTATATCCTCTGTCTATCATCGCTATCCTCCTATATATCCTCTGTCTATCATCGTTATCCTCCTTTATATCCTCTGTCTATCATCGCTATCCTCCTTTATATCGTCTATCCTCGCTATCCTCCTTTATATCACCTGTCTATTATCGCTATCCTCCTTTATATCCTCTATCTATCATCGCTATTCTCCTTTATATCCTCTGTCTATCATCGCTATCCTCCTTTATATCCTCTATCTATCATCGCTATTCTCCTTTATATCCTCTGTCTATCATCGCTATCCTCCTTTATATCCTCTATGTATCATCGCTATCCTCCTTTATATCCTCTGTCTATCATCGCTATCCTCCTTTATATCCTCTGTCTATCATCGCTATCCTCCTTTATATCCTCTGTCTATCATCGCTATCCTCCTTTATATTACCTGTCTATCATCGCTATCCTCCTTTATATCCTCTGTCTATCATCGCTATCCTCCTTTTTATCCTCTGTCTATCATCGCTATCCTCCTTTATATCCTCTATCTTCGCTATACTCCTTTATATCCTCTATCTATCATCGTTATCCTCCTTTATATCCTCTATCTATCATCGATATCCTCCTTTATAACCTCTATCTATCATCTCTATCCTCCTTTATATCACCTGTCTATCATCTCTATCCTACTTTATATCCTCTGTCTGTCATCGCTATCCTCCTTTATATCCTCTGTCTATCATCGCTATCCTCCTTTATACCCCTTTTCCAGCATTGCAATCCTGATTTACACCATTTGTCTATGATCGCTATCCCCATTTATATCCTATGTCTATGATCGCTATCTTCCTTTATATCCTCTGTCTATTATCACTATCCTCCTTTATATCCTCTGTCTATCATCGCTATATTCCTTTATATCCCCTGTCTATCATCGCTATCCTCCTTTATATCCTCTGTCTATCATCGCTATCCTCCTTTATATCCTCTGTCTATCATCGCTATCCTCCTTTATATCCTCTGTCTATCATCTCTATCCTCCTTTATATTACCTGTCTATCATCTCTATCCTCCTTTATATCCTCTGTCTATCATCGCTATCCTCCTTTATATCCACTGTCTATCATCGCTATCCTCCTTTATATCCTCTGTCTATTATCACTATCCTCCTTTATATCCTCTGTCTATCATCGCTATATTCCTTTATATCCCCTGTCTATCATCGCTATCCTCCTTTATATCCTCTGTCTATCATCGCTATATTCCTTTATATCCCCTGTCTATCATCGCTATCCTCCTTTATATCCTCTGTCTATCATCGCTATCCTCATTTATATCCTCTGTCTATCATCGCTATCCTCCTTTATATCCTCTGTCTATCATCGCTATCCTCCTTTATATCCTCTGTCTATCATCTCTATCCTCCTTTATATTACCTGTCTATCATCTCTATCCTCCTTTATATCCTCTGTCTATCATCGCTATCCTCCTTTATATCCACTGTCTATCATCGCTATCCTCCTTTATATCCTCTATTTTCGCTATCCTCCTTTATATCCTCTGTCTATCATCGCTACCCTCCTTTATATCCTCTATCTATCATCGCTATCCTCCTTTATATCCTCTGTCTATCATCGCTATCCTCCTTTATATCCTCTATCATCTCTATCCTCCTTTATATCCTCTATCTATCCTCGCTATCCTCCTTTATATCACCTGTCTATCATCGCTATCCTCCTTTATATCCTCTATCTATCATCGCTATTCTCCTTTATATCCTCTGTCTATCATCGCTATCCTCCTTTATATCCTCTATCTATCATCGCTATCCTCCTTTATATCCTCTATCATAGCTATCCTCCTTTATATCCTCTGTCTATCATCGCTATCCTCCTTTATATCCTCTATCTTCTCTATCCTCCTTTATATCCTCTATCTATCCTCGATATCCTCCTTTATATCACCTGTCTATCATCGCTATCCTCCTTTATATCCTCCATCTATCATCGTTATCCTCCTTTATATCCTCTGTCTATCATCGCTATCCTCCTTTATATCGTCTATCCTCGCTATCCTCCTTTATATCACCTGTCTATCATCGCTATCCTCCTTTATATCCTCTAATTATCATCGCTATTCTCCTTTATATCCTCTGTCTATCATCGCTATCCTCCTTTATATCCTCTATCTATCATCGCTATTCTCCTTTATATCCTCTGTCTATCATCGCTATCCTCCTTTATATCCTCTATGTATCATCGCTATCCTCCTTTATATCCTCTGTCTATCATCGCTATCCTCCTTTATATCCTCTGTCTATCATCGCTATCCTCCTTTATATCCTCTGTCTATCATCGCTATCCTCCTTTATATTACCTGTCTATCATCGCTATCCTCCTTTATATCCTCTGTCTATCATCGCTATCCTCCTTTATATCCTCTGTCTATCATCGCTATCCTCCTTTATATCCTCTATCTTCGCTATACTCCTTTATATCCTCTATCTATCATCGTTATCCTCCTTTATATCCTCTATCTATCATCGTTATCCTCCTTTATAACCTCTATCTATCATCTCTATCCTCCTTTATATCACCTGTCTATCATCTCTATCCTACTTTATATCCTATGTCTGTCATCGCTATCCTCCTTTATATCCTCTGTCTGTCATCGCTATCCTCCTTTATATCCTCTGTCTATCATTGCTATCCTCCTTTATACCCCTTTTCCAGCATTGCAATCCTGATTTATACCATTTGTCTATGATCGCTATACCCATTTATATCCTATGTCTATGATCGCTATCTTCCTTTATATCCTCTGTCTATCATCACTATCCTCCTTTATATCCTCTTTCTATCATCGCTATATTCCTTTATATCCCCTGTCTATCATCGCTATCCTCCTTTATATCCTCTGTCTATCATCGCTATCCTCCTTTATATCCTCTGTCTATCATCGCTATCCTCCTTTATATCCTCTGTCTATCATCTCTATCCTCCTTTATATTACCTGTGTATCATCTCTATCCTCCTTTATATTACCTGTCTATCATCTCTATCCTCCTTTATATCCTCTGTCTATCATCGCTATCCTCCTTTATATCCACTGTCTATCATCGCTATCCTCCTTTAAATCCTCTATTTTCGCTATCCTCCTTTATATCCTCTGTCTATCATCGCTATCCTCCTTTATATCCTCTATCTATCATCGCTAACCTCCTTTATATCCTCTATCATAGCTATCCTCCTTTATATCCTCTGTCTATCATCGCTATCCTCCTTTATATCCTCTATCATCTCTATCCTAATTTATATCCTCTATCTATCCTCGCTATCCTAATTTATATCACCTGTCTATCATAGCTATCCTCCTTTATATCCTCTATCTATCATCGCTATTCTCCTTTATATCCTCTGTCTATCATCGCTATCCTCCTTTATATCCTCTATCTATCATCGCTATTCTCCTTTATATCCTCTGTCTATCATCGCTATCCTCCTTTATATCCTCTATGTATCATCGCTATCCTCCTTTATATCCTCTATCAATCATCGCTATCCTCCTTTATATCCTCTGTCTATCATCTCTATCCTCCTTTATATCCTCTATCATCGCTATCCTCCTTTATATCCTCTATCATCTCTATCCTCCTTTATATCCTCTATCTATCCTCGCTATCCTCCTTTATATCCTATGTCTATCATCGCTATCCTCCTTTAGGTACTCTATCTATCATCGCTATCCCCCTTTATATCCTCTGTCTATCATCGCTATCCTCCTTTATATCCTCTGTCTATCATCGTTATCCTCCTTTATATCCTCTGTCTATCATCGCTATCCTCCTTTATATCGTCTATCCTCGCTATCCTCCTTTATATCCTCTGTCTATCATCGCTATCATCCTTTATATCCTCTGTCTATCATCGCTATTCTACTTTATATCCTCTGTCTATCATCGCTATCCTCCTTTATATCCTCTATCTATCATAACTATCCTCCTTTATATCACCTGTCTATCATCGCTATCCTCCTTTATATCCTCTGTCTATCATCGCTATCCTCCTTTATATCCTCTATCATCGCTATGCTCCTTTATATCCTCTATCATCGCTATCCTCCTTTATATCCTCTATCATCGCTATCCTCCTTTATATCATCTATCATCGCTATCCTCCTTTATATCGTCTGTCTATCATCGCTATCCTCCTTTATATCGTCTATCATCGCTATCCTCCTTTATATCGTCTGTCTATCATCGCTATCCCCCTTTATATCACCTGTCTATCATCTCTATCCTCCTTTATATCACCTGTCTATCATCTCTATCCTACTTTATATCCTCTGTCTATCATCGCTATCCTCCTTTATATCCTCTGTCTATCATCGCTATCCTCCTTTATATCCTCTGTCTATCATCGCTATCCTCCATTATATCCTCTGTCTATCATCGCTATCATACTTTATATCCTCTGTCTATCATCTCTATCCTCCTTTATATTACCTGTCTATCATCTCTATCCTCCTTTATATCCTCTGTCTATCATCGCTATCCTCCTTTATATCCTCTGTCTATCATCGCTATCCTCCTTTATATCCTCTGTCTATCATCGCTATTCTCCTTTATATCCTCTGTCTATCATCGCTATCCTCCTTTATATCCTCTATCTATCATCGCTATCCTCCTTTATATCCTCTGTCTATCATCGTTATCCTCCTTTATATACTCTGTCTATCATCGCTATCCTCCTTTATATCCTCTGTCTATCATCGTTATCCTCCTTTATATCCTCTGTCTATCATCGCTATCCTCCTTTATATCCTCTGTCTATCATCGCTATCCTCCTTTATAACCTCTGTCTATCATCGCTATCCTCCTTTATATCCTCTGTCTATCATCGCTATCCTCCTTTATATCCTCTGTCTATCATCGCTATCCTCCTTTATATCCTCTGTCTATCATCGCTATCCTCCTTTATATCCTCTATCATTTCTATCCTCCTTTCTATCCTCTGTCTATCATCGCTATCCTCCTTTATATCCTCTATCATCGCTATCCTCCTTTATATCGTCTGCTTATCATAGCTATCCTCCTTTATATCCTCTGTCTATCATCGTTATCCTCCTTTATATCCTCTGTCTATCATCGCTATCCTCCTTTATATCCTCTATCTATCATCGCTATTCTCCTTTATATCCTCTGTCTATCATCGCTATCCTCCTTTATATCCTCTATGTATCATCGCTATCCTCCTTTATATCCTCTGTCTATCATCGCTATCCTCCTTTATATCCTCTGTCTATCATCGCTATCCTCCTTTATATCCTCTATCTATCATCGCTATCCTCCTTTATATCCTCTATCTATCATCGCTATTCTCCTTTATAACCTCTATCTATCATCTCTATCCTCCTTTATATCACCTGTCTATCATCTCTATCCTACTTTATATCCTCTGTCTGTCATCGCTATCCTCCTTTATATCCTCTGTCTATCATCGCTATCCTCCTTTATACCCCTTTTCCAGCATTGCAATCCTGATTTACACCATTTGTCTATGATCGCTATCCCCATTTATATCCTATGTCTATGATCGCTATCTTCCTTTATATCCTCTGTCTATTATCACTATCCTCCTTTATATCCTCTGTCTATCATCGCTATATTCCTTTATATCCCCTGTCTATCATCGCTATCCTCCTTTATATCCTCTGTCTATCATCGCTATCCTCCTTTATATCCTCTGTCTATCATCGCTATCCTCCTTTATAACCTCTATCTATCATCTCTATCCTCCTTTATATCACCTGTCTATCATCTCTATCCTACTTTATATCCTATGTCTGTCATCGCTATCCTCCTTTATATCCTCTGTCTGTCATCGCTATCCTCCTTTATATCCTCTGTCTATCATCGCTATCCTCCTTTATACCCCTTTTCCAGCATTGCAATCCTGATTTATACATTTGTCTATGATCGCTATCCCCATTTATATCCTATGTCTATGATCGCTATCTTCCTTTATATCCTCTGTCTATCATCACTATCCTCCTTTATATCCTCTTTCTATCATCGCTATATTCCTTTATATCCCCTGTCTATCATCGCTATCCTCCTTTATATCCTCTGTCTATCATCGCTATCCTCCTTTATATCCTCTGTCTATCATCGCTATCCTCCTTTATATCCTCTGTCTATCATCTCTATCCTCCTTTATATTACCTGTGTATCATCTCTATCCTCCTTTATATCCTCTGTCTATCATCTCTATCCTCCTTTATATCCTCTGTCTATCATCGCTATCCTCCTTTATATCCACTGTCTATCATCGCTATCCTCCTTTATATCCTCTGTCTATCATCGCTATCCTCCTTTATATCCTCTGTCTATCATCGCTATCCTCCTTTATATCCTCTGTCTATCATCGCTATCCTCCTTTATATCCTCTGTCTATCATCGCTATCCTCCTTTATATCCTCTATCATTTCTATCCTCCTTTCTATCCTCTGTCTATCATCGCTATCCTCCTTTATATCCTCTATCATCGCTATCCTCCTTTATATCGTCTGTCTATCATAGCTATCCTCCTTTATATCCTCTGTCTATCATCGCTATCCTCCTTTATATCCTCTATCTATCATCGCTATCCTCCTTTATATCCTCTGTCTATCATCTCTATCCTCCTTTAAATCCTCTGTCTATCATCTCTATCCTCCTTTATATCCTCTGTCTATCATCGCTATCCTCCTTTATATCCCCTGTCTATCATCGCTATCCTCCTTTATATCCTCTGTCTATCATCGCTATCCTTCTTTTATATCCTCTGTCTATCTTCGCTATCCTCCTTTATATCACCTGTCTATCATCGCTATCATCCTTTATATCCTCTATCATCGCTATCCTCCTTTATATCCTCTATCATCGCTATCCTCCTTTATATCCTCTATCATCACTATCCTCCTTTATATCCTCTATCTATCATCGCTATCCTCCTTTATATCCTATGTCTATCATCGCTATCCTCCTTTAGGTACTCTATCTATCATCGCTATCCCCCTTTATATCCTCTGTCTATCATCGCTATCCTCCTTTATATCCTCTATCATCGCTATCCTCCTTTATATCCTCTGTCTATCATCTCTATTCTCCTTTATATCCTCTATCATCGCTATCCTCCTTTATATCCTCTATCATCGCTATCCTCCTTTATATCCTCTATCATCGCTATACTCCTTTATATCCTCTGTCTATCATCGCTATCCTCCTTTATATCCTCTGTCTATCATCGCTATCCTCCTTTATATCCTCTGTCTATCATCTCTATCCTCCTTTATATCCTCTATCATCGCTATGCTCCTTTATATCCTCTATCATCGCTATCCTCCTTTATATCCTCTATCATCGCTATCCTCCTTTATATCATCTATCATCGCTATCCTCCTTTATATCGTCTGTCTATCATCGCTATCATCCTTTATATCGTCTATCATCGCTATCCTCCTTTATATCGTCTGTCTATCATCGCTATCCCCCTTTATATCACCTGTCTATCATCTCTATCCTCCTTTATATCACCTGTCTATCATCTCTATCCTACTTTATATCCTCTGTCTATCATCGCTATCCTCCTTTATATCCTCTGTCTATCATCGCTATCCTCCTTTATATCCTCTGTCTATCATCGCTATCCTCCTTTATATCCTCTATCTATCATCGCTATCCTCCTTTATATCCTCTGTCTATCATCGTTATCCTCCTTTATATACTCTGTCTATCATCGCTATCCTCCTTTATATCCTCTGTCTATCATCGCTATCCTCCTTTATATCCTCTGTCTATCATCGCTATCCTCCTTTATATCCTCTGTCTATCATCGCTATCCTCCTTTATATCCTCTGTCTATCATCGCTATCCTCCTTTATATCCTCTATCATTTCTATCCTCCTTTCTATCCTCTGTCTATCATCGCTATCCTCCTTTATATCCTCTATCATCGCTATCCTCCTTTATATCGTCTGTCTATCATAGCTATCCTCCTTTATATCGTCTGTCTATCATCGCTATCCCCCTTTATATCCTGTGTCTATCATCGCTATCTTCCTTTATATCCTCTGTTTATCATCTCTATCCTACTTTATATCCTCTGTCTAGCATCGCTATCCTCCTTTATAACCTCTATCTATCATCTCTATCCTCTTTATATCACCTGTCTATCATCTCTATTCTCCTTTATATCCACTGTCTATCATCGCTATCCTCCTTTATATCCACTGTCTATCATCGCTATCCTCCTTTATATCCTCTATCATCGCTATCCTCCTTTATATCCTCTATCATCGCTATCCTCCTTTATATCCTCTATCATCGCTATCCTCCTTTATATCCTCTATCATCGCTATCCTCCTTTATATCCTCTATCTATCATCGTTATCCTCCTTTATAACCTCTTTCTATCATCGCTTTCCTCCATTATATCCTCTGTCTATCATCGCTATCCTCCTTTATATCCTCTGTCTATCATCGCTATCCTCCTTTATATCCTCTGTCTATCATCGCTTTCCTCCATTATATCCTCTGTCTATCATCGCTATCCTCCTTTATATCACCTGTCTATCATCTCTATCCTACTTTATATCCTCTGTCTATCATCGCTATCCTCCTTTATATCCTCTGTCTATCATCGCTATCCTCCTTTATATCCTCTGTCTATCATCGCTTTCCTCCATTATATCCTCTGTCTATCATCGCTATCCTCCTTTATATCCTCTGTCTATCATCTCTATCCTCCTTTATATTACCTGTCTATCATCTCTATCCTCCTTTATATCCTCTGTCTATCATCGCTATCCTCCTTTATATCCTCTGTCAATCATCGCTATCCTCCTTTATATACTCTGTCTATCATCGCTATCCTCCTTTATATCCTCTGTCTATCATCGCTATCCTCCTTTATATCCTCTGTCTATCATCTCTATCCTCCTTTATATATTCTATCATCGCTATCCTCCTTTATATCCTCTATCATCGCTATTCTCCTTTATATCCTCTATCATCGCTATCCTCCTTTATATCGTCTATCATCGCTATCCTCCTTTATATCGTCTGTCTATCATCGCTATCCTCCTTTATATCGTCTATCATCGCTATCCTCCTTTATATCGTCTGTCTATCATCGCTATCCCCCTTTATATCACCTGTCTATCATCTCTATCCTCCTTTATATCACCTGTCTATCATCTCTATCCTACTTTATATCCTCTGTCTATCATCGCTATCCTCCTTTATATCCTCTGTCTATCATCGCTATCCTCCATTATATCCTCTGTCTATCATCGCTATCCTCCTTTATATCCTCTGTCTATCATCTCTATCCTCCTTTATATTACCTGTCTATCATCTCTATCCTCCTTTATATCCTCTGTCTATCATCGCTATCCTCCTTTATATCCTCTGTCTATCATCGCTATCCTCCTTTATATCCTCTGTCTATCATCGCTATTCTCCTTTATATCCTCTGTCTATCATCGCTATCCTCCTTTATATCCTCTATCTATCATAACTATCCTCCTTTATATCACCTGTCTATCATCTCTATCCTACTTTATATCCTCTGTCTATCATCTCTATCCTCCTTTATATCCTCTGTCTATCATCTCTATCCTCCTTTATATCACCTGTCTATCATCTCTATCCTCCTTTATATCCTCTGTCTATCATCGCTATCCTCCTTTATATCCTCTGTCAATCATCGCTATCCTCCTTTATATCCTCTGTCTATCATCGCTATCCTCCTTTATATCCTCTGTCTATCATCGCTATCCTCCTTTATATCCTTTGTCTATCATCGCTATCCTCCTTTATATCCTCTGTCTATCATCGCTATCCTCCTTTATATCCTCTGTCTATCATCGCTATCCTCCTTTATATCCTCTATCATTTCGATCCTCCTTTCTATCCTCTGTCTATCATCGCTATCCTCCTTTATATCCTCTATCATCGCTATCCTCCTTTATATCGTCTGTCTATCAAAGCTATCCTCCTTTATATCGTCTGTCTATCATCGCTATCCCCCTTTATATCATCTGTCTATCATTGCTATCCTCCTTTATATCCTCTGTTTATCATCGCTATGCTCCTTTATATCCTCTATCATCGCTATCCTCCTTTATATCCTCTATCATCGCTATCCTCCTTTATATCCTCTGTCTATCATCGTTATCCTCCTTTATATCCCCTGTCTATCATCGCTATCCTCCTTTATATCCTCTATCATCGCTATCCTTCTTTATATCCTCTGTCTATCATCGCTATCCTCCTTTATATCTCTGTCTTTCATCGCTATACTCCTTTATATCCACTGTCTATCATCGGTATCCTCCTTTATATCCTCTGTCTGTCATCGCTATCCTCCTTTATATCATCTGTCTATCATCGCTATCCACCTTTATATCCTCTGTCTATCATCGCTATCCTCCTTTATATCCTCTATCTATCATCGCTATCCTCCTTTATATAATCTGTCTATCATCGTTATCCTCCTTTATATCCTCTGTCTATCATCGCTATCCTCCTTTATATCCTCTGTCTATCATCGCAATCCTCCTTTATATCCACTGTCTATCATCGCTATCCTCCTTTTTATCCTCTGTCTGTCATCGCTATCCTCCTTTATATCCTCTGTCTATCATCGCTATCCACCTTTATATCCTCTGTCTATCATCGCTATCCTCCTTTATATCCTCTATCTATCATCACTATCCTCCTTTATATCCTCTGTCTTTCATCGTTATCCTCCTTTATATCCTCTGTCTATCATCGCTATCCTCCTTTATATCCTATATCATCGCTATCCTCCTTTATATCCTCTATCATTGCTATCCTCCTTTATATCCTCTTTCTATCATCGCTATCCTCCTTTATATCCTCTGTCTATCATCGCCATCCTCCTTTATATCCTCTATCATCACTATCCTCCTTTATATCCTCTGTCTTTCATCGTTATCCTCCTTTATATCCTCTGTCTATCATCGCTATCCTCCTTTATATCCTCTATCATCTCTATCCTCCTTTATATCCTCTATCATCACTATCCTCCTTTATATCCTCTTTTTATCATTGCTATCCTCCTTTATATCCTCTGTCTATCATCGCTATCCTCCTATATATCCTCTGTCTATCATCGTTATCCTCCTTTATATCCTCTGTCTATCATCGCTATCCTCCTTTATATCGTCTATCCTCGCTATCCTCCTTTATATCACCTGTCTATCATCGCTATTCTCCTTTATATCCTCTGTCTATCATCGCTATCCTCCTTTATATCCTCTATCTATCATCGCTATTCTCCTTTATATCCTCTGTCTATCATCGCTATCCTCCTTTATATCCTCTATGTATCATCGCTATCCTCCTTTATATCCTCTGTCTATCATCGCTATCCTCCTTTATATCCTCTGTCTATCATCGCTATCCTCCTTTATATCCTCTGTCTATCATCGCTATCCTCCTTTATATTACCTGTCTATCATCGCTATCCTCCTTTATATCCTCTGTCTATCATCGCTATCCTCCTTTTTATCCTCTGTCTATCATCGCTATCCTCCTTTATATCCTCTATCTTCGCTATACTCCTTTATATCCTCTATCTATCATCGTTATCCTCCTTTATATCCTCTATCTATCATCGATATCCTCCTTTATAACCTCTATCTATCATCTCTATCCTCCTTTATATCACCTGTCTATCATCTCTATCCTACTTTATATCCTCTGTCTGTCATCGCTATCCTCCTTTATATCCTCTGTCTATCATCGCTATCCTCCTTTATACCCCTTTTCCAGCATTGCAATCCTGATTTACACCATTTGTCTATGATCGCTATCCCCATTTATATCCTATGTCTATGATCGCTATCTTCCTTTATATCCTCTGTCTATTATCACTATCCTCCTTTATATCCTCTGTCTATCATCGCTATATTCCTTTATATCCCCTGTCTATCATCGCTATCCTCCTTTATATCCTCTGTCTATCATCGCTATCCTCCTTTATATCCTCTGTCTATCATCGCTATCCTCCTTTATATCCTCTGTCTATCATCTCTATCCTCCTTTATATTACCTGTCTATCATCTCTATCCTCCTTTATATCCTCTGTCTATCATCGCTATCCTCCTTTATATCCACTGTCTATCATCGCTATCCTCCTTTATATCCTCTGTCTATTATCACTATCCTCCTTTATATCCTCTGTCTATCATCGCTATATTCCTTTATATCCCCTGTCTATCATCGCTATCCTCCTTTATATCCTCTGTCTATCATCGCTATATTCCTTTATATCCCCTGTCTATCATCGCTATCCTCCTTTATATCCTCTGTCTATCATCGCTATCCTCATTTATATCCTCTGTCTATCATCGCTATCCTCCTTTATATCCTCTGTCTATCATCGCTATCCTCCTTTATATCCTCTGTCTATCATCTCTATCCTCCTTTATATTACCTGTCTATCATCTCTATCCTCCTTTATATCCTCTGTCTATCATCGCTATCCTCCTTTATATCCACTGTCTATCATCGCTATCCTCCTTTATATCCTCTATTTTCGCTATCCTCCTTTATATCCTCTGTCTATCATCGCTACCCTCCTTTATATCCTCTATCTATCATCGCTATCCTCCTTTATATCCTCTGTCTATCATCGCTATCCTCCTTTATATCCTCTATCATCTCTATCCTCCTTTATATCCTCTATCTATCCTCGCTATCCTCCTTTATATCACCTGTCTATCATCGCTATCCTCCTTTATATCCTCTATCTATCATCGCTATTCTCCTTTATATCCTCTGTCTATCATCGCTATCCTCCTTTATATCCTCTATCTATCATCGCTATCCTCCTTTATATCCTCTATCATAGCTATCCTCCTTTATATCCTCTGTCTATCATCGCTATCCTCCTTTATATCCTCTATCTTCTCTATCCTCCTTTATATCCTCTATCTATCCTCGATATCCTCCTTTATATCACCTGTCTATCATCGCTATCCTCCTTTATATCCTCCATCTATCATCGTTATCCTCCTTTATATCCTCTGTCTATCATCGCTATCTTCCTTTATATCGTCTATCCTCGCTATCCTCCTTTATATCACCTGTCTATCATCGCTATCCTCCTTTATATCCTCTAATTATCATCGCTATTCTCCTTTATATCCTCTGTCTATCATCGCTATCCTCCTTTATATCCTCTATCTATCATCGCTATTCTCCTTTATATCCTCTGTCTATCATCGCTATCCTCCTTTATATCCTCTATGTATCATCGCTATCCTCCTTTATATCCTCTGTCTATCATCGCTATCCTCCTTTATATCCTCTGTCTATCATCGCTATCCTCCTTTATATCCTCTGTCTATCATCGCTATCCTCCTTTATATTACCTGTCTATCATCGCTATCCTCCTTTATATCCTCTGTCTATCATCGCTATCCTCCTTTATATCCTCTGTCTATCATCGCTATCCTCCTTTATATCCTCTATCTTCGCTATACTCCTTTATATCCTCTATCTATCATCGTTATCCTCCTTTATATCCTCTATCTATCATCGTTATCCTCCTTTATAACCTCTATCTATCATCTCTATCCTCCTTTATATCACCTGTCTATCATCTCTATCCTACTTTATATCCTATGTCTGTCATCGCTATCCTCCTTTATATCCTCTGTCTGTCATCGCTATCCTCCTTTATATCCTCTGTCTATCATTGCTATCCTCCTTTATACCCCTTTTCCAGCATTGCAATCCTGATTTATACCATTTGTCTATGATCGCTATACCCATTTATATCCTATGTCTATGATCGCTATCTTCCTTTATATCCTCTGTCTATCATCACTATCCTCCTTTATATCCTCTTTCTATCATCGCTATATTCCTTTATATCCCCTGTCTATCATCGCTATCCTCCTTTATATCCTCTGTCTATCATCGCTATCCTCCTTTATATCCTCTGTCTATCATCGCTATCCTCCTTTATATCCTCTGTCTATCATCTCTATCCTCCTTTATATTACCTGTGTATCATCTCTATCCTCCTTTATATTACCTGTCTATCATCTCTATCCTCCTTTATATCCTCTGTCTATCATCGCTATCCTCCTTTATATCCACTGTCTATCATCGCTATCCTCCTTTAAATCCTCTATTTTCGCTATCCTCCTTTATATCCTCTGTCTATCATCGCTATCCTCCTTTATATCCTCTATCTATCATCGCTAACCTCCTTTATATCCTCTATCATAGCTATCCTCCTTTATATCCTCTGTCTATCATCGCTATCCTCCTTTATATCCTCTATCATCTCTATCCTAATTTATATCCTCTATCTATCCTCGCTATCCTCCTTTATATCACCTGTCTATCATAGCTATCCTCCTTTATATCCTCTATCTATCATCGCTATTCTCCTTTATATCCTCTGTCTATCATCGCTATCCTCCTTTATATCCTCTATCTATCATCGCTATTCTCCTTTATATCCTCTGTCTATCATCGCTATCCTCCTTTATATCCTCTATGTATCATCGCTATCCTCCTTTATATCCTCTATCAATCATCGCTATCCTCCTTTATATCCTCTGTCTATCATCTCTATCCTCCTTTATATCCTCTATCATCGCTATCCTCCTTTATATCCTCTATCATCTCTATCCTCCTTTATATTCTCTATCTATCCTCGCTATCCTCCTTTATATCCTATGTCTATCATCGCTATCCTCCTTTAGGTACTCTATCTATCATCGCTATCCCCCTTTATATCCTCTGTCTATCATCGCTATCCTCCTTTATATCCTCTGTCTATCATCGTTATCCTCCTTTATATCCTCTGTCTATCATCGCTATCCTCCTTTATATCGTCTATCCTCGCTATCCTCCTTTATATCCTCTGTCTATCATCGCTATCATCCTTTATATCCTCTGTCTATCATCGCTATTCTACTTTATATCCTCTGTCTATCATCGCTATCCTCCTTTATATCCTCTATCTATCATAACTATCCTCCTTTATATCACCTGTCTATCATCGCTATCCTCCTTTATATCCTCTGTCTATCATCGCTATCCTCCTTTATATCCTCTATCATCGCTATGCTCCTTTATATCCTCTATCATCGCTATCCTCCTTTATATCCTCTATCATCGCTATCCTCCTTTATATCATCTATCATCGCTATCCTCCTTTATATCGTCTGTCTATCATCGCTATCCTCCTTTATATCGTCTATCATCGCTATCCTCCTTTATATCGTCTGTCTATCATCGCTATCCCCCTTTATATCACCTGTCTATCATCTCTATCCTCCTTTATATCACCTGTCTATCATCTCTATCCTACTTTATATCCTCTGTCTATCATCGCTATCCTCCTTTATATCCTCTGTCTATCATCGCTATCCTCCTTTATATCCTCTGTCTATCATCGCTATCCTCCATTATATCCTCTGTCTATCATCGCTATCATACTTTATATCCTCTGTCTATCATCTCTATCCTCCTTTATATTACCTGTCTATCATCTCTATCCTCCTTTATATCCTCTGTCTATCATCGCTATCCTCCTTTATATCCTCTGTCTATCATCGCTATCCTCCTTTATATCCTCTGTCTATCATCGCTATTCTCCTTTATATCCTCTGTCTATCATCGCTATCCTCCTTTATATCCTCTATCTATCATCGCTATCCTCCTTTATATCCTCTGTCTATCATCGTTATCCTCCTTTATATACTCTGTCTATCATCGCTATCCTCCTTTATATCCTCTGTCTATCATCGTTATCTTCCTTTATATCCTCTGTTTATCATCTCTATCCTACTTTATATCCTCTGTCTAGCATCGCTATCCTCCTTTATAACCTCTATCATCGCTATCCTCCTTTATATCATCTATCATCGCTATCCTCCTTTATATCGTCTGTCTATCATCGCTATCCTCCTTTATATCGTCTATCATCGCTATCCTCCTTTATATCGTCTGTCTATCATCGCTATCCCCCTTTATATCACCTGTCTATCATCTCTATCCTCCTTTATATCACCTGTCTATCATCTCTATCCTACTTTATATCCTCTGTCTATCATCGCTATCCTCCTTTATATCCTCTGTCTATCATCGCTATCCTCCTTTATATCCTCTGTCTATCATCGCTATCCTCCATTATATCCTCTGTCTATCATCGCTATCATACTTTATATCCTCTGTCTATCATCTCTATCCTCCTTTATATTACCTGTCTATCATCTCTATCCTCCTTTATATCCTCTGTCTATCATCGCTATCCTCCTTTATATCCTCTGTCTATCATCGCTATCCTCCTTTATATCCTCTGTCTATCATCGCTATTCTCCTTTATATCCTCTGTCTATCATCGCTATCCTCCTTTATATCCTCTATCTATCATCGCTATCCTCCTTTATATCCTCTGTCTATCATCGCTATCCTCCTTTATATCCTCTGTCTATCATCTCTATCCTCCTTTATATCCTCTATCATCGCTATGCTCCTTTATATCCTCTATCATCGCTATCCTCCTTTATATCCTCTATCATCGCTATCCTCCTTTATATCATCTATCATCGCTATCCTCCTTTATATCGTCTGTCTATCATCGCTATACTACTTTATATCGTCTATCATCGCTATCCTCCTTTATATCGTCTGTCTATCATCGCTATCCCCCTTTATATCACCTGTCTATCATCTCTATCCTCCTTTATATCACCTGTCTATCATCTCTATCCTACTTTATATCCTCTGTCTATCATCGCTATCCTCCTTTATATCCTCTGTCTATCATCGCTATCCTCCTTTATATCCTCTGTCTATCATCGCTATCCTCCATTATATCCTCTGTCTATCATCGCTATCATACTTTATATCCTCTGTCTATCATCTCTATCCTCCTTTATATTACCTGTCTATCATCTCTATCCTCCTTTATATCCTCTGTCTATCATCGCTATCCTCCTTTATATCCTCTGTCTATCATCGCTATCCTCCTTTATATCCTCTGTCTATCATCGCTATTCTCCTTTATATCCTCTGTCTATCATCGCTATCCTCCTTTATATCCTCTATCTATCATCGCTATCCTCCTTTATATCCTCTGTCTATCATCGTTATCCTCCTTTATATCCTCTGTCTATCATCGCTATCCTCCTTTATATCCTCTGTCTATCATCGTTATCCTCCTTTATATCCTCTGTCTATCATCGCTATCCTCCTTTATATCCTCTGTCTATCATCGCTATCCTCCTTTATATCCTCTGTCTATCATCGCTATCCTCCTTTATATCCTCTGTCTATCATCGCTATCCTCCTTTATATCCTCTGTCTATCATCGCTATCCTCCTTTATATCCTCTATCATTTCTATCCTCCTTTCTATCCTCTGTCTATCATCGCTATCCTCCTTTATATCCTCTATCATCGCTATCCTCCTTTATATCGTCTGTCTATCATAGCTATCCTCCTTTATATCGTCTGTCTATCATCGCTATCCCCCTTTATATCCTGTGTCTATCATCGCTATCTTCCTTTATATCCTCTGTTTATCATCTCTATCCTACTTTATATCCTCTGTCTAGCATCGCTATCCTCCTTTATAACCTCTATCTATCATCTCTATCCTCTTTATATCACCTGTCTATCATCTCTATTCTCCTTTATATCCACTGTCTATCATCGCTATCCTCCTTTATATCCACTGTCTATCATCGCTATCCTCCTTTATATCGTCTGTCTATCATCGCTATCCTCCTTTATATCGTCTATCATCGCTATCCTCCTTTATATCGTCTGTCTATCATCGCTATCCCCCTTTATATCACCTGTCTATCATCTCTATCCTCCTTTATATCACCTGTCTATCATCTCTATCCTACTTTATATCCTCTGTCTATCATCGCTATCCTCCTTTATATCCTCTGTCTATCATCGCTATCCTCCATTATATCCTCTGTCTATCATCGCTATCCTCCTTTATATCCTCTGTCTATCATCTCTATCCTCCTTTATATTACCTGTCTATCATCTCTATCCTCCTTTATATCCTCTGTCTATCATCGCTATCCTCCTTTATATCCTCTGTCTATCATCGCTATCCTCCTTTATATCCTCTGTCTATCATCGCTATTCTCCTTTATATCCTCTGTCTATCATCGCTATCCTCCTTTATATCCTCTGTCTATCATCGCTATCCTCCTTTATATCCTCTGTCTATCATCTCTATCCTCCTTTATATTACCTGTCTATCATCTCTATCCTCCTTTATATCCTCTGTCTATCATCGCTATCCTCCTTTATATCCACTGTCTATCATCGCTATCCTCCTTTATATCCTCTATTTTCGCTATCCTCCTTTATATCCTCTGTCTATCATCGCTACCCTCCTTTATATCCTCTATCTATCATCGCTATCCTCCTTTATATCCTCTGTCTATCATCGCTATCCTCCTTTATATCCTCTATCATCTCTATCCTCCTTTATATCCTCTATCTATCCTCGCTATCCTCCTTTATATCACCTGTCTATCATCGCTATCCTCCTTTATATCCTCTATCTATCATCGCTATTCTCCTTTATATCCTCTGTCTATCATCGCTATCCTCCTTTATATCCTCTATCTATCATCGCTATCCTCCTTTATATCCTCTATCATAGCTATCCTCCTTTATATCCTCTGTCTATCATCGCTATCCTCCTTTATATCCTCTATCTTCTCTATCCTCCATTATATCCTCTATCTATCCTCGATATCCTCCTTTATATCACCTGTCTATCATCGCTATCCTCCTTTATATCCTCTATCTATCATCGTTATCCTCCTTTATATCCTCTGTCTATCATCGCTATCCTCCTTTATATCGTCTATCCTCGCTATCCTCCTTTATATCACCTGTCTATCATCGCTATCCTCCTTTATATCCTCTAATTATCATCGCTATTCTCCTTTATATCCTCTGTCTATCATCGCTATCCTCCTTTATATCCTCTATCTATCATCGCTATTCTCCTTTATATCCTCTGTCTATCATCGCTATCCTCCTTTATATCCTCTATGTATCATCGCTATCCTCCTTTATATCCTCTGTCTATCATCGCTATCCTCCTTTATATCCTCTGTCTATCATCGCTATCCTCCTTTATATCCTCTGTCTATCATCGCTATCCTCCTTTATATTACCTGTCTATCATCGCTATCCTCCTTTATATCCTCTGTCTATCATCGCTATCCTCCTTTATATCCTCTGTCTATCATCGCTATCCTCCTTTATATCCTCTATCTTCGCTATACTCCTTTATATCCTCTATCTATCATCGTTATCCTCCTTTATATCCTCTATCTATCATCGTTATCCTCCTTTATAACCTCTATCTATCATCTCTATCCTCCTTTATATCACCTGTCTATCATCTCTATCCTACTTTATATCCTATGTTTGTCATCGCTATCCTCCTTTATATCCTCTGTCTGTCATCGCTATCCTCCTTTATATCCTCTGTCTATCATCGCTATCCTCCTTTATACCCCTTTTCCAGCATTGCAATCCTGATTTATACCATTTGTCTATGATCGCTATCCCCATTTATATCCTATGTCTATGATCGCTATCTTCCTTTATATCCTCTGTCTATCATCACTATCCTCCTTTATATCCTCTTTCTATCATCGCTATATTCCTTTATATCCCCTGTCTATCATCGCTATCCTCCTTTATATCCTCTGTCTATCATCGCTATCCTCCTTTATATCCTCTGTCTATCATCGCTATCCTCCTTTATATCCTCTGTCTATCATCTCTATCCTCCTTTATATTACCTGTGTATCATCTCTATCCTCCTTTATATTACCTGTCTATCATCTCTATCCTCCTTTATATCCTCTGTCTATCATCGCTATCCTCCTTTATATCCACTGTCTATCATCGCTATCCTCCTTTAAATCCTCTATTTTCGCTATCCTCCTTTATATCCTCTGTCTATCATCGCTATCCTCCTTTATATCCTCTATCTATCATCGCTAACCTCCTTTATATCCTCTATCATAGCTATCCTCCTTTATATCCTCTGTCTATCATCGCTATCCTCCTTTATATCCTCTATCATCTCTATCCTAATTTATATCCTATATCTATCCTCGCTATCCTCCTTTATATCACCTGTCTATCATAGCTATCCTCCTTTATATCCTCTATCTATCATCGCTATTCTCCTTTATATCCTCTGTCTATCATCGCTATCCTCCTTTATATCCTCTATCTATCATCGCTATTCTCCTTTATATCCTCTGTCTATCATCGCTATCCTCCTTTATATCCTCTATGTATCATCGCTATCCTCCTTTATATCCTCTATGTATCATCGCTATCCTCCTTTATATCCTCTATCAATCATCGCTATCCTCCTTTATATCCTCTGTCTATCATCTCTATCCTCCTTTATATCCTCTATCATCGCTATCCTCCTTTATATCCTCTATCATCTCTATCCTCCTTTATATCCTCTATCTATCCTCGCTATCCTCCTTTATATCCTCTATCATCTCTATCCTAATTTATATCCTCTATCTATCCTCGCTATCCTCCTTTATATCACCTGTCTATCATAGCTATCCTCCTTTATATCCTCTATCTATCATCGCTATTCTCCTTTATATCCTCTGTCTATCATCGCTATCCTCCTTTATATCCTCTATGTATCATCGCTATCCTCCTTTATATCCTCTATCAATCATCGCTATCCTCCTTTATATCCTCTGTCTATCATCTCTATCCTCCTTTATATCCTCTATCATCGCTATCCTCCTTTATATCCTCTATCATCTCTATCCTCCTTTATATCCTCTATCTATCCTCGCTATCCTCCTTTATATCCTATGTCTATCATCGCTATCCTCCTTTAGGTACTCTATCTATCATCGCTATCCCCCTTTATATCCTCTGTCTATCATCGCTATCCTCCTTTATATCCTCTGTCTATCATCGTTATCCTCCTTTATATCCTCTGTCTATCATCGCTATCCTCCTTTATATCGTCTATCCTCGCTATCCTCCTTTATATCCTCTGTCTATCATCGCTATCATCCTTTATATCCTCTGTCTATCATCGCTATTCTACTTTATATCCTCTGTCTATCATCGCTATCCTCCTTTATATCCTCTATCTATCATAACTATCCTCCTTTATATCACCTGTCTATCATCGCTATCCTCCTTTATATCCTCTGTCTATCATCGCTATCCTCCTTTATATCCTCTGTCTATCATCGTTATCCTCCTTTATATCCTCTGTCTATCATCGCTATCCTCCTTTATATCCTCTGTCTATCATCGCTATCCTCCTTTATATCCTCTGTCTATCATCGCTATCCTCCTTTATATCCTCTGTCTATCATCGCTATCCTCCTTTATATCCTCTGTCTATCATCGCTATCCTCCTTTATATCCTCTATCATTTCTATCCTCCTTTCTATCCTCTGTCTATCATCGCTATCCTCCTTTATATCCTCTATCATCGCTATCCTCCTTTATATCGTCTGTCTATCATAGCTATCCTCCTTTATATCCTCTGTCTATCATCGCTATCCTCCTTTATATCCTCTATCTATCATCGCTATCCTCCTTTATATCCTCTGTCTATCATCTCTATCCTCCTTTAAATCCTCTGTCTATCATCTCTATCCTCCTTTATATCCTCTGTCTATCATCGCTATCCTCCTTTATATCCCCTGTCTATCATCGCTATCCTCCTTTATATCCTCTGTCTATCATCGCTATCCTCCTTTATATCCTCTGTCTATCATCGCTATCCTTCTTTTATATCCTCTGTCTATCTTCGCTATCCTCCTTTATATCACCTGTCTATCATCGCTATCATCCTTTATATCCTCTATCATCGCTATCCTCCTTTATATCCTCTATCATCGCTATCCTCCTTTATATCCTCTATCATCACTATCCTCCTTTATATCCTCTATCTATCATCGCTATCCTCCTTTATATCCTATGTCTATCATCGCTATCCTCCTTTAGGTACTCTATCTATCATCGCTATCCCCCTTTATATCCTCTGTCTATCATCGCTATCCTCCTTTATATCCTCTATCATCGCTATCCTCCTTTATATCCTCTGTCTATCATCTCTATTCTCCTTTATATCCTCTATCATCGCTATCCTCCTTTATATCCTCTATCATCGCTATCCTCCTTTATATCCTCTATCATCGCTATACTCCTTTATATCCTCTGTCTATCATCGCTATCCTCCTTTATATCCTCTGTCTATCATCGCTATCCTCCTTTATATCCTCTGTCTATCATCTCTATCCTCCTTTATATCCTCTATCATCGCTATGCTCCTTTATATCCTCTATCATCGCTATCCTCCTTTATATCCTCTATCATCGCTATCCTCCTTTATATCATCTATCATCGCTATCCTCCTTTATATCGTCTGTCTATCATCGCTATCCTCCTTTATATCGTCTATCATCGCTATCCTCCTTTATATCGTCTGTCTATCATCGCTATCCCCCTTTATATCACCTGTCTATCATCTCTATCCTCCTTTATATCACCTGTCTATCATCTCTATCCTACTTTATATCCTCTGTCTATCATCGCTATCCTCCTTTATATCCTCTGTCTATCATCGCTATCCTCCTTTATATCCTCTGTCTATCATCGCTATCCTCCATTATATCCTCTGTCTATCATCGCTATCATACTTTATATCCTCTGTCTATCATCTCTATCCTCCTTTATATTACCTGTCTATCATCTCTATCCTCCTTTATATCCTCTGTCTATCATCGCTATCCTCCTTTATATCCTCTGTCTATCATCGCTATCCTCCTTTATATCCTCTGTCTATCATCGCTATTCTCCTTTATATCCTCTGTCTATCATCGCTATCCTCCTTTATATCCTCTATCTATCATCGCTATCCTCCTTTATATCCTCTGTCTATCATCGTTATCCTCCTTTATATCCTCTGTCTATCATCGCTATCCTCCTTTATATCCTCTGTCTATCATCGTTATCCTCCTTTATATCCTCTGTCTATCATCGCTATCCTCCTTTATATCCTCTGTCTATCATCGCTATCCTCCTTTATATCCTCTGTCTATCATCGCTATCCTCCTTTATATCCTCTGTCTATCATCGCTATCCTCCTTTATATCCTCTGTCTATCATCGCTATCCTCCTTTATATCCTCTATCATTTCTATCCTCCTTTCTATCCTCTGTCTATCATCGCTATCCTCCTTTATATCCTCTATCATCGCTATCCTCCTTTATATCGTCTGTCTATCATAGCTATCCTCCTTTATATCGTCTGTCTATCATCGCTATCCCCCTTTATATCCTGTGTCTATCATCGCTATCTTCCTTTATATCCTCTGTTTATCATCTCTATCCTACTTTATATCCTCTGTCTAGCATCGCTATCCTCCTTTATAACCTCTATCTATCATCTCTATCCTCTTTATATCACCTGTCTATCATCTCTATTCTCCTTTATATCCACTGTCTATCATCGCTATCCTCCTTTATATCCACTGTCTATCATCGCTATCCTCCTTTATATCCTCTATCATCGCTATCCTCCTTTATATCCTCTATCATCGCTATCCTCCTTTATATCCTCTATCATCGCTATCCTCCTTTATATCCTCTATCTATCATCGTTATCCTCCTTTATAACCTCTATCTAATATCTCTATCCTCCTTTATATCACCTGTCTATCATCTCTATCCTACTTTATATCCTCTGTCTATCATCGCTATCCTCCTTTATATCCTCTGTCTATCATCGCTATCCTCCTTTATATCCTCTGTCTATCATCGCTTTCCTCCATTATATCCTCTGTCTATCATCGCTATCCTCCTTTATATCCTCTGTCTATCATCTCTATCCTCCTTTATATTACCTGTCTATCATCTCTATCCTCCTTTATATCCTCTGTCTATCATCGCTATCCTCCTTTATATCCTCTGTCAATCATCGCTATCCTCCTTTATATACTCTGTCTATCATCGCTATCCTCCTTTATATCCTCTGTCTATCATCGCTATCCTCCTTTATATCCTCTGTCTATCATCTCTATCCTCCTTTATATATTCTATCATCGCTATCCTCCTTTATATCCTCTATCATCGCTATTCTCCTTTATATCCTCTATCATCGCTATCCTCCTTTATATCGTCTATCATCGCTATCCTCCTTTATATCGTCTGTCTATCATCGCTATCCTCCTTTATATCGTCTATCATCGCTATCCTCCTTTATATCGTCTGTCTATCATCGCTATCCCCCTTTATATCACCTGTCTATCATCTCTATCCTCCTTTATATCACCTGTCTATCATCTCTATCCTACTTTATATCCTCTGTCTATCATCGCTATCCTCCTTTATATCCTCTGTCTATCATCGCTATCCTCCATTATATCCTCTGTCTATCATCGCTATCCTCCTTTATATCCTCTGTCTATCATCTCTATCCTCCTTTATATTACCTGTCTATCATCTCTATCCTCCTTTATATCCTCTGTCTATCATCGCTATCCTCCTTTATATCCTCTGTCTATCATCGCTATCCTCCTTTATATCCTCTGTCTATCATCGCTATCCTCCTTTATATCCTCTATCTATCATAACTATCCTCCTTTATATCACCTGTCTATCATCTCTATCCTACTTTATATCCTCTGTCTATCATCTCTATCCTCCTTTATATCCTCTGTCTATCATCTCTATCCTCCTTTATATCACCTGTCTATCATCTCTATCCTCCTTTATATCCTCTGTCTATCATCGCTAACCTCCTTCATATGCTCTGTCTATCATCGCTATCCTCCTTTATATCCTCTATCATCGCTATCCTGCTTTATATCCTCTGTCTATCATCGCTATCCTCCTTTATATCCTCTGTCTATCATCGCTATCCTCCTTTATATCCTCTGTCTATCATCGCTATCATCCTTTATATCCTCTATCATCGCTATCCTACTTTATATCCTCTATCATCTCTATCCTCCTTTATATCCTCTGTCTATCATCGCTATCCTCCTTTATATCCTCTATCTATCATCGCTATCCTCCTTTATATCACCTGTCTATCATTGCTATCCTCCTTTATATCCTCTATCTATCATCGCTATTCTCCTTTATATCCTCTGTCTATCATCGCTATCCTCCTTTATATAACCTGTCTATCATCGCTATCCTCCTTTATATCCTCTATCTATCATCGCTATTCTCCTTTATATCCTCTGTTTATCATCGCTATTCTCCTTTATATCCTCTGTCTATCATCGCTATCATCCTTTATATCCTCTGTCTATCATCGTTATACTCCTTTATATCACCTGTCTATCATCGCTATCCTCCTTTATATCCTATGTCTATCATCGCTATCCTCCTTTATATCACCTGTCTATCATCGCTATGTACCTTTATATCCTCTGTCTATCATCGCTATGTTCCTTTATATCCTCTGTCTATCATCGCTATCCTCCTTTATATCCTCTATCTATCATCGCTATCCCCCTTTATATCCTGTCTATCATCTCTATCCTCCTTTATATCCTCTATCATCGCTATCCTCCTTTATATCACCTGTCTATCATCGCTATCCTCTTTTATATCCTCTGTCTATCATCGCTATCCTCCTTTATATCACCTGTCTATCATCGCTATCCTCCTTTATATCCTCTATCATCGCTATCCTCCTTTATATCCTCTATCATCACTATCCTCCTTTATATCCTCTGTCTATCATCGCTATCCTCCTTTATATCCTCTATCTATCATCTCTATCCTCCTTTATATCGTCTATCTATCATCGTTATCCTCCTTTATATCCTCTGTCTATCATTGCTATCCTCCTTTATATCACCTGTCTATCATCTCTATCCTCCTTTATATCCTCTGTCTATCATCGCTATCCTCCTTCATATGCTCTGTCTATCATCGCTATCCTCCTTTATATCCTCTATCATCGCTATCCTGCTTTATATCCTCTGTCTATCATCGCTATCCTCCTTTATATCCTCTGTCTATCATCGCTATCCTCCTTTATATCCTCTATCTATCATCGCTATCATCCTTTATATCCTCAATCATCGCTATCCTACTTTATATCCTCTATCATCTCTATCCTCCTTTATATCCTCTGTCTATCATCTCTATCCTCCTTTATATCCTCTATCTATCATCGCTATCCTCCTTTATATCACCTGTCTATCATCGCTATCCTCCTTTATATCCTCTGTCTATCATCACTATTCTCCTTTATATCCTCTGTCTATCATCGCTATCCTCCTTTATATCCTCTGTCTATCATCGTTATACTCCTTTATATCACCTGTCTATCATCGCTATCCTCCTTTATATCCTATGTCTATCATCGCTATCCTCCTTTATATCACCTGTCTATCATCGCTATGTTCCTTTATATCCTCTGTCTATCATCGCTATGTTCCTTTATATCCTCTGTCTATCATCGCTATCCTCCTTTATATCCTCTATCTATCATCGCTATCCTCCTTTATATCCTCTATCTATCATCGCTATCCTCCTTTATATCCTCTATCTATCATCGCAATCCTCCTTTATATCACCTGTCTATCATCGCTATACTACTTTATATCCACTGTCTATCATCGCTATCCTCCTTTATATCCCATGTCTATCATCGCTATCCTCCTTTATATCACCTGTCTATCATCGCTATCCTCCTTTATATCCTCTGTCTATCATCACTATTCTCCTTTATATCCTCTGTCTATCATCGCTATCCTCCTTTATATCCTCTGTCTATCATCGTTATACTCCTTTATATCACCTGTCTATCATCGCTATCCTCCTTTATATCCTATGTCTATCATCGCTATCCTCCTTTATATCACCTGTCTATCATCGCTATGTTCCTTTATATCCTCTGTCTATCATCGCTATGTTCCTTTATATCCTCTGTCTATCATCGCTATCCTCCTTTATATCCTCTATCTATCATCGCTATCCCCCTTTATATCCTGTCTATCATCTCTATCCTCCTTTATATCCTCTATCATCGCTATCCTCCTTTATATCACCTGTCTATCATCGCTATCCTCTTTTATATCCTCTGTCTATCATCGCTATCCTCCTTTATATCACCTGTCTATCATCGCTATCCTCCTTTATATCCTCTATCATCGCTATCCTCCTTTATATCCTCTATCATCACTATCCTCCTTTATATCCTCTGTCTATCATCGCTATCCTCTTTTATATCCTCTATCTATCATCTCTATCCTCCTTTATATCGTCTATCTATCATCGTTATCCTCCTTTATATCCTCTGTCTATCATTGCTATCCTCCTTTTTATCACCTGTCTATCATCTCTATCCTCCTTTATATCCTCTGTCTATCATCGCTATCCTCCTTCATATGCTCTGTCTATCATCGCTATCCTCCTTTATATCCTCTATCATCGCTATCCTGCTTTATATCCTCTGTCTATCATCGCTATCCTCCTTTATATCCTCTGTCTATCATCGCTATCATCCTTTATATCCTCTATCATCGCTATCCTACTTTATATCCTCTATCATCTCTATCCTCCTTTATATCCTCTGTCTATCATCGCTATCCTCCTTTATATCCTCTATCTATCATCGCTATCCTCCTTTATATCACCTGTCTATCATTGCTATCCTCCTTTATATCCTCTATCTATCATTGCTATTCTCCTTTATATCCTCTGTCTATCATCGCTATCCTCCTTTATATAACCTGTCTATCATCGCTATCCTCCTTTATATCCTCTATCTATCATCGCTATTCTCCTTTATATCCTCTGTCTATCATCGCTATTCTCCTTTATATCCTCTGTCTATCATCGCTATCCTCCTTTATATCCTCTGTCTATCATCGTTATACTCCTTTATATCACCTGTCTATCATCGCTATCCTCCTTTATATCCTATGTCTATCATCGCTATCCTCCTTTATATCACCTGTCTATCATCGCTATGTACCTTTATATCCTCTGTCTATCATCGCTATGTTCCTTTATATCCTCTGTCTATCATCGCTATCCTCCTTTATATCCTCTATCTATCATCGCTATCCCCCTTTATATCCTGTCTATCATCTCTATCCTCCTTTATATCCTCTATCATCGCTATCCTCCTTTATATCACCTGTCTATCATCGCTATCCTCTTTTATATCCTCTGTCTATCATCGCTATCCTCCTTTATATCCTCTATCTATCATCTCTATCCTCCTTTATATCCTCTATCATAGCTATCCTCCTTTATATCACCTGTCTATCATCGCTATCCTCCTTTATATCCTCTGTCTATCATCGTTATCCTCCTTTATATCCTCTGTCTATCATTGCTATCCTCCTTTATATCACCTGTCTATCATCGCTATCCTCCTTTATATCCTCTATCATCGCTATCCTGCTTTATATCCTCTGTCTATCATCTCTATCCTCCTTTATATCCTCTGTCTATCATCGCTATCCTCCTTTATATCCTCTGTCTATCATTGCTATCCTCCTTTATATCACCTGTCTATCATCTCTATCCTCCTTTATATCCTCTGTCTATCATCGCTATCCTCCTTCATATGCTCTGTCTATCATCGCTATCCTCCTTTATATCCTCTATCATCGCTATCCTGCTTTATATCCTCTGTCTATCATCGCTATCCTCCTTTATATCCTCTGTCTATCATCGCTATCCTCCTTTATATCCTCTGTCTATCATCGCTATCATCCTTTATATCCTCTATCATCGCTATCCTACTTTATATCCTCTATCATCTCTATCCTCCTTTATATCCTCTGTCTATCATCGCTATCCTCCTTTATATCCTCTATCTATCATCGCTATCCTCCTTTATATCACCTGTCTATCATTGCTATCCTCCTTTATATCCTCTATCTATCATCGCTATTCTCCTTTATATCCTCTGTCTATCATCGCTATCCTCCTTTATATAACCTGTCTATCATCGCTATCCTCCTTTATATCCTCTATCTATCATCGCTATTCTCCTTTATATCCTCTGTCTATCATCGCTATTCTCCTTTATATCCTCTGTCTATCATCGCTATCCTCCTTTATATCCTCTGTCTATCATCGTTATACTCCTTTATATCACCTGTCTATCATCGCTATCCTCCTTTATATCCTATGTCTATCATCGCTATCCTCCTTTATATCACCTGTCTATCATCGCTATGTACCTTTATATCCTCTGTCTATCATCGCTATGTTCCTTTATATCCTCTGTCTATCATCGCTATCCTCCTTTATATCCTCTATCTATCATCGCTATCCCCCTTTATATCCTGTCTATCATCTCTATCCTCCTTTATATCCTCTATCATCGCTATCCTCCTTTATATCACCTGTCTATCATCGCTATCCTCCTTTATATCACCTGTCTATCATCGCTATCCTCCTTTATATCCTCTATCATCGCTATCCTCCTTTATATCCTCTATCATCACTATCCTCCTTTATATCCTCTGTCTATCATCGCTATCCTCCTTTATATCCTCTATCTATCATCTCTATCCTCCTTTATATCGTCTATCTATCATCGTTATCCTCCTTTATATCCTCTGTCTATCATTGCTATCCTCCTTTATATCACCTGTCTATCATCTCTATCCTCCTTTATATCCTCTGTCTATCATCGCTATCCTCCTTCATATGCTCTGTCTATCATCGCTATCCTCCTTTATATCCTCTATCATCGCTATTCCTGCTTTATATCCTCTGTCTATCATCGCTATCCTCCTTTATATCCTCTGTCTATCATCGCTATCCTCCTTTATATCCTCTGTCTATCATCGCTATCATCCTTTTTATCCTCAATCATCGCTATCCTACTTTATATCCTCTATCATCTCTATCCTCCTTTATATCCTCTGTCTATCATCGCTATTCTCCTTTATATCCTCTGTCTATCATCTCTATTCTCCTTTATATCCTCTGTCTATCATCGCTATCCTCCTTTATATCCTCTGTCTATCATCGTTATACTCCTTTATATCACCTGTCTATCATCGCTATCCTCCTTTATATCCTATGTCTATCATCGCTATCCTCCTTTATATCCTCTATCTATCATCGCTATCCTCCTTTATATCACCTGTCTATCATTGCTATCCTCCTTTATATCCTCTATCTATCATCGCTATTCTCCTTTATATCCTCTGTCTATCATCGCTATCCTCCTTTATATAACCTGTCTATCATCGCTATCCTCCTTTATATCCTCTATCATCGCTATCCTCTTTATATCCTCTGTCTATCATCGTTATCCCCCTTTATATACTCTATCTATCATCGCTATCCCCCTTTATATCCTTTATCTATCATCGCTATCCTCCTTTATATCCTCTATCATCGCTATCCTCCTTTATATCCTCTGTCTATCATCGCTATCCTCCTTTATATCCTCTATCTATCATCTCTATCCTCCTTTATATCCTCTATCATCGCTATCCTCCTTTATATCACCTGTCTATCATCGCTATCCTCTTTTATATCCTCTGTCTATCATCGCTATCCTCCTTTATATCACCTGTCTATCATCGCTATCCTCCTTTATATCCTCTATCATCGCTATCCTCCTTTATATCCTCTATCATCACTATCCTCCTTTATATCCTCTGTCTATCATCGCTATCCTCCTTTATATCCTCTATCTATCATCTCTATCCTCCTTTATATCGTCTATCTATCATCGTTATCCTCCTTTATATCCTCTGTCTATCATTGCTATCCTCCTTTATATCACCTGTCTATCATCTCTATCCTCCTTTATATCCTCTGTCTATCATCGCTATCCTCCTTCATATGCTCTGTCTATCATCGCTATCCTCCTTTATATCCTCTATCATCGCTATTCCTGCTTTATATCCTCTGTCTATCATCGCTATCCTCCTTTATATCCTCTGTCTATCATCGCTATCCTCCTTTATATCCTCTGTCTATCATCGCTATCATCCTTTTTATCCTCAATCATCGCTATCCTACTTTATATCCTCTATCATCTCTATCCTCCTTTATATCCTCTGTCTATCATCGCTATTCTCCTTTATATCCTCTGTCTATCATCGCTATTCTCCTTTATATCCTCTGTCTATCATCGCTATCCTCCTTTATATCCTCTGTCTATCATCGTTATACTCCTTTATATCACCTGTCTATCATCGCTATCCTCCTTTATATCCTATGTCTATCATCGCTATCCTCCTTTATATCCTCTATCTATCATCGCTATCCTCCTTTATATCACCTGTCTATCATTGCTATCCTCCTTTATATCCTCTATCTATCATCGCTATTCTCCTTTATATCCTCTGTCTATCATCGCTATCCTCCTTTATATAACCTGTCTATCATCGCTATCCTCCTTTATATCCTCTATCATCGCTATCCTCTTTATATCCTCTGTCTATCATCGTTATCCCCCTTTATATACTCTATCTATCATCGCTATCCCCCTTTATATCCTTTATCTATCATCGCTATCCTCCTTTATATCCTCTATCATCGCTATCCTCCTTTATATCCTCTGTCTATCATCGCTATCCTCCTTTATATCCTCTATCTATCATCTCTATCCTCCTTTATATCCTCTATCATCGCTATCCTCCTTTATATCACCTGTCTATCATCGCTATCCTCTTTTATATCCTCTGTCTATCATCGCTATCCTCCTTTATATCACCTGTCTATCATCGCTATCCTCCTTTATATCCTCTATCATCGCTATCCTCCTTTATATCCTCTATCATCACTATCCTCCTTTATATCCTCTGTCTATCATCGCTATCCTCCTTTATATCCTCTATCTATCATCTCTATCCTCCTTTATATCGTCTATCTATCATCGTTATCCTCCTTTATATCCTCTGTCTATCATTGCTATCCTCCTTTATATCACCTGTCTATCATCTCTATCCTCCTTTATATCCTCTGTCTATCATCGCTATCCTCCTTCATATGCTCTGTCTATCATCGCTATCCTCCTTTATATCCTCTATCATCGCTATCCTGCTTTATATCCTCTGTCTATCATCGCTATCCTCCTTTATATCCTCTGTCTATCATCGCTATCCTCCTTTATATCCTCTGTCTATCATCGCTATCATCCTTTATATCCTCAATCATCGCTATCCTACTTTATATCCTCTATCATCTCTATCCTCCTTTATATCCTCTGTCTATCATCGTTATCCTCCTTTATATCCTCTGTCTATCATCGCTATCCTCCTTTATATCGTCTATCATCGCTATCCTCCTTTATATCGTCTGTCTATCATCGCTATCTCCCTTTATATCACCTGTCTATCATCGCTATCCTCCTTTATATCCTCTATCTATCATCGCTATCCTCCTTTATATCCTCTGTCTATCATCGCTATCCTCCTTTATATCCTCTATCTATCATCACTATCCTCCTTTATATCACCTGTCTATCATTGCTATCCTCCTTTATATCCTCTATCTATCATCGCTATTCTCCTTTATATCCTCTGTCTATCATCGCTATCCTCCTTTATATAACCTGTCTATCATCGCTATCCTCCTTTATATCCTCTATCATCGCTATCCTCTTTATATCCTCTGTCTATCATCGTTATCCCCCTTTATATACTCTATCTATCATCGCTATCCCCCTTTATATCCTTTATCTATCATCGCTATCCTCCTTTATATCCTCTATCATCGCTATCCTCCTTTATATCCTCTGTCTATCATCGCTATCCTCCTTTATATCCTCTATCTATCATCTCTATCCTCCTTTATATCCTCTATCATCGCTATCCTCCTTTATATCACCTGTCTATCATCGCTATCCTCTTTTATATCCTCTGTCTATCATCGCTATCCTCCTTTATATCACCTGTCTATCATCGCTATCCTCCTTTATATCCTCTATCATCGCTATCCTCCTTTATATCCTCTATCATCACTATCCTCCTTTATATCCTCTGTCTATCATCGCTATCCTCCTTTATATCCTCTATCTATCATCTCTATCCTCCTTTATATCGTCTATCTATCATCGTTATCCTCCTTTATATCCTCTGTCTATCATTGCTATCCTCCTTTATATCACCTGTCTATCATCTCTATCCTCCTTTATATCCTCTGTCTATCATCGCTATCCTCCTTCATATGCTCTGTCTATCATCGCTATCCTCCTTTATATCCTCTATCATCGCTATCCTGCTTTATATCCTCTGTCTATCATCGCTATCCTCCTTTATATCCTCTGTCTATCATCGCTATCCTCCTTTATATCCTCTGTCTATCATCGCTATCATCCTTTATATCCTCAATCATCGCTATCCTACTTTATATCCTCTATCATCTCTATCCTCCTTTATATCCTCTGTCTATCATCGTTATCCTCCTTTATATCCTCTGTCTATCATCGCTATCCTCCTTTATATCGTCTATCATCGCTATCCTCCTTTATATCGTCTGTCTATCATCGCTATCTCCCTTTATATCACCTGTCTATCATCGCTATCCTCCTTTATATCCTCTATCTATCATCGCTATCCTCCTTTATATCCTCTGTCTATCATCGCTATCCTCCTTTATATCCTCTATCTATCATCGCTATCCTCCTTTATATCACCTGTCTATCATTGCTATCCTCCTTTATATCCTCTATCTATCATCGCTATTCTCCTTTATATCCTCTGTCTATCATCGCTATCCTCCTTTATATAACCTGTCTATCATCGCTATCCTCCTTTATATCCTCTATCATCGCTATCCTCTTTATATCCTCTGTCTATCATCGTTATCCCCCTTTATATACTCTATCTATCATCGCTATCCCCCTTTATATCCTTTATCTATCATCGCTATCCTCCTTTATATCCTCTATCATCGCTATCCTCCTTTATATCCTCTGTCTATCATCGCTATCCTCCTTTATATCCTCTATCTATCATCTCTATCCTCCTTTATATCCTCTATCTACCATCGCTATCCTCCTTTATATCCTCTGTCTATCATCTCTATCCTCCTTTATATCACCTGTCTATCATCTCTATCCTCCTTTATATCCTCTGTCTATCATCGCTATCCTCCTTTATATGCTCTGTCTATCATTGCTATCCTCCTTTATATCCTCTATTATCGCTATCCTGCTTTATATCCTCTGTCTATCATCGCTATCCTCCTTTATATCCTCTGTCTATCATCGCTATCCTCCTTTATATCCTCTGTCTATCATCGCTATCATCCTTTATATCCTCTATCATCGCTATCCTACTTTATATCCTCTATCATCTCTATCCTCCTTTATATCCTCTGTCTATCATCGCTATCCTCCTTTATATCACCTGTCTATCATTGCTATCCTCCTTTATATCCTCTATCTATCATCGCTATTCTCCTTTATATCCTCTGTCTATCATCGCTATCCTCCTTTATATAACCTGTCTATCATCGCTATCCTCCTTTATATCCTCTATCTATCATCGCTATTCTCCTTTATATCCTCTGTCTATCATCGTTATTCTCCTTTATATCCTCTGTCTATCATCGCTATCCTCCTTTATATCCTCTGTCTATCATCGTTATACTCCTTTATATCACCTGTCTATCATCGCTATCCTCCTTTATATCACCTGTCTATCATCGCTATGTACCTTTATATCCTCTGTCTATCATCGCTATGTTCCTTTATATCCTCTGTCTATCATCGCTATCCTCCTTTATATCCTCTATCTATCATCGCTATCCCCCTTTATATCCTGTCTATCATCTCTATCCTCCTTTATATCCTCTATCATCGCTATCCTCCTTTATATCACCTGTCTATCATCGCTATCCTCTTTTATATCCTCTGTCTATCATCGCTATCCTCCTTTATATCACCTGTCTATCATCGCTATCCTCCTTTATATCCTCTATCATCGCTATCCTCCTTTATATCCTCTATCATCACTATCCTCCTTTATATCCTCTATCTATCATCTCTATCCTCCTTTATATCGTCTATCTATCATCGTTATCCTCCTTTATATCCTCTGTCTATCATTGCTATCCTCCTTTATATCACCTGTCTATCATCTCTATCCTCCTTTATATCCTCTGTCTATCATCGCTATCCCCCTTTATATCCTCTATCTATCATCGCTATCCCCCTTTATATCCTCTATCTATCATCGCTATCCTCCTTTATATCCTCTGTCTATCATCTCTATCCTCCTTTATATCACCAGTCTATCATCTCTATCGTCCTTTATATCCTCTATCTATCATCTCTATCCTCCTTTATATCCTCTATCTATCATCGTTATCCTCCTTTATATCCTCTGTCTATCATCGCTATCCTCCTTTATATCCTCTGTCTATCATCGCTATCCTCCTTTATATCCTCTATCTATCATCGCTATCCCCCTTTATATCCTCTATCTATCATCGCTATCCTCCTTTATATCCTCTGTCTATCATCGCTATCCTCCTTTATATCCTCTGTCTATCATCGCTATCCTCCTTTATATCCTCTGTCTATCATCTCTATCCTCCTTTATATCACCTGTCTATCATCTCTATCCTCCTTTATATCCTCTGTCTATCATCGCTATCCTCCTTTATATGCTCTGTCTATCATCGCTATTCTCCTTTATATCCTCTGTCTATCATCGCTATCCCCCTTTATATCCTCTATCTATCATCGCTAACCTCCTTTATATCCTCTATCATCGCTATCCTCCTTTATATCCTCTGTCTATCATCGCTATCCTCCTTTATATCCTCTATCTATCATCGCTATCCCCCTTTATATCCTCTATCTATCATCGCTATGCTCCTTTATATCCTCTATCATCACTATCCTCCTTTATATCCTCTGTCTATCATCGCTATCCTCCTTTATATCCTCTATCATCTCTATCCTCCTTTATATCCTCTATCTATCATCGTTATCCTCCTTTATATCCTCTGTCTATCATCGCTATCCTCCTTTATATCCTCTGTCTATCATCGCTATCCTCCTTTATATCCTCTGTCTATCATCTCTATCCTCCTTTATATCCTCTGTCTATCATCGCTATCCTCCTTTATATGCTCTGTCTATCATCGCTATCCTCCTTTATATCCTCTATCATCGCTATCCTGCTTTATATCCTCTGTCTATCATCGATATCCTCCTTTATATTCTCTGTCTATCATCGCTATCCTCCTTTATATCCTCTGTCTATCATCGCTATCATCCTTTATATCCTCCATCATCGCTATCCTCCTTTATATCCTCTATCATCGCTATCCTCCTTTATATCCTCTATCATCGCTATTCTCCTTTATATCCTCTGTCTATCATCGCTATCCTCCTTTATATCCTCTATCTATCATCGCTATCCTCCTTTATATCCTCTATCATCGCTATCCTCTTTATATCCTCTGTCTATCTTCGTTATCCCCCTTTATATCCTCTATCTATCATCGCTATCCCCCTTTATATCCTCTATCTATCATCGCTATCCTCCTTTATATCCTCTATCATCACTATCCTCCTTTATATCCTCTGTCTATCATCGCTATCCTCCTTTATATCCTCTATCTATCATCTCTATCCTCCTTTATATCCTCTATCTATCATCGTTATCCTCCTTTATATCCTCTGTCTATCATCGCTATCCTCCTTTATATCCTCTGTCTATCATCTCTATCCTCCTTTATATCACCTGTCTATCATCTCTATCCTCCTTTATATCCTCTGTCTATCATCGCTATCCTCCTTTATATGCTCTGTCTATCATCGCTATCCTCCTTTATATCCTCTATCATCGCTATCCTGCTTTATATCCTCTGTCTATCATCGATATCCTCCTTTATATCCTCTGTCTATCATCGCTATCCTCCTTTATATCCTCTGTCTATCATCGCTATCATCCTTTATATCCTCCATCATCGCTATCCTCCTTTATATCCTCTATCATCGCTATCCTCCTTTATATCCTCTATCATCGCTATTCTCCTTTATATCCTCTGTCTATCATCGCTATCCTCCTTTATATCCTCTATCTATCATCGTTATCCTCCTTTACATCCTCCATCATCGCTATCCTCCTTTATATCCTCTATCATCGCTATCCTCCTTTATATCCTCTGTCTATCATCGCTATTCTCCTTTATATCCTCTGTCTATCATCGCTATCCTCCTTTATATCCTCTGTCTATCATCGCTATCCTCCTTTATATAACCTGTCTATCATCGCTATCCTCCTTTATATCCTCTATCATCGCTATCCTCTTTATATCCTCTGTCTATCATCGTTATCCCCCTTTATATACTCTATCTATCATCGCTATCCCCCTTTATATCCTTTATCTATCATCGCTATCCTCCTTTATATCCTCTATCATCGCTATCCTCCTTTATATCCTCTGTCTATCATCGCTATCCTCCTTTATATCCTCTATCTATCATCTCTATCCTCCTTTATATCCTCTATCTATCATCGTTATCCTCCTTTATATCCTCTGTCTATCATCGCTATCCTCCTTTATATCCTCTGTCTATCATCTCTATCCTCCTTTATATCACCTGTCTATCATCTCTATCCTCCTTTATATCCTCTGTCTATCATCGCTATCCTCCTTTATATGCTCTGTCTATCATTGCTATCCACCTTTATATCCTCTATTATCGCTATCCTGCTTTATATCCTCTGTCTATCATCGCTATCCTCCTTTATATCCTCTGTCTATCATCGCTATCCTCCTTTATATCCTCTGTCTATCATCGCTATCATCCTTTATATCCTCTATCATCGCTATCCTACTTTATATCCTCTATCATCTCTATCCTCCTTTATATCCTCTGTCTATCATCGCTATCCTCCTTTATATCCTCTATCTATCATCGCTATCCTCCTTTATATCACCTGTCTATCATTGCTATCCTCCTTTATATCCTCTATCTATCATCGCTATTCTCCTTTATATCCTCTGTCTATCATCGCTATCCTCCTTTATATAACCTGTCTATCATCGCTATCCTCCTTTATATCACCTGTCTATCATTGCTATCCTCCTTTATATCCTCTATCTATCATCGCTATTCTCCTTTATATCCTCTGTCTATCATCGCTATCCTCCTTTATATAACCTGTCTATCATCGCTATCCTCCTTTATATCCTCTATCTATCATCGCTATTCTCCTTTATATCCTCTGTCTATCATCGCTATTCTCCTTTATATCCTCTGTCTATCATCGCTATCCTCCTTTATATCCTCTGTCTATCATCGTTATACTCCTTTATATCACCTGTCTATCATCGCTATGTACCTTTATATCCTCTGTCTATCATCGCTATGTTCCTTTATATCCTCTGTCTATCATCGCTATCCTCCTTTATATCCTCTATCTATCATCGCTATCCCCCTTTATATCCTGTCTATCATCTCTATCCTCCTTTATATCCTCTATCATCGCTATCCTCCTTTATATCACCTGTCTATCATCGCTATCCTCTTTTATATCCTCTGTCTATCATCGCTATCCTCCTTTATATCACCTGTCTATCATCGCTATCCTCCTTTATATCCTCTATCATCGCTATCCTCCTTTATATCCTCTATCATCGCTATCCTCCTTTATATCCTCTATCATCACTATCCTCCTTTATATCCTCTATCTATCATCTCTATCCTCCTTTATATCGTCTATCTATCATCGTTATCCTCCTTTATATCCTCTGTCTATCATTGCTATCCTAATTTATATCACCTGTCTATCATCTCTATCCTCCTTTATATCCTCTGTCTATCATCGCTATCCCCCTTTATATCCTCTATCTATCATCGCTATCCCCCTTTATATCCTCTATCTATCATCGCTATCCTCCTTTATATCCTCTGTCTATCATCTCTATCCTCCTTTATATCACCAGTCTATCATCTCTATCGTCCTTTATATCCTCTATCTATCATCTCTATCCTCCTTTATATCCTCTATCTATCATCGTTATCCTCCTTTATATAACCTGTCTATCATCGCTATCCTCCTTTATATCCTCTATCATCGCTATCCTCTTTATATCCTCTGTCTATCATCGTTATCCCCCTTTATATACTCTATCTATCATCGCTATCCCCCTTTATATCCTTTATCTATCATCGCTATCCTCCTTTATATCCTCTATCATCGCTATCCTCCTTTATATCCTCTGTCTATCATCGCTATCCTCCTTTATATCCTCTATCTATCATCTCTATCCTCCTTTATATCCTCTATCTATCATCGTTATCCTCCTTTATATCCTCTGTCTATCATCGCTATCCTCCTTTATATCCTCTGTCTATCATCTCTATCCTCCTTTATATCACCTGTCTATCATCTCTATCCTCCTTTATATCCTCTGTCTATCATCGCTATCCTCCTTTATATGCTCTGTCTATCATTGCTATCCTCCTTTATATCCTCTATTATCGCTATCCTGCTTTATATCCTCTGTCTATCATCGCTATCCTCCTTTATATCCTCTGTCTATCATCGCTATCCTCCTTTATATCCTCTGTCTATCATCGCTATCATCCTTTATATCCTCTATCATCGCTATCCTACTTTATATCCTCTATCATCTCTATCCTCCTTTATATCCTCTGTCTATCATCGCTATCCTCCTTTATATCCTCTATCTATCATCGCTATCCTCCTTTATATCACCTGTCTATCATTGCTATCCTCCTTTTTATCCTCTATCTATCATCGCTATTCTCCTTTATATCCTCTGTCTATCATCGCTAACCTCCTTTATATAACCTGTCTATCATCGCTATCCTCCTTTATATCACCTGTCTATCATTGCTATCCTCCTTTATATCCTCTATCTATCATCGCTATTCTCCTTTATATCCTCTGTCTATCATCGCTATCCTCCTTTATATAACCTGTCTATCATCGCTATCCTCCTTTATATCCTCTATCTATCATCGCTATTCTCCTTTATATCCTCTGTCTATCATCGCTATTCTCCTTTATATCCTCTGTCTATCATCGCTATCCTCCTTTATATCCTCTGTCTATCATCGTTATACTCCTTTATATCACCTGTCTATCATCGCTATGTACCTTTATATCCTCTGTCTATCATCGCTATGTTCCTTTATATCCTCTGTCTATCATCGCTATCCTCCTTTATATCCTCTATCTATCATCGCTATCCCCCTTTATATCCTGTCTATCATCTCTATCCTCCTTTATATCCTCTATCATCGCTATCCTCCTTTATATCACCTGTCTATCATCTCTATCCTCTTTTATATCCTCTGTCTATCATCGCTATCCTCCTTTATATCACCTGTCTATCATCGCTATCCTCCTTTATATCCTCTATCATCGCTATCCTCCTTTATATCCTCTATCATCGCTATCCTCCTTTATATCCTCTATCATCACTATCCTCCTTTATATCCTCTATCTATCATCTCTATCCTCCTTTATATCGTCTATCTATCATCGTTATCCTCCTTTATATCCTCTGTCTATCATTGCTATCCTCCTTTATATCACCTGTCTATCATCTCTATCCTCCTTTATATCCTCTGTCTATCATCGCTATCCCCCTTTATATCCTCTATCTATCATCGCTATCCCCCTTTATATCCTCTATCTATCATCGCTATCCTCCTTTATATCCTCTGTCTATCATCTCTATCCTCCTTTATATCCTCTATCTATCATCACTATCCTCCTTTATATCCTCTGTCTATCATCGCTATCCTCCTTTATATCCTCTGTCTATCATCTCTATCCTCCTTTATATCCTCTATCATCGCTATCCTCCTTTATATCACCTGTCTATCATCGCTATCCTCCTTTATATCACCTGTCTATCATCGCTATCCTCCTTTATATCCTCTATCATCGCTATCCTCCTTTATATCCTCTATCATCACTATCCTCCTTTATATCCTCTGTCTATCATCGCTATCCTCCTTTATATCCTCTATCTATCATCTCTATCCTCCTTTATATCGTCTATCTATCATCGTTATCCTCCTTTATATCCTCTGTCTATCATTGCTATCCTCCTTTATATCACCTGTCTATCATCTCTATCGTCCTTTATATCCTCTATCTATCATCTCTATCCTCCTTTATATCCTCTATCTATCATCGCTATCCCCCTTTATATCCTCTATCTATCATCGCTATGCTCCTTTATATCCTCTATCATCACTATCCTCCTTTATATCACCAGTCTATCATCTCTATCGTCCTTTATATCCTCTATCTATCATCTCTATCCTCCTTTATATCCTCTATCTATCATCGTTATCCTCCTTTATATCCTCTATCTATCATCGTTATCCTCCTTTATATCCTCTGTCTATCATCGCTATCCTCCTTTATATCCTCTGTCTATCATCGTTATCCTCCTTTATATCCTCTGTCTATCATCTCTATCCTCCTTTATATCACCTGTCTATCATCTCTATCCTCCTTTATATCCTCTGTCTATCATCTCTATCCTCCTTTATATCCTCTGTCTATCATCGCTATCCTCCTTTATATGCTCTGTCTATCATCGCTATTCTCCTTTATATCCTCTGTCTATCATCGCTATCCCCCTTTATATCCTCTATCTATCATCGCTAACCTCCTTTATATCCTCTATCTATCATCGCTATCCTCCTTTATATCCTCTATCTATCATCACTATCCTCCTTTATATCCTCTGTCTATCATCGCTATCCTCCTTTATATCCTCTGTCTATCATCGTTATCCTCCTTTATATCCTCTGTCTATCATCGCTATCCTCCTTTATATCCTCTATCTATCATCGCTATCCCCCTTTATATCCTCTATCTATCATCGCTATGCTCCTTTATATCCTCTATCATCACTATCCTCCTTTATATCCTCTGTCTATCATCGCTATCCTCCTTTATATCCTCTATCTATCATCTCTATTCTCCTTTATATCCTCTATCTATCATCGCTATCCTCCTTTATATCCTCTATAATTGCTATCCTCCTTTATATCCTCTGTCTATCATCGCTATCCTCCTTTATATCCTCTATCTATCATCGCTATCCTCCTTTATATCCTCTGTCTATCATCGCTATCCTCCTTTATATCCTCTGTCTATCATCTCTATCCTCCTTTATATCCTCTGTCTATCATCGCTATCCTCCTTTATATGCTCTGTCTATCATCGCTATCCTCCTTTATATCCTCTATCATCGCTATCCTGCTTTATATCCTCTGTCTATCATCGATATCCTCCTTTATATCCTCTGTCTATCATCGCTATCCTCCTTTATATCCTCTGTCTATCATCGCTATCATCCTTTATATCCTCCATCATCGCTATCCTCCTTTATATCCTCTATCATCGCTATCCTCCTTTATATCCTCTATCTTCGCTATTCTCCTTTATATCCTCTGTCTATCATTGCTATCCTCCTTTATATCCTCTATCTATCATCGCTATCCTCCTTTATATCCTCTGTCTATCATCGCTATCATCCTTTATATCCTCCATCATCGCTATCCTCCTTTATATCCTCTATCATCGCTATCCTCCTTTATATCCTCTATCATCGCTATCCTCTTTATATCCTCTGTCTATCTTCGTTATCCCCCTTTATATCCTCTATCTATCATCGCTATCCCCCTTTATATCCTCTATCTATCATCGCTAACCTCCTTTATATCCTCTATCATCACTATCCTCCTTTATATCCTCTGTCTATCATCGCTATCCTCCTTTATATCCTCTATCTATCATCTCTATCCTCCTTTATATCCTCTATCTATCATCGTTATCCTCCTTTATATCCTCTGTCTATCATCGCTATCCTCCTTTATATCCTCTGTCTATCATCTCTATCCTCCTTTATATCACCTGTCTATCATCTCTATCCTCCTTTATATCCTCTGTCTATCATCGCTATCCTCCTTTATATGCTCTGTCTATCATCGCTATCCTCCTTTATATCCTCTATCATCGCTATCCTGCTTTATATCCTCTGTCTATCATCGATATCCTCCTTTATATCCTCTGTCTATCATCGCTATCCTCCTTTATATCCTCTGTCTATCATCGCTATCATCCTTTATATCCTCCATCATCGCTATCCTCCTTTATATCCTCTATCATCGCTATCCTCCTTTATATCCTCTATCATCGCTATTCTCCTTTATATCCTCTGTCTATCATCGCTATCCTCCTTTATATCCTCTATCTATCATCGTTATCCACCTTTATATCCTCCATCATCGCTATCCTCCTTTATATCCTCTATCATCGCTATCCTCCTTTATATCCTCTATCATCGCTATTCTCCTTTATATCCTCTGTCTATCATCGCTATCCTCCTTTATATCCTCTATCTATCATCGTTATCCTCCTTTATATCCTCTATCTATCATCGCTATCCTCCTTTATATCCTCTATCATCGCTATCCTCTTTATATCCTCTGTCTATCTTCGTTATCCCCCTTTATATCCTCTATCTATCATCGCTATCCCCCTTTATATAATCTATCTATCATCGCTAACCTCCTTTATATCCTCTATCATCACTATCCTCCTTTATATCCTCTGTCTATCATCGCTATCCTCCTTTATATCCTCTATCTATCATCGCTATCCCCCTTTATATCCTCTATCTATCATCGCTATGCTCCTTTATATCCTCTATCATCACTATCCTCCTTTATATCCTCTGTCTATCATCGCTATCCTCCTTTATATCCTCTATCTATCATCTTTATCCTCCTTTATATCCTCTATCTATCATCGTTATCCTCCTTTATATCCTCTGTCTATCATCGCTATCCTCCTTTATATCCTCTGTCTATCATCTCTATCCTCCTTTATATCACCTGTCTATCATCTCTATCCTCCTTTATATCCTCTGTCTATCATCGCTATCCTCCTTTATATGCTCTGTCTATCATCGCTATCCTCCTTTATATCCTCTATCATCGCTATCCTGCTTTATATCCTCTGTCTATCATCGATACCCTCCTTTATATCCTCTGTCTATCATCGCTATCCTCCTTTATATCCTCTGTCTATCATCGCTATCATCCTTTATATCCTCCATCATCGCTATCCTCCTTTATGTCCTCTATCATCGCTATCCTCCTTTATATCCTCTATGATCTCTATCCTCCTTTATATCCTCTGTCTATCATCGCTATCCTCCTTTATATCCTCTATCTATCATCGCTATCCTCCTTTATATTACCTGTCTATCATCGCTATCCTCCTTTATATCCTCTATCTATCATCGTTATTCTCCTTTATATCCTCTGTCTATCATCGCTATCCTCCTTTATATAACCTGTCTATCATCGCTATTCTCCTTTATATCCTCTGTCTATCATCGCTATCCTTCTTTATATGCTCTGTCTATCATCGCTATCCTCCTTTATATCCTCTGTCTATCATCGCTATCCTCCTTTATATCCTCTGTCTATCATCGCTATCCACCTTTATATCACCTGTCTATCATCTCTATCCTCCTTTATATCCTCTGTCTATCATCTCTATCCTCCTTTATATCCTCTATCTATCATCGCTATCCTCCTTTATATCCTCTATCTATCATCGTTATCCTCCTTTATATCCTCTGTCTATCATCGCTATCCTCCTTTATATCCTCTTTCTATCATCTCTATCCTCCTTTATATCACCTGTCTATCATCTCTATCCTCCTTTATATCCTCTATCTATCATCTCTATCCTCCTTTATATCCTCTATCTATCATCGTTATCCTCCTTTATATCCTCTGTCTATCATCGCTATCCTCCTTTATATCCTCTATCCATCATCGTTATCCTCCTTTATATCCTCTATCTATCGTCGCTATCCTCCTTTATATCCTCTATCTATCGTCGCTATCCTCCTTTATATCCTCTGTCTATCATCACTATCCTCCTTTATATCCTCTGTCTATCATCGCTATCCTCCTTTATATCCTCTGTCTATCATCGCTATCCTACTTTATATCCTCTATCATTGCTATCCTCCTTTATATCCTCTGTCTATCATCTCTATCCTCCTTTATATCCTCTATCTATCATCGCTATCCTCCTTTATATCCTCTGTCTATCATCGCTATCCTCCTTTATATCCTCTGTCTATCATCGCTATCCTCCTTTATATCCTATATGTATCATCGCTATCCTCCTTTATATCCTCTATCATCGCTATCCTCTTTATATCCTCTGTCTATCATCGTTATCCCCCTTTATATCCTCTATCTATCATCGCTATCCCCCTTTATATCCTCTATCTATCATCGCTATCCTCCTTTATATCCTCTATCATCACTATCTTCCTTTATATCCTCTGTCTATCATCGCTATCCTCCTTTATATCCTCTATCTATCATCTCTATCCTCCTTTATATCCTCTATCTATCATCGTTATCCTCCTTTATATCATCTGTCTATCATCGCTATCCTCCTTTATATCCTCTTTCTATCATCTCTATCCTCCTTTATATCACCAGTCTATCATCTCTATCCTCCTTTATATCCTCTATCTATCATCTCTATCCTCCTTTATATCCTCTATCTATCATCGTTATCCTCCTTTTATATCCTCTGTCTATCATCGCTATCCTCCTTTATATCCTCTGTCTATCATCTCTATCCTCCTTTATATCACCTGTCTATCATCTCTATCCTCCTTTATATCCTCTGTCTATCATCGCTATCCTCCTTTATATGCTCTGTCTATCATTGCTATCCTCCTTTATATCCTCTATTATCGCTATCCTGCTTTATATCCTCTGTCTATCATCGCTATCCTCCTTTATATCCTCTGTCTATCATCGCTATCCTCCTTTTTATCCTCTATCATCGCTATCCTCCTTGATATCCTTTATCATCGCTATCCTCCTTTATATCTTCTGTCTATCATCGCTATCCTCCTTTATATCCTCTGTCTATCATCGCTATCCTCCTTTATACCCTCTGTCTATCATCGCTATCCTCCTTTATATCCTCTGTCTATCATCGCTATCCTCCTTTATATGCTCTGTCTATCATCGCTATCCTCCTTTATATCCTCTATCATCGCTATCCTGCTTTATATCCTCTGTCTATCATCGATATCCTCCTTTATATCCTCTGTCTATCATCGCTATCCTCCTTTATATCCTCTGTCTATCATCGCTATCATCCTTTATATCCTCCATCATCGCTATCCTCCTTTATATCCTCTATCATCGCTATCCTCCTTTATATCCTCTATCATCGCTATTCTCCTTTATATCCTCTGTCTATCATCGCTATCCTCCTTTATATCCTCTATCTATCATCGTTATCCTCCTTTATATCCTCCATCATCGCTATCCTCCTTTATATCCTCTATCATCGCTATCCTCCTTTATATCCTCTATCATCGCTATTCTCCTTTATATCCTCTGTCTATCATCGCTATCCTCCTTTATATCCTCTATCTATCATCGTTATCCTCCTTTATATCCTCTATCTATCATCGCTATCCTCCTTTATATCCTCTATCATCGCTATCCTCTTTATATCCTCTGTCTATCTTCGTTATCCCCCTTTATATCCTCTATCTATCATCGCTATCCCCCTTTATATCCTCTATCATCACTATCCTCCTTTATATCCTCTGTCTATCATCGCTATCCTCCTTTATATCCTCTATCTATCATCGCTATCCCCCTTTATATCCTCTATCTATCATCGCTATGCTCCTTTATATCCTCTATCATCACTATCCTCCTTTATATCCTCTGTCTATCATCGCTATCCTCCTTTATATCCTCTATCTATCATCTCTATCCTCCTTTATATCCTCTATCTATCATCGTTATCCTCCTTTATATCCTCTGTCTATCATCGCTATCCTCCTTTATATCCTCTGTCTATCATCTCTATCCTCCTTTATATCACCTGTCTATCATCTCTATCCTCCTTTATATCCTCTGTCTATCATCGCTATCCTCCTTTATATGCTCTGTCTATCATCGCTATCCTCCTTTATATCCTCTATCATCGCTATCCTGCTTTATATCCTCTGTCTATCATCGATACCCTCCTTTATATCCTCTGTCTATCATCGCTATCCTCCTTTATATCCTCTGTCTATCATCGCTATCATCCTTTATATCCTCCATCATCGCTATCCTCCTTTATGTCCTCTATCATCGCTATCCTCCTTTATATCCTCTATGATCTCTATCCTCCTTTATATCCTCTGTCTATCATCGCTATCCTCCTTTATATCCTCTATCTATCATCGCTATCCTCCTTTATATTACCTGTCTATCATCGCTATCCTCCTTTATATCCTCTATCTATCATCGCTATTCTCCTTTATATCCTCTGTCTATCATCGCTATCCTCCTTTATATAACCTGTCTATCATCGCTATTCTCCTTTATATCCTCTGTCTATCATCGCTATCCTTCTTTATATCCTCTGTCTATCATCGCTATCCTCCTTTATATCCTCTGTCTATCATCGCTATCCTCCTTTATATCCTCTGTCTATCATCGCTATCCACCTTTATATCACCTGTCTATCATCTCTATCCTCCTTTATATCCTCTGTCTATCATCTCTATCCTCCTTTATATCCTCTATCTATCATCGCTATCCTCCTTTATATCCTCTATCTATCATCGTTATCCTCCTTTATATCCTCTGTCTATCATCGCTATCCTCCTTTATATCCTCTTTCTATCATCTCTATCCTCCTTTATATCACCTGTCTATCATCTCTATCCTCCTTTATATCCTCTATCTATCATCTCTATCCTCCTTTATATCCTCTATCTATCATCGTTATCCTCCTTTATATCCTCTGTCTATCATCGCTATCCTCCTTTATATCCTCTATCCATCATCGTTATCCTCCTTTATATCCTCTATCTATCGTCGCTATCCTCCTTTATATCCTCTATCTATCGTCGCTATCCTCCTTTATATCCTCTGTCTATCATCACTATCCTCCTTTATATCCTCTGTCTATCATCGCTATCCTCCTTTATATCCTCTGTCTATCATCGCTATCCTACTTTATATCCTCTATCATTGCTATCCTCCTTTATATCCTCTGTCTATCATCTCTATCCTCCTTTATATCCTCTATCTATCATCGCTATCCTCCTTTATATCCTCTGTCTATCATCGCTATCCTCCTTTATATCCTCTGTCTATCATCGCTATCCTCCTTTATATCCTATATGTATCATCGCTATCCTCCTTTATATCCTCTATCATCGCTATCCTCTTTATATCCTCTGTCTATCATCGTTATCCCCCTTTATATCCTCTATCTATCATCGCTATCCCCCTTTATATCCTCTATCTATCATCGCTATCCTCCTTTATATCCTCTATCATCACTATCTTCCTTTATATCCTCTGTCTATCATCGCTATCCTCCTTTATATCCTCTATCTATCATCTCTATCCTCCTTTATATCCTCTATCTATCATCGTTATCCTCCTTTATATCATCTGTCTATCATCGCTATCCTCCTTTATATCCTCTTTCTATCATCTCTATCCTCCTTTATATCACCAGTCTATCATCTCTATCCTCCTTTATATCCTCTATCTATCATCTCTATCCTCCTTTATATCCTCTATCTATCATCGTTATCCTCCTTTTATATCCTCTGTCTATCATCGCTATCCTCCTTTATATCCTCTGTCTATCATCTCTATCCTCCTTTATATCACCTGTCTATCATCTCTATCCTCCTTTATATCCTCTGTCTATCATCGCTATCCTCCTTTATATGCTCTGTCTATCATTGCTATCCTCCTTTATATCCTCTATTATCGCTATCCTGCTTTATATCCTCTGTCTATCATCGCTATCCTCCTTTATATCCTCTGTCTATCATCGCTATCCTCCTTTGTATCCTCTATCATCGCTATCCTCCTTGATATCCTTTATCATCGCTATCCTCCTTTATATCTTCTGTCTATCATCGCTATCCTCCTTTATATCCTCTGTCTATCATCGCTATCCTCCTTTATACCCTCTGTCTATCATCGCTATCCTCCTTTATATCCTCTGTCTATCATCGCTATCCTCCTTTATATCCTCTGTCTATCATCGCTATCCTCCTTTATATCACCTGTCTATCATCGCTATCCTCCTTTATATCCTCTGTCTATCATCGCTATCCTCCTTTATATCCTCTATCTATCATCGCTATCCTCCTTTATATCCTCTATCTATCATCGCTATTCTCCTTTATATCCTCTGTCTATCATCGCTATCCTCCTTTATATCCTCTATCTATCATCGCTATCCTCCTTTATATCCTCTATCTATCATCGCTATCCTCCTTTATATCCTCTGTCTATCATCGCTATCCTCCTTTATATCCTCTATCATCGCTATCCTGCTTTATATCCTCTGTCTATCATCGATATCCTCCTTTATATCCTCTGTCTATCATCGCTATCCTCCTTTGTATCCTCTGTCTATCATCGCTATCATCCTTTATATCCTCCATCATCGCTATCCTCCTTTATATCCTCTATCATCGCTATCCCCCTTTATATCCTCTATCTATCATCGCTATGCTCCTTTATATCCTCTATCATCACTATCCTCCTTTATATCCTCTGTCTATCATCGCTATCCCCCTTTATATCCTCTATCATCACTATCCTCCTTTATATCCTCTATCTATCATCGCTATCCTCCTTTATATCCTCTGTCTATCATCGCTATCCTCCTTTATATCCTCTATCTATCATCTCTATCCTCCTTTATATCCTCTATCTATCATCGTTATCCTCCTTTATATCCTCTGTCTATCATCGCTATCCTCCTTTATATCCTCTGTCTATCATCTCTATCCTCCTTTATATCACCTGTCTATCATCTCTATCCTCCTTTATATCCTCTGTCTATCATCGCTATCCTCCTTTATATGCTCTGTCTATCATCGCTATCCTCCTTTATATCCTCTATCATCGCTATCCTGCTTTATATCCTCTGTCTATCATCGATATCCTCCTTTATATCCTCTGTCTATCATCGCTATCCTCCTTTGTATCCTCTGTCTATCATCGCTATCATCCTTTATATCCTCCATCATCGCTATCCTCCTTTATATCCTCTATCATCGCTATCCTCCTTTATATCCTCTATCATCGCTATTCTCCTTTATATCCTCTGTCTATCATCGCTATCCTCCTTTATATCACCTGTCTATCATCGCTATCCTCCTTTATATCCTCTATCTATCATCGCTATTCTCCTTTATATCCTCTGTCTATCATCGCTATCCTCCTTTATATCCTCTATCTATCATCGCTATCCTCCTTTATATCCTCTATCATCGCTATCCTCTTTATATCCTCTGTCTATCTTCGTTATCCCCCTTTATATCCTCTATCTATCATCGCTATCCCCCGTTATATCCTCTATCTATCATCGCTAACCTCCTTTATATCCTCTATCATCACTATCCTCCTTTATATCCTCTGTCTATCATCGCTATCCTCCTTTATATCCTCTGTCTATCATCGTTATCCTCCTTTATATCCTCTGTCTATCATCGCTATCCTCCTTTATATCCTCTGTCTATCATCGCTATCCTCCTTTATATCCTCTGTCTATCATCTCTATCCTCCTTTATATCCTCTGTCTATCATCGCTATCCTCCTTTATATGCTCTGTCTATCATCGCTATCCTCCTTTATATCCTCTATCATCGCTATCCTGCTTTATATCCTCTGTCTATCATCGATATCCTCCTTTATATCCTCTGTCTATCATCGCTATCCTCCTTTATATCCTCTGTCTATCATCGCTATCATCCTTTATATCCTCCATCATCGCTATCCTCCTTTATATCCTCTATCATCGCTATCCTCCTTTATATCCTCTGTCTATCATCGCTATTCTCCTTTATATCCTCTGTCTATCATCGCTATCCTCCTTTATATCCTCTATCTATCATCGCTATCCTCCTTTATATCCTCTATCATCGCTATCCTCTTTATATCCTCTGTCTATCTTCGTTATCCCCCTTTATATCCTCTATCTATCATCGCTATCCCCCTTTATATCCTCTATCTATCATCGCTAACCTCCTTTATATCCTCTATCATCACTATCCTCCTTTATATCCTCTGTCTATCATCGCTATCCTCCTTTATATCATCTATCTATCATCGCTATCCCCCTTTATATCCTCTATCTATCATCGCTATGCTCCTTTATATCCTCTATCATCACTATCCTCCTTTATATCCTCTGTCTATCATCACTATCCTCCTTTATATCCTCTGTCTATCATCGCTATCCTCCTTTATATCCTCTATCTATCATCTCTATCCTCCTTTATATCCTCTATCTATCATCGTTATCATCCTTTATATCCTCTGTCTATCATCGCTATCCTCCTTTATATCCTCTGTCTATCATCGCTATCCTCCTTTATATCCTCTGTCTATCATCGCTATCCTCCTTTATATCCTATGTCTATCATCTCTATCCTCCTTTATATCCTCTGTCTATCATCGCTATCCTCCTTTATATCCTCTGTCTATCATCGCTATCCTCCTTTATGTCCTCTGTCTATCATCTCTATCCTCCTTTATATCACCTGTCTATCATCTCTATCCTCCTTTATATCCTCTGTCTATCATCGCTATCCTCCTTTATATCCTCTGTCTATCATCGCTATCCTGCTTTATATCCTCTGTCTATCATCGATATCCTCCTTTATATCCTCTGTCTATCATCGCTATCCTCCTTTATATCCTCTGTCTATCATCGCTATCCTCCTTTATATCCTCTGTCTATCATCGCTATCATCCTTTATATCCTCCATCATCGCTATCCTCCTTTATATCCTCTATCATCGCTATCCTCCTTTATATCCTCTATCATCGCTATTCTCCTTTATATCCTCTGTCTATCATCGCTATCCTCCTTTATATCCTCTGTCTATCATCGCTATCCTCCTTTATATCCTCTATCTATCATCGTTATCCTCCTTTATATCCTCTATCTATCATCGCTATCCTCCTTTATATCCTCTATCATCGCTATCCTCTTTATATCATCTGTCTATCTTCGTTATCCCCCTTTATATCCTCTATCTATCATCGCTATCCTCCTTTATATCCTCTATCTATTATTCATTTCCTCCTTTATATCCTCTGTCTATCATCGCTATCCTCCTTTATATTACCTGTCTATCATCGCTATCCTCCTTTATATCCTCTATCTATCATCGCTATTCTCATTTATATCCTCTGTCTATCATCGCTATCCTCCTTTATATCCTCTATCTATCATCGCTATCAGCCTTTATATCCTCTATCTATCATTGCTATCCTTGTTTATATCCTCTGTCTATCATCGCTATCCTCCTTTACATCCACTGTCTATCATCTCTATCCTCCTTTATATCCCCTGTCTATCATCGCTATCCTCCTTTATATCCTCTATCTATCATCGCTATCCTCCTTTATATCCTCTATCTATCATCGCTATCATCCTTTATATCACCTGTCTATCATCGCTATCTTCCTTTATATCCTCTGTCTATCATCGCTATCCTCCTTTATATCCTCTGTCTATCATCTCTATCCTCCTTTATATCCTCTGTCTATCATCGCTATCCTCCTTTATATCCTCTATCTATCATCGCTATCCTCCTTTATATCCTCTGTCTATCATCTCTATCCTACTTTATATCCTCTGTCTATCATCGCTATCCTGCTTTATATCCTCTGTCTATCATCGCTATCCTCCTTTATATCCACTGTCTATCATCTCTATCCTCCTTTATATCCTCTATCTATCATTGCTATCCTCCTTTATATCACCTGTCTATCATCGCTATCCTGCTTTATATCCTCTGTCTATCATCGCTATCCTCCTTTATATCCTCTGTCTATCATCGCTATCCTCCTTTATATCCTCTATCATCGCTATCCTCCTTTATATCCTTTATCATCGCTATCCTCCTTTATATCCTCTGTCTATCATCGCTATCCTCCTTTATATTCTCTGGCTATCATCGCTATCCTCCTTTATATCCTCTGTCTATCATCGCTATCCTCCTTTATATCCTCTGGCTATCATCGCTATCCTCCTTTATACCCTCTGTCTATCATCGCTATCCTTCTTTATATCCTCTGTCTATCATCGCTATCCTCCTTTATATCCTCTGTCTATCATCGCTATCATCCTTTATATCCTCTATCATCGCTATCCTTCTTTATATCCTCTATCATCGCTATCTTCCTTTATATCCTCTGTCTATCATCGCTATCCTCCTTTATATCCTCTGTCTATCATCTCTATCCTCCTTTATATCCTCTATCATCGCTATCCTGCTTTATATCCTCTGTCTATCATCGCTATCCTCCTTTATATCCACTGTCTATCATCTCTATCCTCCTTTATATCCTCTGTCTATCACCGGTATCCTCCTTTATATCCTCTATCTATCATTGCTATCCTCCTTTATATCACCTGTCTATCATCGCTATCCTGCTTTATATCCTCTGTCTATCATCGCTATCCTCCTTTATATCCTCTGTCTATCATCTCTATCCTCCTTTATATCCTCTGTCTATCACCGGTATCCTCCTTTATATCCTCTATCTATCATTGCTATCCTCCTTTATATCACCTGTCTATCATCGCTATCCTGCTTTATATCCTCTGTCTATCATCGCTATCCTCCTTTATATCCACTGTCTATCATCTCTATCCTCCTTTATATCCTCTGTCTATCACCGGTATCCTCCTTTATATCCTCTATCTATCATTGCTATCCTCCTTTATATCACCTGTCTATCATCGCTATCCTGCTTTATATCCTCTGTCTATCATCGCTATCCTCCTTTATATCCTCTGTCTATCATCGCTATCCTCCTTTATATCCTCTATCATCGCTATCCTCCTTTATATCCTTTATCATCGCTATCCTCCTTTATATCCTCTGTCTATCATCGCTATCCTCCTTTATATTCTCTGGCTATCATCGCTATCCTCCTTTATATCCTCTGTCTATCATCGCTATCCTCCTTTATATCCTCTGGCTATCATTGCTATCCTCCTTTATACCCTCTGTCTATCATCGCTATCCTTCTTTATATCCTCTGTCTATCATCGCTATCCTCCTTTATATCCTCTGTCTATCATCGCTATCATCCTTTATATCCTCTATCATCGCTATCCTTCTTTATATCCTCTATCATCGCTATCCTCCTTTATATCCTCTGTCTATCATCGCTATCCTCCTTTATATCCTCTGTCTATCATTGCTATCCTCCTTTATATCCTCTATCTATCATCGCTATCATCCTTTATATCCTCTGTCTATCATCGTTATCCTCCTTTATATCCTCTGTCTATAATCGCTATCCTCCTTTATATCCTCTGTCTATCATTGCTATCATCCTTTATATCCTCTATCATCGCTATCCTCCTTTATATCCTCTGTCTATCATCGCTATTATCCTTTACATCCTCTGTCTTCGCTATCCTCCTTTATATCCTCTATCTTCGCTATCCTTCCTTATATCCTCTGTCTATCATCGCTATACTCCTTTATATCCTCTGTCTATCATCCTTCATATCCTCTGTCTATCATCGCTATCCTCCTTTATATCTTCTATCATCGCTATCCTCCTTTATATCCTCTATCATCACTATCCTCCTTTATATCCTCTATCTATCATCGCTATCCTCCTTTATATCCTCTGTCTATCATCGCTATCCTCCTTTATATCCTCTATCTATCATCGTTATCCCCCTTTATATCCTCTATCTATCATCGCTATCCTCCTTTATATCCTCTATCTATCATCGCTATTCTCATTTATATCCTCTGTCTATCATCGCTATCTTCCTTTATATCCTCTATCTATCATCGTATCCTCCTTTATATCCTCTATCTATTATTCATTTCCTCCTTTATATCCTCTGTCTATCATCGCTATCCTCCTTTATATTACCTGTCTATCATCGCTATCCTCCTTTATATCCTCTATCTATCATCGCTATTCTCATTTATATCCTCTGTCTATCATCGCTATCCTCCTTTATATCCTCTATCTATCATCGCTATCAGCCTTTATATCCTCTATCTATCATTGCTATCCTTGTTTATATCCTCTGTCTATCATCGCTATCCTCCTTTACATCCACTGTCTATCATCTCTATCCTCCTTTATATCCCCTGTCTATCATCGCTATCCTCCTTTATATCCTCTATCTATCATCGCTATCCTCCTTTATATCCTCTATCTATCATCGCTATCCTCCTTTATATCCCCTGTCTATCATCGCTATAATCCTTTATATCACCTGTCTATCATCGCTATCTTCCTTTATATCCTCTGTCTATCATCGCTATCCTCCTTTATATCCTCTGTCTATCATCTCTATCCTCCTTTATATCCTCTATCATCGCTATCCTGCTTTATATCCTCTGTCTATCATCGCTATCCTCCTTTATATCCACTGTCTATCATCTCTATCCTCCTTTATATCCTCTGTCTATCACCGGTATCCTCCTTTATATCCTCTATCTATCATTGCTATCCTCCTTTATATCCTCTGTCTATCATCGCTATCCTCCTTTATATCCTCTGTCTATCATCGCTATCCTACTTTATATCCTCTGTCTATCATCTCTATCCTCCTTTATATCCTCTGTCTATCATCGCTATCCTCCTTTATATCCTCTGTCTATCATCGCTATCCTCCTTTATATCCTCTATCTATCATCGCTATCCTCCTTTATATCCTCTATCATCACTATCATCTTTATATCCTCTATCATCACTATCATCTTTATATCCTCTGTCTATCATCGCTATCCCCCTTTATATCCTGTCTATCAACTCTATCCTCCTTTATATCCTCTATCATAGCTATCCTCCTTTATATCACCTGTCTATCATCGCTATCCTCCTTTATATCCTCTGTCTATCATCGCTATCCCCCTTTATATCCTCTGTCTATCATCACTATCCTCCTTTATATCCTCTATCTATCATCTCTATCCTCCTTTATATCCTCTATCTATCATCGTTATCCTCCTTTATATCCTCTGTCTATCATCGCTATCCTCCTTTATATCCTCTGTCTATCATCTCTATCCTCCTTTATATCACCTGTCTATCATCTATATCCTCCTTTATATCCTCTGTCTATCATCGCTATCCTCCTTTATATGCTCTGTCTATCATCGCTATCCTCCTTTATATCCTCTATCATCGCTATCCTGCTTTATATCCTCTGTCTATCATCGCTATCCTCCTTTATATCCTCTGTCTATCATCGCTATCCTCCTTTATATCCTCTGTTTTTCATCGCTATCCTCCTTTATATCCTCTATCATCGCTATCCTCCTTTATATCCTTTATCATCGCTATCCTCCTTTATATCCTCTGTCTATCATCGCTATCCTCCTTTATATCCTCTGTCTATCATCGCTATCCTCCTTTATATTCTCTGGCTATCATCGCTATCCTCCTTTATATCCTCTGTCTATCATCGCTATCCTCCTTTATATCCTCTGTCTATCATTGCTATCCTCCTTTATATCCTCTGGCTATCATCGCTATCCTCCTTTATACCCTCTGTCTATCATCGCTATCCTTCTTTATATCCTCTGTCTATCATCGCTATCCTCCTTTATATCCTCTGTCTATCATCGCTATCATCCTTTATATCCTCTATCATCGCTATCCTCCTTTATATCATCTATCATCTCTATCCTCCTTTATATCCTCTGTCTATCATCGCTATCCTCCTTTATATCCTCTGTCTATCATTGCTATCCTCCTTTATATCCTCTATCTATCATCGCTATCCTCCTTTATATCCTCTGTCTATCATCGTTATCCCCCTTTATATCCTCTATCTATCATCGCTATCCTCCTTTATATCCTCTATCTATCATCGCTATTCTCATTTATATCCTCTGTCTATCATCGCTATCTTCCTTTACATCCTCTATCTATCATCGCTATCCTCCTTTATATCCTCTATCTATTATTCATTTCCTCCTTTATATCCTCTGTCTATCATCGCTATCCTCCTTTATATTACCTGTCTATCATCGCTATCCTCCTTTATATCCTCTATCTATCATCGCTATTCTCATTTATATCCTCTGTCTATCATCGCTATCCTCCTTTATATCCTCTATCTATCATCGCTAACAGCCTTTATATCCTCTATCTATCATTGCTATCAGCCTTTATATCCTCTATCTATCATCGCTATCCTCCTTTACATCCACTGTCTATCATCTCTATCCTCCTTTATATCCCCTGTCTATCATCGCTATCCTCCTTTATATCCTCTATCTATCATCGCTATCCTCCTTTATATCCTCTATCTATCATCGCTATCCTCCTTTATATCCCCTGTCTATCATCGCTATCATCCTTTATATCACCTGTCTATCATCGCTATCTTCCTTTATATCCTCTGTCTATCATCGCTATCCTCCTTTATATCCTCTGTCTATCATCTCTATCCTCCTTTATATCCTCTATCATCGCTATCCTGCTTTATATCCTCTGTCTATCATCGCTATCCTCCTTTATATCCACTGTCTATCATCTCTATCCTCCTTTATATCCTCTGTCTATCACCGGTATCCTCCTTTATATCCTCTATCTATCATTGCTATCCTCCTTTATATCACCTGTCTATCATCGCTATCCTACTTTATATCCACTGTCTATCATCGCTATCCTCCTTTATATCCCCTGTCTATCATCGCTATCCTCCTTCATATCGCCTGTCTATCATCGCTATCCTCCTTTATATCCTCTGTCTATCATCACTATTCTCTTTTATATCCTCTGTCTATCATCTCTATCCTCCTTTATATTCTCTGTCTATCACCGGTATCCTCCTTTATATCCTCTATCTATCATCGCTATCCTACTTTATATCCACTGTCTATCATCGCTATAATCCTTTATATCCCCTGTCTATCATCGCTATCCTCCTTTATATCACCTGTCTATCATCGCTATCCTCCTTTATATCCTCTGTCTATCATCACTATTCTCCTTTATATCCTCTGTCTATCATCGCTATCCTCCTTTATATCCTCTGTCTATCATCGTTATCCTCCTTTATATCACCTGTCTATCATCGCTATCCTCCTTTATATAATCTGTCTATCATCGCTATCCTCCTTTATATCCTCTATCATCGCTATCCTCCTTTATATTCTCTGTCTATCACGGTATCCTCCTTTATATCCTCTATCTATCATCGCTATCCTCCTTTATATCCTCTATCTATCATCGCTATCCCCCTTTATATCCTGTCTATCATCTCTATCCTCCTTTATATCCTCTATCATCGCTATCCTCCTTTATATCCTCTATCTATCATCGCTATCCTCCTTTATATCACCAGTCTATCATCGCTATCCTCCTTTATATCCTCTATCATCGCTATCCTCCTTTATATCTTCTATCTATCATCGCTATCCTCCTTTATATCCTCTGTATATCATCGCTATCCTCCTTTATATCCTCTATCTATCATCGCTATCCTCCTTTATATCACCTGTCTATCATCGCTATCCTCCTTTATATCCTCTGTCTATCATCGCTATCCTACTTTATATCCTCTGTCTATCATCTCTATCCTCCTTTATATCCTCTGTCTATCATCGCTATCCTCCTTTATATCCTCTGTCTATCATCGCTATCCTCCTTTATATCCTCTATCTATCATCGCTATCCCCCTTTATATCCTCTATCATCACTATCATCTTTATATCCTCTGTCTATCATCGCTATCCCCCTTTATATCCTGTCTATCATCTCTATCCTCCTTTATATCCTCTATCATAGCTATCCTCCTTTATATCACCTGTCTATCATCGCTATCCTCCTTTATATCCTCTGTCTATCATCGCTATCCCCCTTTATATCCTCTGTCTATCATCACTATCCTCCTTTATATCCTCTATCTATCATCTCTATCCTCCTTTATATCCTCTATCTATCATCGTTATCCTCCTTTATATCCTCTGTCTATCATCGCTATACTCCTTTATATCCTCTGTCTATCATCTCTATCCTCCTTTATATCACCTGTCTATCATCTCTATCCTCCTTTATATCCTCTGTCTATCATCGCTATCCTCCTTTATATGCTCTGTCTATCATCGCTATCCTCCTTTATATCCTCTATCATCGCTATCCTGCTTTATATCCTCTGTCTATCATCGCTATCCTCTTTTATATACTCTGTCTATCATCGCTATCCTCCTTTATATCCTCTATCATCGCTATCCTCCTTTATATCCTTTATCATCGCTATCCTCCTTTATATCCTCTGTCTATCATCGCTATCCTCCTTTATATTCTCTGGCTATCATCGCTATCCTCCTTTATATCCTCTGTCTATCATCGCTATCCTCCTTTATATCCTCTGTCTATCATTGCTATCCTCCTTTATACCCTCTGTCTATCATCGCTATCCTTCTTTATATCCTCTGTCTATCATCGCTATCCTCCTTTATATCCTCTGTCTATCATCGCTATCATCCTTTATATCCTCTATCATCGCTATCCTCCTTTATATCCTCTATCATCTCTATCCTCCTTTATATCCTCTGTCTATCATCGCTATCCTCCTTTATATCCTCTATCTATCATTGCTATCCTCCTTTATATCACCTGTCTATCATCGCTATCCTCCTTTTTATCCTCCATCTATCATCGCTATTCTCCTTTATATCCTCTGTCTATCATTGCTATCCTCCTTTATATCCTCTATCTATCATCGCTATCCTCCTTTATATCCTCTGTCTATCATCGTTATCCCCCTTTATATCCTCTATCTATCATCGCTATCCTCCTTTATATCCTCTATCTATCATCGCTATTCTCATTTATATCCTATGTCCATCATCGCTATCCTCCTTTATATCACCTGTCTATCATCGCTATCCTCATTTATATCCTCTGTCTATCATCGCTATCCTCCTTTATATCCTCTATCTATCATCGTTATCCTCCTTTATATCCTCTAACTATCATCGCTATCCCCCTTTATATCCTGTCTATCATCTCTATCCTCCTTTATATCCTCTATCATCGCTATCCCCTTTATATCCTCTGTCTATCATCGCTATCCTCCTTTATATCCTCTGTCTATCATCTCTATCCTCCTTTATATCCTCTGTCTATCATCGCTATCCTCCTTTATATGCTCTGTCTATCATCGCTATCCTCCTTTATATCCTCTATCATCGCTATCCTAATTTATATCCTCTGTCTATCTTCGCTATCCTCCTTTATATCCTCTATCTATCTTCGCTATCCCCCTTTATATCACCCGTCTATCATCGCTATCCTCCTTTATATCCTCTGTCTATCATCGCTATCCTCCTTTATATCCTCTGTCTATCATCGCTATCCTCCTTTATATCTTCTATCTATCATCGCTATCCTCCATTATATCCTCTGTATATCATCGCTATCCTCCTTTATATCCTCTATCTGTCATCGCTATCCTCCTTTATATCACCTGTCTATCATCGCTATCCTCCTTTATATCCTCTGTCTATCATCGCTATCCTCCTTTATATCCTTATTCTTTCATCGCTATCCTCCTTTATATCCTCTGTCTATCATCGCTATCCTTCTTTATATCCACTGTCTATCATCTATATCCTCCTTTATATCCTCTGTCTATCATCGCTATCCTCCTTTATATCCTCTATCTATCATCGCTATCCTCCTTTATATCCTCTATCTATCATCGCTATCCTCCTTTATATCACCTGTCTATCATCGCTATCCTACTTTATATCCACTGTCTATCATCGCTATCCTCCTTTATATCCTCTGTCTATCATCGCTATCCTCCTTTATATCTTCTATCTATCATCGCTATCCTCCTTTATATCCTCTGAATATCATCGCTATCCTCCTTTATATCCTCTATCTATCATCGCTATCCTCCTTTATATCCTCTGTATATCATCGCTATCCTCCTTTATATCCTCTATCTATCATCGCTATCCTCCTTTATATCACCTGTCTATCATCGCTATCCTCCTTTATATCCTCTATCATCGCTATCCTCCTTTATATCCTCTGTCTATCATCGCTATCCTCCTTTATATCCTCTGTCTATCATCTCTATCCTCCTTTATATCCTCTGTCTATCATCGCTATCCTCCTTTATATCCTCTGTCTATCATCGCTATCCTCCTTTATATCTTCTATCTATCATCGCTATCCTGGTTTATATCCTCTGTATATCATCGCTATCCTCCTTTATATCCTCTATCTATCATCGCTATCCTCCTTTATATCACCTGTCTATCATCGCTATCCTCCTTTATATCCTCTGTCTATCATCGCTATCCTCCTTTATATCCTCTGTCTATCATCGCTATCCTACTTTATATCCTCTGTCTATCATCTCTATCCTCCTTTATATCCTCTGTCTATCATCGCTATCCTCCTTTATATCCTCTAACTATCATCGCTATCCTCCTTTATATCCTCTATCTATCATCGCTATCCTCCTTTATATCACCTGTCTATCATCGCTATCCTACTTTATATCCACTGTCTATCATCGCTATCCTCCTTTATATCCTTATTCTTTCATCGCTATCCTCCTTTATATCCTCTGTCTATCATCGCTATCCTTCTTTATATCCACTGTCTATCATCTATATCCTCCTTTATATCCTCTGTCTATCATCGCTATCCTCCTTTATATCCTCTATCTATCATCGCTATCCTCCTTTATATCCTCTATCTATCATCGCTATCCTCCTTTATATCACCTGTCTATCATCGCTATCCTACTTTATATCCACTGTCTATCATCGCTATCCTCCTTTATATCCTCTGTCTATCATCGCTATCCTCCTTTATATCTTCTATCTATCATCGCTATCCTCCTTTATATCCTCTATCTATCATCGCTATCCTCCTTTATATCCTCTGTCTATCATCGCTATCCTCCTTTATATCTTCTATCTATCATCGCTATCCTCCATTATATCCTCTGTATATCATCGCTATCCTCCTTTATATCCTCTATCTGTCATCGCTATCCTCCTTTATATCACCTGTCTATCATCGCTATCCTCCTTTATATCCTCTGTCTATCATCGCTATCCTCCTTTATATCCTTATTCTTTCATCGCTATCCTCCTTTATATCCTCTGTCTATCATCGCTATCCTTCTTTATATCCACTGTCTATCATCTATATCCTCCTTTATATCCTCTGTCTATCATCGCTATCCTCCTTTATATCCTCTATCTATCATCGCTATCCTCCTTTATATCCTCTATCTATCATCGCTATCCTCCTTTATATCACCTGTCTATCATCGCTATCCTACTTTATATCCACTGTCTATCATCGCTATCCTCCTTTATATCCTCTGTCTATCATCGCTATCCTCCTTTATATCTTCTATCTATCATCGCTATCCTCCTTTATATCCTCTGAATATCATCGCTATCCTCCTTTATATCCTCTATCTATCATCGCTATCCTCCTTTATATCCTCTGTATATCATCGCTATCCTCCTTTATATCCTCTATCTATCATCGCTATCCTCCTTTATATCACCTGTCTATCATCGCTATCCTCCTTTATATCCTCTATCATCGCTATCCTCCTTTATATCCTCTGTCTATCATCTCTATCCTCCTTTATATCCTCTGTCTATCATCGCTATCCTCCTTTATATCCTCTGTCTATCATCGCTATCCTCCTTTATATCCTCTGTCTATCATCGCTATCCTGGTTTATATCCTCTGTATATCATCGCTATCCTGGTTTATATCCTCTGTATATCATCGCTATCCTCCTTTATATCCTCTATCTATCATCGCTATCCTCCTTTATATCACCTGTCTATCATCGCTATCCTCCTTTATATCCTCTGTCTATCATCGCTATCCTCCTTTATATCCTCTGTCTATCATCGCTATCCTACTTTATATCCTCTGTCTATCATCTCTATCCTCCTTTATATCCTCTGTCTATCATCGCTATCCTCCTTTATATCCTCTATCTATCATCGCTATCCTCCTTTATATCCTCTATCTATCATCGCTATCCTCCTTTATATCACCTGTCTATCATCGCTATCCTACTTTATATCCACTGTCTATCATCGCTATCCTCCTTTATATCCTTATTCTTTCATCGCTATCCTCCTTTATATCCTCTGTCTATCATCGCTATTATTCTTTATATCCACTGTCTATCATCTATATCCTCCTTTATATCCTCTGTCTATCATCGCTATCCTCCTTTATATCCTCTATCTATCATCGCTATCCTCCTTTATATCCTCTATCTATCATCGCTATCCTCCTTTATATCACCTGTCTATCATCGCTATCCTACTTTATATCCACTGTCTATCATCGCTATCCTCCTTTATATCCTCTGTCTATCATCGCTATCCTCCTTTATATCTTCTATCTATCATCGCTATCCTCCTTTATATCCTCTGAATATCATCGCTATCCTCCTTTATATCCTCTATCATCGCTATCCTCCTTTATATCCTCTGTCTATCATCGCTATCCTCCTTTATATCCTCTGTCTATCATCTCTATCCTCCTTTGTATCCTCTGTCTATCATCGCTATCCTCCTTTATATCCTCTGTCTATCATCGCAATCCTCCTTTATATCTTCTATCTATCATCGCTATCCTGGTTTATATCCTCTGTATATCATCGCTATCCTCCTTTATATCCTCTATCTATCATCGCTATCCTCCTTTATATCACCTGTCTATCATCGCTATCCTCCTTTATATCCTCTGTCTATCATCGCTATCCTCCTTTATATCCTCTGTCTATCATCGCTATCCTACTTTATATCCTCTGTCTATCATCTCTATCCTCCTTTATATCCTCTGTCTATCATCGCTATCCTCCTTTATATCCTCTGTCTATCATCGCTATCCTCCTTTATATCCTCTATCTATCATCGCTATCCCCCTTTATATCCTCTATCATCACTATCATCTTTATATCCTCTATCATCACTATCATCTTTATATCCTCTGTCTATCATCGCTATCCCCCTTTATATCCTGTCTATCAACTCTATCCTCCTTTATATCCTCTATCATAGCTATCCTCCTTTATATCACCTGTCTATCATCGCTATCCTCCTTTATATCCTCTGTCTATCATCGCTATCCCCCTTTATATCCTCTGTCTATCATCACTATCCTCCTTTATATCCTCTATCTATCATCTCTATCCCCCTTTATATCCTCTGTCTATCATCGCTATCCTCCTTTATATCCTCTGTCTATCATCGCTATCCTCCTTTATATCCTCTGTCTATCATCGCTATCCCCCTTTATATCCTCTGTCTATCATCGCTATCCCCCTTTATATCCTCTGTCTATCATCGCTATCCTCCTTTATATCCTCTGTCTATCATCGCTATCCTCCTTTATATCCTCTGTCTATCATCTCTATCCTCCTTTATATCACCTGTCTATCATCTATATCCTCCTTTATATCCTCTGTCTATCATCGCTATCCTCCTTTATATGCTCTGTCTATCATCGCTATCCTCCTTTATATCCTCTATCATCGCTATCCTGCTTTATATCCTCTGTCTATCATCGCTATCCTCCTTTATATCCTCTGTCTATCATCGCTATCCTCCTTTATATCCTCTATCATCGCTATCCTCCTTTATATCCTTTATCATCGCTATCCTCCTTTATATCCTCTGTCTATCATGGCTATCCTCCTTTATATCCTCTGTCTATCATCGCTATCCTCCTTTATATTCTCTGGCTATCATCGCTATCCTCCTTTATATCCTCTGTCTATCATCGCTATCCTCCTTTATATCCTCTGTCTATCATTGCTATCCTCCTTTATATCCTCTGGCTATCATCGCTATCCTCCTTTATACCCTCTGTCTATCATCGCTATCCTTCTTTATATCCTCTGTCTATCATCGCTATCCTCCTTTATATCCTCTGTCTATCATCGCTATCATCCTTTATATCCTCTATCATCGCTATCCTCCTTTATATCCTCTATCATCTCTATCCTCCTTTATATCCTCTGTCTATCATCGCTATCCTCCTTTATATCCTCTGTCTATCATTGCTATCCTCCTTTATATCCTCTATCTATCATCGCTATCCTCCTTTATATCCTCTGTCTATCATCGCTATCCTCCTTTATATCCTCTATCTATCATCGTTATCCCCCTTTATATCCTCTATCATCGCTATCCTCCTTTATATCCTCTATCTATCATCGCTATTCTCATTTATATCCTCTGTCTATCATCGCTATCTTCCTTTATATCCTCTATCTATCATCGCTATCCTCCTTTATATCCTCTATCTATTATTCATTTCCTCCTTTATATCCTCTGTCTATCATCGCTATCCTCCTTTATATTACCTGTCTATCATCGCTATCATCCTTTATATCACCTGTCTATCATCGCTATCCTCCTTTATATCCTCTATCATCGCTATCCTCCTTTATATCCTCTGTCTATCATCTCTATCCTCCTTTATATCCTCTATCATCGCTATCCTCCTTTATATCACCTGTCTATCATCGCTATCCTCCTTTATATCCTCTGTCTATCATCGCTATCCCCCTTTATATCCTCTGTCTATCATCACTATCCTCCTTTATATCCTCTATCTATCATCTCTATCCTCCTTTATATCCTCTATCTATCATCGTTATCCTCCTTTATATCCTCTGTCTATCATCGCTATCCTCCTTTATATCCTCTGTCTATCATCTCTATCCTCCTTTATATCACCTGTCTATCATCTCTATCCTCCTTTATATCCTCTGTCTATCATCGCTATCCTCCTTTATATGCTCTGTCTATCATCGCTATCCTCCTTTATATCCTCTATCATCGCTATCCTGCTTTATATCCTCTGTCTATCATCGCTATCCTCCTTTATATCCTCTGTCTATCATCGCTATCCGCCTTTATATCCTCTATCATCGCTATCCTCCTTTATATCACCTGTCTATCATCGCTATCCTCCTTTATATCCTCTGTCTATCATCGCTATCCCCCTTTATATCCTCTGTCTATCATCGCTATCCTCCTTTATATCCTCTGTCTATCATCGCTATCCTCCTTTATATCCTCTGGCTATCATCGCTATCCTCCTTTATATCCTCTGTCTATCATCGCTATCCTCCTTTATATCCTCTGTCTATCATCGCTATCCTCCTTTATATCCTCTGTCTATCATCGCTATCCTCCTTTATATCCTCTGTCTATCATCGCTATCCTCCTTTATATCCTCTGGCTATCATCGCTATCCTCCTTTATATCCTCTGTCTATCATCGCTATCCTCCTTTATATCCTCTGTCTATCATTGCTATCCTCCTTTATACCATCTGTCTATCATCGCTATCCTTCTTTATATCCTCTGTCTATCATCTCTATCCTCCTTTATATCCTCTATCATCGCTATCCTCCTTTATATCACCTGTCTATCATCGCTATCCTCCTTTATATCCTCTGTCTATCATCGCTATCCCCCTTTATATCCTCTGTCTATCATCACTATCCTCCTTTATATCCTCTATCTATCATCTCTATCCTCCTTTATATCCTCTATCTATCATCGTTATCCTCCTTTATATCCTCTGTCTATCATCGCTATCCTCCTTTATATCCTCTGTCTATCATCTCTATCCTCCTTTATATCACCTGTCTATCATCTCTATCCTCCTTTATATCCTCTGTCTATCATCGCTATCCTCCTTTATATGCTCTGTCTATCATCGCTATCCTCCTTTATATCCTCTATCATCGCTATCCTGCTTTATATCCTCTGTCTATCATCGCTATCCTCCTTTATATCCTCTGTCTATCATCGCTATCCGCCTTTATATCCTCTATCATCGCTATCCTCCTTTATATCCTTTATCATCGCTATCCTCCTTTATATCCTCTGTCTATCATCGCTATCCTCCTTTATATCCTCTATCATCGCTATCCTCCTTTATATCCTTTATCATCGCTATCCTCCTTTATATCCTCTGTCTATCATCGCTATCCTCATTTATATCCTCTGTCTATCATCGCTATCCTCCTTTATATCCTCTGGCTATCATCGCTATCCTCCTTTATATCCTCTGTCTATCATCGCTATCCTCCTTTATATCCTCTGTCTATCATTGCTATCCTCCTTTATACCCTCTGTCTATCATCGCTATCCTTCTTTATATCCTCTGTCTATCATCGCTATCCTCCTTTATATCCTCTGTCTATCATCGCTATCATCCTTTATATCCTTATTCATCGCTATCCTCCTTTACATCCTCTATCATCTCTATCCTCCTTTATATCCTCTGTCTATCATCGCTATCCTCCTTTATATCCTCTATCTATCATCGCTATCCTCCTTTATATCACCTGTCTATCATCGCTATCCTCCTTTATATAATCTATCTATCATCGCTATTCTCCTTTATATCCTCTGTCTATCATTGCTATCCTCCTTTATATCCTCTGTCTATCATCGCTATCCTCCTTTATATCCTCTGTCTATCATCGCTATCCTCCTTTATATCCTCTGGCTATCATCGCTATCCTCCTTTATATCCTCTGTCTATCATCGCTATCCTCCTTTATATCCTCTGTCTATCATTGCTATCCTCCTTTATACCCTTTGTCTATCATCGCTATCCTCCTTTATATCCTCTATCTATCATCGCTATCCTCCTTTATATCACCTGTCTATCATCGCTATCCTCCTTTATATAATCTATCTATCATCGCTATTCTCCTTTATATCCTCTGTCTATCATCGCTATCCTCCTTTATATCCTCTATCTATCATCGCTATCCTCCTTTATATCCTCTATCATCGCTATCCTCTTTATATCCTCTGTCTATCATCGCTATCCTCCTTTATATCCTCTGTCTATCATCGTTATCCCCCTTTATATCCTCTATCTATCATCGCTATATTCCTTTATATCCTCTATCTATCATCGCTATTATCCTTTATATCCTCTATCTATCATCGCTATTCTCATTTATATCCTCTGTCTATCATCGCTATCTTCCTTTATATCCTCTATCTATCATCGCTATCCTCCTTTATATCCTCTATCTATTATTCATTTCCTCATTTATATCCTCTGTCTATCATCGCTATCCTCCTTTATATCACCTGTCTATCATCGCTATCCTCTTTTATATCCTCTATCTATCATCGCTATTCTCATTTATATCCTCTGTCTATCATCGCTATCTTCCTTTATATCCTCTATCTATCATCGCTATCCTCCTTTATATCCTCTATCTATTATTCATTTCCTCATTTATATCCTCTGTCTATCATCGCTATCCTCCTTTATATCACCTGTCTATCATCGCTATCCTCTTTTATATCCTCTATCTATCATCGCTATTCTCATTTATATCCTCTGTCTATCATCGCTATCCTCCTTTATATCCTCTGTCTATCATCGCTATCCTACTTTATATCCTCTGTCTATCATCTCTATCCTCCTTTATATCCTCTGTCTATCATCGCTATCCTCCTTTATATCCTCTGTCTATCATCGCTATCCTCCTTTATATCCTCTATCTATCATCGCTATCCCCCTTTATATCCTCTATCATCATTATCATCTTTATATCCTCTATCATCACTATCATCTTTATATCCTCTGTCTATCATCGCTATCCCCCTTTATATCCTGTCTATCAACTCTATCCTCCTTTATATCCTCTATCATAGCTATCCTCCTTTATATCACCTGTCTATCATCGCTATCCTCCTTTATATCCTCTGTCTATCATCGCTATCCCCCTTTATATCCTCTGTCTATCATCACTATCCTCCTTTATATCCTCTATCTATCATCTCTATCCCCCTTTATATCCTCTGTCTATCATCGCTATCCTCCTTTATATCCTCTGTCTATCATCGCTATCCTCCTTTATATCCTCTGTCTATCATCGCTATCCCCCTTTATATCCTCTGTCTATCATCGCTATCCCCCTTTATATCCTCTGTCTATCATCGCTATCCTCCTTTATATCCTCTGTCTATCATCGCTATCCTCCTTTATATCCTCTGTCTATCATCTCTATCCTCCTTTATATCACCTGTCTATCATCTATATCCTCCTTTATATCCTCTGTCTATCATCGCTATCCTCCTTTATATGCTCTGTCTATCATCGCTATCCTCCTTTATATCCTCTATCATCGCTATCCTGCTTTATATCCTCTGTCTATCATCGCTATCCTCCTTTATATCCTCTGTCTATCATCGCTATCCTCCTTTATATCCTCTATCATCGCTATCCTCCTTTATATCCTTTATCATCGCTATCCTCCTTTATATCCTCTGTCTATCATGGCTATCCTCCTTTATATCCTCTGTCTATCATCGCTATCCTCCTTTATATTCTCTGGCTATCATCGCTATCCTCCTTTATATCCTCTGTCTATCATCGCTATCCTCCTTTATATCCTCTGTCTATCATTGCTATCCTCCTTTATATCCTCTGGCTATCATCGCTATCCTCCTTTATACCCTCTGTCTATCATCGCTATCCTTCTTTATATCCTCTGTCTATCATCGCTATCCTCCTTTATATCCTCTGTCTATCATCGCTATCATCCTTTATATCCTCTATCATCGCTATCCTCCTTTATATCCTCTATCATCTCTATCCTCCTTTATATCCTCTGTCTATCATCGCTATCCTCCTTTATATCCTCTGTCTATCATTGCTATCCTCCTTTATATCCTCTATCTATCATCGCTATCCTCCTTTATATCCTCTGTCTATCATCGCTATCCTCCTTTATATCCTCTATCTATCATCGTTATCCCCCTTTATATCCTCTATCATCGCTATCCTCCTTTATATCCTCTATCTATCATCGCTATTCTCATTTATATCCTCTGTCTATCATCGCTATCTTCCTTTATATCCTCTATCTATCATCGCTATCCTCCTTTATATCCTCTATCTATTATTCATTTCCTCCTTTATATCCTCTGTCTATCATCGCTATCCTCCTTTATATTACCTGTCTATCATCGCTATCATCCTTTATATCACCTGTCTATCATCGCTATCCTCCTTTATATCCTCTATCATCGCTATCCTCCTTTATATCCTCTGTCTATCATCTCTATCCTCCTTTATATCCTCTATCATCGCTATCCTCTTTTATATCACCTGTCTATCATCGCTATCCTCCTTTATATCCTCTGTCTATCATCGCTATCCCCCTTTATATCCTCTGTCTATCATCACTATCCTCCTTTATATCCTCTATCTATCATCTCTATCCTCCTTTATATCCTCTATCTATCATCGTTATCCTCCTTTATATCCTCTGTCTATCATCGCTATCCTCCTTTATATCCTCTGTCTATCATCTCTATCCTCCTTTATATCACCTGTCTATCATCTCTATCCTCCTTTATATCCTCTGTCTATCATCGCTATCCTCCTTTATATGCTCTGTCTATCATCGCTATCCTCCTTTATATCCTCTATCATCGCTATCCTGCTTTATATCCTCTGTCTATCATCGCTATCCTCCTTTATATCCTCTGTCTATCATCGCTATCCGCCTTTATATCCTCTATCATCGCTATCCTCCTTTATATCACCTGTCTATCATCGCTATCCTCCTTTATATCCTCTGTCTATCATCGCTATCCCCCTTTATATCCTCTGTCTATCATCGCTATCCTCCTTTATATCCTCTGTCTATCATCGCTATCCTCCTTTATATCCTCTGGCTATCATCGCTATCCTCCTTTATATCCTCTGTCTATCATCGCTATCCTCCTTTATATCCTCTGTCTATCATCGCTATCCTCCTTTATATCCTCTGTCTATCATCGCTATCCTCCTTTATATCCTCTGGCTATCATCGCTATCCTCCTTTATATCCTCTGTCTATCATCGCTATCCTCCTTTATATCCTCTGTCTATCGTCTCTATCCTCCTTTATATCCTCTATCATCGCTATCCTCCTTTATACCCTCTGTCTATCATCGCTATCCTTCTTTATATCCTCTGTCTATCGTCTCTATCCTCCTTTATATCCTCTATCATCGCTATCCTCCTTTATATCACCTGTCTATCATCGCTATCCTCCTTTATATCCTCTGTCTATCATCGCTATCCCCCTTTATATCCTCTGTCTATCATCACTATCCTCCTTTATATCCTCTATCTATCATCTCTATCCTCCTTTATATCCTCTATCTATCATCATTATCCTCCTTTATATCCTCTGTCTATCATCGCTATCCTCCTTTATATCCTCTGTCTATCATCTCTATCCTCCTTTATATCACCTGTCTATCATCTCTATCCTCCTTTATATCCTCTGTCTATCATCGCTATCCTCCTTTATATGCTCTGTCTATCATCGCTATCCTCCTTTATATCCTCTATCATCGCTATCCTGCTTTATATCCTCTGTCTATCATCGCTATCCTCCTTTATATCCTCTGTCTATCATCGCTATCCGCCTTTATATCCTCTATCATCGCTATCCTCCTTTATATCCTTTATCATCGCTATCCTCCTTTATATCCTCTGTCTATCATCGCTATCCTCCTTTATATCCTCTATCATCGCTATCCTCCTTTATATCCTTTATCATCGCTATCCTCCTTTATATCCTCTGTCTATCATCGCTATCCTCATTTATATCCTCTGTCTATCATCGCTATCCTCCTTTATATCCTCTGGCTATCATCGCTATCCTCCTTTATATCCTCTGTCTATCATCGCTATCCTCCTTTATATCCTCTGTCTATCATTGCTATCCTCCTTTATACCCTCTGTCTATCATCGCTATCCTTCTTTATATCCTCTGTCTATCATCGCTATCCTCCTTTATATCCTCTGTCTATCATCGCTATCATCCTTTATATCCTTATTCATCGCTATCCTCCTTTACATCCTCTATCATCTCTATCCTCCTTTATATCCTCTGTCTATCATCGCTATCCTCCTTTATATCCTCTATCTATCGTCGCTATCCTCCTTTATATCACCTGTCTATCATCGCTATCCTCCTTTATATAATCTATCTATCATCGCTATTCTCCTTTATATCCTCTGTCTATCATCGCTATCCTTCTTTATATCCTCTGTCTATCATCTCTATCCTCCTTTATATCCTCTATCATCGCTATCCTCCTTTATATCACCTGTCTATCATCGCTATCCTCCTTTATATCCTCTGTCTATCATCGCTATCCCCCTTTATATCCTCTGTCTATCATCACTATCCTCATTTATATCCTCTATCTATCATCTCTATCCTCCTTTATATCCTCTATCTATCATCGTTATCCTCCTTTATATCCTCTGTCTATCATCGCTATCCTCCTTTATATCCTCTGTCTATCATCTCTATCCTCCTTTATATCACCTGTCTATCATCTCTATCCTCCTTTATATCCTCTGTCTATCATCGCTATCCTCCTTTATATGCTCTGTCTATCATCGCTATCCTCCTTTATATCCTCTATCATCGCTATCCTGCTTTATATCCTCTGTCTATCATCGCTATCCTCCTTTATATCCTCTGTCTATCATCGCTATCCGCCTTTATATCCTCTATCATCGCTATCCTCCTTTATATCCTTTATCATCGCTATCCTCCTTTATATCCTCTGTCTATCATCGCTATCCTCCTTTATATCCTCTGTCTATCATCGCTATCCTCCTTTATATCCTCTGGCTATCATCGCTATCCTCCTTTATATCCTCTGTCTATCATCGCTATCCTCCTTTATATCCTCTGTCTATCATTGCTATCCTCCTTTATACCCTTTGTCTATCATCGCTATCCTTCTTTATATCCTCTGTCTATCATCGCTATCCTCCTTTATATCCTCTGTCTATCATCGCTATCATCCTTTATATCCTTATTCATCGCTATCCTCCTTTACATCCTCTATCATCTCTATCCTCCTTTATATCCTCTGTCTATCATCGCTATCCTCCTTTATATCCTCTATCTATCATCGCTATCCTCCTTTATATCACCTGTCTATCATCGCTATCCTCCTTTATATAATCTATCTATCATCGCTATTCTCCTTTATATCCTCTGTCTATCATCGCTATCCTCCTTTATATCCTCTATCTATCATCGCTATCCTCCTTTATATCCTCTATCATCGCTATCCTCTTTATATCCTCTGTCTATCATCGCTATCCTCCTTTATATCCTCTGTCTATCATCGTTATCCCCCTTTATATCCTCTATCTATCATCGCTATATTCCTTTATATCCTCTATCTATCATCGCTATTATCCTTTATATCCTCTATCTATCATCGCTATTCTCATTTATATCCTCTGTCTATCATCGCTATCTTCCTTTATATCCTCTATCTATCATCGCTATCCTCCTTTATATCCTCTATCTATTATTCATTTCCTCATTTATATCCTCTGTCTATCATCGCTATCCTCCTTTATATCACCTGTCTATCATCGCTATCCTCTTTTATATCCTCTATCTATCATCGCTATTCTCATTTATATCCTCTGTCTATCATCGCTATCCTCCTTTATATCCTCTATCTATCATCGCTATCCTCCTTTAAATCCTCTATCTATCATTGCTATCCTCCTTTATATCCTCTGTCTATCATCGCTATCCTCCTTTACATCCACTGTCTATCATCTCTATCCTCCTTTATATCCTCTGTCTATCACCGGTATCCTCCTTTATATCCTCTATCTATCATCGCTATCCTCCTTTATATCCTGTATCTATCATCGCTATCCTCCTTTATATCCCCTGTCTATCATCGCTATCCTCCTTTATATCACCTGTCTATCATCGCTATCCTGCTTTATATCCTCTGTCTATCATCACTATTCTCCTTTATATCCTCTGTATATCATCGCTATCCTCCTTTATATCATCTGTCTATCATCGCTATCCTCCTTTATATCAATTATCATCGCTATCCTCCTGTATATCCTTTATCATCGCTATCCTCCTTTATATCCTCTGTCTATCATCGCTATCCTCCTTTATATCCTCTGTCTATCATCGCTATCCGCCTTTATATCCTCTATCATCGCTATCCTCCTTTATATCACCTGTCTATCATCGCTATCCTCCTTTATATCCTCTGTCTATCATCGCTATCCCCCTTTATATCCTCTGTCTATCATCGCTATACTCCTTTATATCCTCTGTCTATCATCTCTATCCTCCTTTATATCACCTGTCTATCATCTCTATCCTCCTTTATATCCTCTGTCTATCATCTCTATCCTCCTTTATATCCTCTATCTATCATCTCTATCCTCCTTTATATCCTCTATCTATCATCGTTATCCTCCTTTATATCCTCTGTCTATCATCGCTATCCTCCTTTATATCCTCTGTCTATCATCTCTACCCTCCTTTATATCCTCTATCATCGCTATCCTGCTTTATATCCTCTGTCTATCATCGCTATCCTCCTTTATATCCACTGCCTATCATCTCTATCCTCCTTTATATCCTCTATCATCGCTATCCTGCATTATATCCTCTGTCTATCATCTCTATCCTCCTATATATCGTCTATCTATCATCGTTATCCTCCTTTATATCCTCTGTCTATCATTGCTATCCTCCTTTATATCACCTGTCTATCATCTCTATCCTCCTTTATATCCTCTGTCTATCATCGCTATCCTCCTTTATATGCTCTGTCTATCATCGCTATCCTCCTTTATATCCTCTATCATCGCTATCCTGCTTTATATCCTCTGTCTATCATCGATATCCTCCTTTATTTCCTCTGTCTATCATCGCTATCCTCCTTTATATCCTCTGTCTATCATCGCTATCATCCTTTATATCCTCTATCATCGCTATCCTACTTTATATCCTCTATCATCTCTCTCCTCCTTTATATCCTCTGTCTATCATCGCTATCCTCCTTTATATCCTCTATCTATCATCGCTATCCTCCTTTATATCACCTGTCTATCATTGCTATCCTCCTTTATATCCTCTATCTATCATCGCTATTCTCCTTTATATCCTCTGTCTATCATCGCTATCCTCCTTTATATAACCTGTCTATCATCGATATCCTCCTTTATATCCTCTATCTATCATCGCTATTCTCCTTTATATCCTCTTTCTATCATCGCTATCCTCCTTTATATCCTCTATCTATCATCGCTATCCTCCTTTATATCCTCTATCATCGCTATCCTCTTTATATCCTCTGTCTATCATCGTTATCCCCCTTTATATCCTCTATCTATCATCGCTATCCCCCTTTATATCCTCTATCTATCATCGCTATCCTCCTTTATATCCTCTATCATCGCTATCCTCATTTATATCCTCTGTCTATCATCGCTATCCTCCTTTATATCCTCTATCTATCATCTCTATCCTCCTTTATATCCTCTATCTATCATCGCTATCCTCCTTTATATCCTCTGTCTATCATCTCTATCCTCCTTTATATCACCTGTCTATCATCTCTATCCTCCTTTATATCCTCTGTCTATCATCGCTATCCTCCTTTATATGCTCTGTCTATCATTGCTATCCTCCTTTATATCCTCTATTATCGCTATCCTTCTTTATATCCTCTGTCTATCATCGCTATCCTCCTTTATATCCTCTATCTATCATCTCTATCCTCCTTTATATCCTCTATCTATCATCGTTATCCTCCTTTATATCCTCTGTCTATCATCGCTATCCCCCTTTATATCCTGTCTATCATCTCTATCCTCCTTTATATCCTCTATCATCGTTATCCTCCTTTATATCCTCTGTCTATCATCGCTATCCTCCTTTATATCCTCTGTCTATCATCTCTATCCTCCTTTATATCCACTATCATCGCTATCCTCCTTGATATCCTTTATCATCGCTATCCTCCTTTACATCTTCTGTCTATCATCGCTATCCTCCTTTATATCTTCTGTCTATCATCGCTATCCTCCTTTATATCTTCTATCTATCATCGCTATCCTCCTTTATATCCTCTGTATATCATCGTTATCCTCCTTTATATCCTCTATCTATCATCGCTATCCTCCTTTATATCACCTGTCTATCATCGCTATCCTCCTTTATATCCTCTATCATCGCTATCCTCCTTTATATCCTCTGTCTATCATCTCTAACCTCCTTTATATCCTCTGTCTATCATCTCTATCCTCCTTTATATCCTCTGTCTATCATCGCTATCCTCCTTTATATCCTCTGTCTATCATCGCTATCCTCCTTTATATCCTCTGTCTATCATCGCTATCCTCCTTTATATCCTCTATCTATCATCGCTATCCTCCTTTATATCACCTGTCTATCATCGCTATCCTCCTTTATATCCTCTATCATCGCTATCCTCCTTTATATCCTCTATCTATCATCTCTATCCTCCTTTATATCCTCTATCTATCATCGTTATCCTCCTTTATATCCTCTGTCTATCATCGCTATCCTCCTTTATATCCTCTGTCTATCATCTCTATCCTCCTTTATATCCTCTATCATCGCTATCCTGCTTTATATCCTCTGTCTATCATCTCTTTCCTCCTTTATATCCTCTGTCTATCACCGGTATCCTCCTTTATATCCTCTATCTATCATCGCTATCCTCCTTTATATCACCTGTCTATCATCGCTATCCTACATTATATCCACTGTCTATCATCGCTATCCTCCTTTATATCCCCTGTCTATCATCGCTATCCTCCTTCATATCACCTGTCTATCATCGCTATCCTCCTTCATATCGCCTGTCTATCATCGCTATCCTCCTTTATATTCTCTGTCTATCATCACTATTCTCTTTTATATCCTCTGTCTATCATCTCTATCCTCCTTTATATTCTCTGTCTATCACCGGTATCCTCCTTTATATCCTCTATCTATCATCGCTATCCTCCTTTATATCCTCTATCTATCATCGCTATCCTCCTTTATATCACCTGTCTATCATCGCTATCCTACTTTATATCCACTGTCTATCATCGCTATCCTCCTTTATATCCCCTGTCTATCATCGCTATCCTCCTTTATATCACCTGTCTATCATCGCTATCCTCCTTTATATCCTCTGTCTATCATCACTATTCTCCTTTATATCCTCTGTCTATCATCGCTATCCTCCTTTATATCCTCTGTCTATCATCGTTATCCTCCTTTGTATCACCTGTCTATCATCGCTATCCTCCTTTATATAATCTGTCTATCATCGCTATCCTCCTTTATATCCTCTATCATCGCTATCCCCCTTTATATCCTGTCTATCATCTCTATCCTCCTTTATATCCTCTATCATCGCTATCCTCCTTTATATCACCTGTCTATCATCTCTATTCTCCTTTATATCCTCTGTCTATCATCACTATCCTCCTTTATATGCTCTGTCTATCATCTCTATCCTCCTTTATATCCTCCTTCATCGCTATCCTGCTTTATATCCTCTGTCTATCATCGCTATCCTCCTTTATATCCTCTTTCTATCATCGCTATCCTCCTTTATATCCTCTATCAATCATCGTTATCCTCCTTTATATCCTCTATCTATCATCGCTATCCTCCTTTATATCAACTGTCTATCATCGCTATCCGCCTTTATATTCTCTGTCTATCATCACTATTCTCCTTTATATCCTCTGTCTATCATCGCTATCCTCCTTTATATCCTCTGTCTATCATATCTATCCTGCTTTATATCCTCTGTCTATCATTGCTATCCTCCTTTATATCCTCTGTCTATCATCGCTATCCTCCTTTATATCCTCTATCTATCATCGCTATCCTCCTTTATATCACCTGTCTATCATCGCTATAGTCCTTTATATCCTCTATCATCGCTATAATCCTTTATATCCTCTATCTACCATCGCTATTCTCCTTTATATCCTCTGTCTATCATCGCTATCCTCCTTTATATCCTCTATCTATCATCGCTATCCTCCTTTATATCCTCTATCTATCATCGCTATTCTCCTTTATATCCTCTGTCTATCATCGCTATCCTCCTTTATATCCTCTATCTATCATCGCTATCCTCCTTTATATCCTCTATCTATCATCGCTATCCTCCTTTATATCCTCTATCTATCATCGCAATCCTCCTTTATATCACCTGTCTATCATCGCTATACTACTTTATATCCACTGTCTATCATCGCTATCCTCCTTTATATCCCATGTCTATCATCGCTATCCTCCTTTATATCACCTGTCTATCATCGCTATCCTCCTTTATATCCTCTGTCTATCATCGTTATACTCCTTTATATCACCTGTCTATCATCGCTATCCTCCTTTATATCCTATGTCTATCATCGCTATCCTCCTTTATATCACCTGTCTATCATCGCTATGTTCCTTTATATCTTCTGTCTATCATCGCTATGTTCCTTTATATCCTCTGTCTATCATCGCTATCCTCCTTTATATCCTCTATCTATCATCGCTATCCCCCTTTATATCCTGTCTATCATCTCTATCCTCCTTTATATCCTCTATCATCGCTATCCTCCTTTATATCACCTGTCTATCATCGCTATCCTCTTTTATATCCTCTGTCTATCATCGCTATCCTCCTTTATATCACCTGTCTATCATCGCTATCCTCCTTTATATCCTCTATCATCGCTATCCTCCTTTATATCCTCTATCATCACTATCCTCCTTTATATCCTCTGTCTATCATCGCTATCCTCCTTTATATCCTCTATCTATCATCTCTATCCTCCTTTATATCGTCTATCTATCATCGTTATCCTCCTTTATATCCTCTGTCTATCATTGCTATCCTCCTTTATATCACCTGTCTATCATCTCTATCCTCCTTTATATCCTCTGTCTATCATCGCTATCCTCCTTCATATGCTCTGTCTATCATCGCTATCCTCCTTTATATCCTCTATCATCGCTATCCTGCTTTATATCCTCTGTCTATCATCGCTATCCTCCTTTATATCCTCTGTCTATCATCGCTATCCTCCTTTATATCCTCTGTCTATCATCGCTATCATCCTTTATATCCTCTATCATCGCTATCCTACTTTATATCCTCTATCATCTCTATCCTCCTTTATATCCTCTCTCTATCATCGCTATCCTCCTTTATATCCTCTATCTATCATCGCTATCCTCCTTTATATAACCTGTCTATCATCGCTATCCTCCTTTATATCCTCTATCTATCATCGCTATTCTCCTTTATATCCTCTGTCTATCATCGCTATTCTCCTTTATATCCTCTGTCTATCATCGCTATCCTCCTTTATATCCTCTGTCTATCATCGTTATACTCCTTTATATCACCTGTCTATCATCGCTATCCTCCTTTATATCCTATGTCTATCATCGCTATCCTCCTTTATATCACCTGTCTATCATCGCTATGTACCTTTATATCCTCTGTCTATCATCGCTATGTTCCTTTATATCCTCTGTCTATCATCGCTATCCTCCTTTATATCCTCTATCTATCATCGCTATTCTCCTTTATATCCTCTGTCTATCATCGCTATCCTCCTTTATATAACCTGTCTATCATCGCTATCCTCCTTTATATCCTCTATCATCGCTATCCTCTTTATATCCTCTGTCTATCATCGTTATCCCCCTTTATATACTCTATCTATCATCGCTATCCCCCTTTATATCCTTTATCTATCATCGCTATCCTCCTTTATATCCTCTGTCTATCATCGCTATCCTCCTTTATATCCTCTGTCTATCATCACTATTCTCCTTTATATACTCTGTCTATCATCGCTATCCTCCTTTATATCCTCTGTCTATCATCGTTATACTCCTTTATATCACCTGTCTATCATCGCTATCCTCCTTTATATCCTATGTCTATCATCGCTATCCTCCTTTATATCACCTGTCTATCATCGCTATGTTCCTTTATATCCTCTGTCTATCATCGCTATGTTCCTTTATATCCTCTGTCTATCATCGCTATGTTCCTTTATATCCTCTATCTATCATCGCTATCCCCCTTTATATCCTGTCTATCATCTCTATCCTCCTTTATATCCTCTATCTATCATCGCTATCCTCCTTTATATCACCTGTCTATCATCGCTATCCTCTTTTATATCCTCTGTCTATCATCGCTATCCTCCTTTATATACACTGTCTTTCATCTCTATCCTCCTTTATATCCTCTATTTATCATCGCTATCCCTCTTTATATCCTCTATCTATCATCGCTATCCTCCTTTATATCCTCTATCATCACTATCCTCCTTTATATCCTCTGTCTATCATCGCTATCCTCCTTTATATCCTCTATCTATCATCTCTATCCTCCTATATATCGTCTATCTATCATCGTTATCCTCCTTTATATCCTCTGTCTATCATTGCTATCCTCCTTTATATGCTCTGTCTATCATCGCTATCCTCCTTTATATCCTCTATCATCGCTATCCTGCTTTATATCCTCTGTCTATCATCGATATCCTCCTTTATATCCTCTGTCTATCATCGCTATCCTCCTTTATATCCTCTGTCTATCATCGCTATCATCCTTTATATCCTCTATCATAGCTATCCTACTTTATATCCTCTATCATCTCTATCCTCCTTTATATCCTCTGTCTATCATCGCTATCCTCCTTTATATCACCTGTCTATCATTGCTATCCTCCTTTATATCCTCTATCTATCATCGCTATTCTCCTTTATATCCTCTGTCTATCATCGCTATCCTCCTTTATATAACCTGTCTATCATCGCTATCCTCCTTTATATCCTCTATCTATCATCGATATCCTCCTTTATATCCTCTATCTATCATCGCTATTCTCCTTTATATCCTCTTTCTATCATCGCTATCCTCCTTTATATCCTCTATCTATCATCGCTATCCTCCTTTATATCCTCTATCATCGCTATCCTCTTTATATCCTCTGTCTATCATCGTTATCCCCCTTTATATCCTCTATCTATCATCGCTATCCTCTTTATATCCTCTGTCTATCATCGTTATCCTCCTTTATATCCTCTGTCTATCATCTCTATCCTCCTTTATATCCTCTATCTATCATCGCTATCCTGCTTTATATCCTCTGTCTATCATCGCTATCCTCCTTTATTTCCACTGTCTATCATCTCTATCCTCCTTTATATCCTCTGTCTATCACCGGTATCCTCCTTTATATCCTCTATCTATCATCGCTATCCTCCTTTATATCACCTGTCTATCATCGCTATCCTACATTATATCCACTGTCTATCATCGCTATCCTCCTTTATATCCCCTGTCTATCATCGCTATCCTCCTTCATATCGCCTGTCTATCATCGCTATCCTCCTTCATATCGCCTGTCTATCATCGCTATCCTCCTTTATATTCTCTGTCTATCATCACTATTCTCTTTTATATCCTCTGTCTATCATCTCTATCCTCCTTTATATTCTCTGTCTATCACCGGTATCCTCCTTTATATCCTCTATCTATCATCGCTATCCTCCTTTATATCCTCTATCTATCATCGCTATTATCCTTTATATCCTCTGTCTATCATCGCTATCCTCCTTTATATCCTCTATCTATCATCGCAATCCTCCTTTATATCCTCTATCTATCATCGCTATCCTCCTTTATATCCTCTATCTATCATCGCAATCCTCCTTTATATCACCTGTCTATCATCGCTATCCTACTTTATATCCAATGTCTATCATCGCTATCCTCCTTTATATCCCATGTCTATCATCGCTATCCTCCTTTATATCACCTGTCTATCATCGCTATCCTCCTTTATATCCTCTGTCTATCATCACTATTCTCCTTTATATCCTCTGTCTATCATCGCTATCCTCCTTTATATCCTCTGTCTATCATCGTTATACTCCTTTATATCACCTGTCTATCATCGCTATCCTCCTTTATATCCTATGTCTATCATCGCTATCCTCCTTTATATCACCTGTCTATCATCGCTATGTTCCTTTATATCCTCTGTCTATCATCGCTATGTTCCTTTATATCCTCTATCTATCATCGCTATCCCCCTTTATATCCTGTCTATCATCTCTATCCTCCTTTATATCCTCTATCATCGCTATCCTCCTTTATATCACCTGTCTATCATCGCTATCCTCTTTTATATCCTCTGTCTATCATCGCTATCCTCCTTTATATACACTGTCTTTCATCTCTATCCTCCTTTATATCCTCTATCTATCATCGCTATCCCTCTTTATATCCTCTATCTATCATCGCTATCCTCCTTTATATCCTCTATCATCACTATCCTCCTTTATATCCTCTGTCTATCATCGCTATCCTCCTTTATATCCTCTATCTATCATCTCTATCCTCCTATATATCGTCTATCTATCATCGTTATCCTCCTTTATATCCTCTGTCTATCATTGCTATCCTCCTTTATATCACCTGTCTATCATCTCTATCCTCCTTTATATCCTCTGTCTATCATCGCTATCCTCCTTTATATGCTCTGTCTATCATCGCTTTCCTCCTTTATATCCTCTATCATCGCTATCCTGCTTTATATCCTCTGTCTATCATCGATATCCTCCTTTATATCCTCTGTCTATCATCGCTATCCTCCTTTATATCCTCTGTCTATCATCGCTATCATCCTTTATATCCTCTATCATCGCTATCCTACTTTATATCCTCTATCATCTCTATCCTCCTTTATATCCTCTGTCTATCATCGCTATCCTCCTTTATATCCTCTATCTATCATCGCTATCCTCCTTTATATCACCTGTCTATCATTGCTATCCTCCTTTATATCCTCTATCTATCATCGCTATTCTCCTTTATATCCTCTGTCTATCATCGCTATCCTCCTTTATATAACCTGTCTATCATCGATATCTTCCTTTATATCCTCTATCTATCATCGCTATTCTCCTTTATATCCTCTTTCTATCATCGCAATCCTCCTTTATATCCTCTATCTATCATCGCTATCCTCCTTTATATCCTCTGTCTATCATCGCTATCCTCCTTTATATCCTCTATCTATCATCGCTATCCTCCTTTATATCACCTGTCTATCATTGCTATCCTCCTTTATATCCTCTATCTATCATCGCTATTCTCCTTTATATCCTCTGTCTATCATCGCTATCCTCCTTTATATAACCTGTCTATCATCGATATCCTCCTTTATATCCTCTATCTATCATCGCTATTCTCCTTTATATCCTCTTTCTATCATCGCAATCCTCCTTTATATCCTCTATCTATCATCGCTATCCTCCTTTATATCCTCTATCATCGCTATCCTCTTTATATCCTCTGTCTATCATCGTTATCCCCCTTTATATCCTCTATCTATCATCGCTATCCCCCTTTATATCCTCTATCTATCATCGCTATCCTCCTTTATATCCTCTATCATCGCTATCCTCATTTATATCCTCTGTCTATCATCGCTATCCTCCTTTATATCCTCTATCTATCATCTCTATCCTCCTTTATATCCTCTATCTATCATCGCTATCCTCCTTTATATCCTCTGTCTATCATCTCTATCCTCCTTTATATCACCTGTCTATCATCTCTATCCTCCTTTATATCCTCTGTCTATCATCGCTATCCTCCTTTATATGCTCTGTCTATCATTGCTCTCCTCCTTTATATCCTCTATTATCGATATCCTTCTTTATATCCTCTGTCTATCATCGCTATCCTCCTTTATATCCTCTATCTATCATCTCTATCCTCCTTTATATCCTCTATCTATCATCGTTATCCTCCTTTATATCCTCTGTCTATCATCGCTATCCCCCTTTATATCCTGTCTATCATCTCTATCCTCCTTTATATCCTCTATCATCGTTATCCTCCTTTATATCCTCTGTCTATCATCGCTATCCTCCTTTATATCCTCTGTCTATCATCTCTATCCTCCTTTATATCCACTATCATCGCTATCCTCCTTGATATCCTTTATCATCGCTATCCTCCTTTATATCTTCTGTCTATCATCGCTATCCTCCTTTATATCTTCTGTCTATCATCGCTATCCTCCTTTATATCTTCTATCTATCATCGCTATCCTCCTTTATATCCTCTGTATATCATCGCTATCCTCCTTTATATCCTCTATCTATCATCGCTATCCTCCTTTATATCACCTGTCTATCATCGCTATCCTCCTTTATATCCTCTATCATCGCTATCCTCCTTTATATCCTCTGTCTATCATCTCTAACCTCCTTTATATCCTCTGTCTATCATCTCTATCCTCCTTTATATCCTCTGTCTATCATCTCTATCCTCCTTTATATCCTCTGTCTATCATCGCTATCCTCCTTTATATCCTCTGTCTATCATCGCTATCCTCCTTTATATCCTCTGTCTATCATCGCTATCCTCCTTTATATCCTCTATCTATCATCGCTATCCTCCTTTATATCACCTGTCTATCATCGCTATCCTCCTTTATATCCTCTATCATCGCTATCCTCCTTTATATCCTCTATCTATCATCGTTATCCTCCTTTATATCCTCTGTCTATCATCGCTATCCTCCTTTATATCCTCTGTCTATCATCTCTATCCTCCTTTATATCCTCTATCATCGCTATCCTGCTTTATATCCTCTGTCTATCATCTCTATCCTCCTTTATATCCTCTGTCTATCACCGGTATCCTCCTTTATATCCTCTATCTATCATCGCTATCCTCCTTTATATCACCTGTCAATCATCGCTATCCTACATTATATCCACTGTCTATCATCGCTATCCTCCTTTATATCCCCTGTCTATCATCGCTATCCTCCTTCATATCACCTGTCTATCATCGCTTTCCTCCTTCATATCGCCTGTCTATCATCGCTATCCTCCTTTATATTCTCTGTCTATCATCACTATTCTCTTTTATATCCTCTGTCTATCATCTCTATCCTCCTTTATATTCTCTGTCTATCACCGGTATCCTCCTTTATATCCTCTATCTATCATCGCTATCCTCCTTTATATCCTCTATCTATCATCGCTATCCTCCTTTATATCACCTGTCTATCATCGCTATCCTACTTTATATCCACTGTCTATCATCGCTATCCTCCTTTATATCCCCTGTCTATCATCGCTATCCTCCTTTATATAACCTGTCTATCATCGATATCCTCCTTTATATCCTCTATCTATCATCGCTATTCTCCTTTATATCCTCTTTCTATCATCGCAATCCTCCTTTATATCCTCTATCTATCATCGCTATCCTCCTTTATATCCTCTATCATCGCTATCCTCTTTATATCCTCTGTCTATCATCGTTATCCCCCTTTATATCCTCTATCTATCATCGTTATCGTCCTTTATATCCTCTGTCTATCATCGCTATCCTCCTTTATATCCTCTGTCTATCATCGCTATCCTCCTTTATATCCTCTATCTATCATCGCTATCCTCCTTTATATCACCTGTCTATCATCGCTATCCTCCTTTATATCCTCTATCATCGCTATCCTCCTTTATATCCTCTATCTATCATCTCTATCCTCCTTTATATCCTCTATCTATCATCGTTATCCTCCTTTATATCCTCTGTCTATCATCGCTATCCGCCTTTATATCCTCTGTCTATCATCTCTATCCTCCTTTATATCCTCTATCATCGCTATCCTGCTTTATATCCTCTGTCTATCATCTCTATCCTCCTTTATATCCTCTGTCTATCACCGGTATCCTCCTTTATATCCTCTATCTATCATCGCTATCCTCCTTTATATCACCTGTCTATCATCGCTATCCTACATTATATCCACTGTCTATCATCGCTATCCTCCTTTATATCCCCTGTCTATCATCGCTATCCTCCTTCATATCACCTGTCTATTATCGCTATCCTCCTTCATATCGCCTGTCTATCATCGCTATCCTCCTTTATATTCTCTGTCTATCATCACTATTCTCTTTTATATCCTCTGTCTATCATCTCTATCCTCCTTTATATTCTCTGTCTATCACCGGTATCCTCCTTTATATCCTCTATCTATCATCGCTATCCTCCTTTATATCCTCTATCTATCATCGCTATCCTCCTTTATATCACCTGTCTATCATCGCTATCCTACTTTATATCCACTGTCTATCATCGCTATCCTCCTTTATATCCCCTGTCTATCATCGCTATCCTCCTTTATATCACCTGTCTATCATCGCTATCCTCCTTTATATCCTCTGTCTATCATCACTATTCTCCTTTATATCCTCTGTCTATCATCGCTATCCTCCTTTATATCCTCTGTCTATCATCGTTATCATCCTTTGTATCACCTGTCTATCATCGCTATCCTCCTTTATATAATCTGTCTATCATCGCTATCCTCCTTTATATCCTCTATCATCGCTATCCCCCTTTATATCCTGTCTATCATCTCTATCCTCCTTTATATCCTCTATCATCGCTATCCTCCTTTATATCACCTGTCTATCATCTCTATTCTCCTTTATATCCTCTGTCTATCATCACTATCCTCCTTTATATGATCTGTCTATCATCTCTATCCTCCTTTATATCCTCCTTCATCGCTATCCTGCTTTATATCCTCTGTCTATCATCGCTATCCTCCTTTATATCCTCTTTCTATCATCGCTATCCTCCTTTATATCCTCTATCAATCATCGTTATCCTCCTTTATATCCTCTATCTATCATCGCTATCCTCCTTTATATCAACTGTCTATCATCGCTATCCTCCTTTATATTCTCTGTCTATCATCACTATTCTCCTTTATATCCTCTGTCTATCATCGCTATCCTCCTTTATATCCTCTGTCTATCATCTCTATCCTGCTTTATATCCTCTGTCTATCATTGCTATCCTCCTTTATATCACCTGTCTATCATCGCTATCCCCCTTTATATCCTCTGTCTATCATTGCTATCCTCCTTTATATCCTCTGTCTATCATCGCTATAATCCTTTATATCCTCTATCTACCATCGCTATTCTCCTTTATATCCTCTGTCTATCATCGCTATCCTCCTTTATATCCTCTATCTATCATCGCTATCCTCCTTTATATCCTCTATCTATCATCGCTATTCTCCTTTATATCCTCTGTCTATCATCGCTATCCTCCTTTATATCCTCTATCTATCATCGCTATCCTCCTTTATATCCTCTATCTATCATCGCTATCCTCCTTTATATCCTCTATCTATCATCGCAATCCTCCTTTATATCACCTGTCTATCATCGCTATACTACTTTATATCCACTGTCTATCATCGCTATCCTCCTTTATATCCCATGTCTATCATCGCTATCCTCCTTTATATCACCTGTCTATCATCGCTATCCTCCTTTATATCCTCTGTCTATCATCACTATTCTCCTTTATATCCTCTGTCTATCATCGCTATCCTCCTTTATATCCTCTGTCTATCATCGTTATACTCCTTTATATCACCTGTCTATCATCGCTATCCTCCTTTATATCCTATGTCTATCATCGCTATCCTCCTTTATATCACCTGTCTATCATCGCTATGTTCCTTTATATCTTCTGTCTATCATCGCTATGTTCCTTTATATCCTCTGTCTATCATCGCTATCCTCCTTTATATCCTCTATCTATCATCGCTATCCCCCTTTATATCCTGTCTATCATCTCTATCCTCCTTTATATCCTCTATCATCGCTATCCTCCTTTATATCACCTGTCTATCATCGCTATCCTCTTTTATATCCTCTGTCTATCATCGCTATCCTCCTTTATATCACCTGTCTATCATCGCTATCCTCCTTTATATCCTCTATCATCGCTATCCTCCTTTATATCCTCTATCATCACTATCCTCCTTTATATCCTCTGTCTATCATCGCTATCCTCCTTTATATCCTCTATCTATCATCTCTATCCTCCTTTATATCGTCTATCTATCATCGTTATCCTCCTTTATATCCTCTGTCTATCATTGCTATCCTCCTTTATATCACCTGTCTATCATCTCTATCCTCCTTCATATGCTCTGTCTATCATCGCTATCCTCCTTTATATCCTCTATCATCGCTATCCTGCTTTATATCCTCTGTCTATCATCGCTATCCTCCTTTATATCCTCTGTCTATCATCGCTATCCTCCTTTATATCCTCTGTCTATCATCGCTATCATCCTTTATATCCTCTATCATCGCTATCCTACTTTATATCCTCTATCATCTCTATCCTCCTTTATATCCTCTGTCTATCATCGCTATCCTCCTTTATATCCTCTATCTATCATCGCTATCCTCCTTTATATCACCTGTCTATCATTGCTATCCTCCTTTATATCCTCTATCTATCATCGCTATTCTCCTTTATATCCTCTGTCTATCATCGCTATCCTCCTTTATATAACCTGTCTATCATCGCTATCCTCCTTTATATCCTCTATCTATCATCGCTATTCTAGTTTATATCCTCTGTCTATCATCGCTATTCTCCTTTATATCCTCTGTCTATCATCGCTATCCTCCTTTATATCCTCTATCTATCATCTCTATCCTCCTTTATATCCTCTATCTATCATCGCTATCCTCCTTTATATCCTCTGTCTATCATCTCTATCCTCCTTTATATCACCTGTCTATCATCTCTATCCTCCTTTATATCCTCTGTCTATCATCGCTATCCTCCTTTATATGCTCTGTCTATCATTGCTATCCTCCTTTATATCCTCTATTATCGATATCCTTCTTTATATCCTCTGTCTATCATCGCTATCCTCCTTTATATCCTCTATCTATCATCTCTATCCTCCTTTATATCCTCTATCTATCATCGTTATCCTCCTTTATATCCTCTGTCTATCATCGCTATCCCCCTTTATATCCTGTCTATCATCTCTATCCTCCTTTATATCCTCTATCATCGTTATCCTCCTTTATATCCTCTGTCTATCATCGCTATCCTCCTTTATATCCTCTGTCTATCATCTCTATCCTCCTTTATATCCACTATCATCGCTATCCTCCTTGATATCCTTTATCATCGCTATCCTCCTTTATATCTTCTGTCTATCATCGCTATCCTCCTTTATATCTTCTGTCTATCATCGCTATCCTCCTTTATATCTTCTATCTATCATCGCTATCCTCCTTTATATCCTCTGTATATCATCGCTATCCTCCTTTATATCCTCTATCTATCATCGCTATCCTCCTTTATATCACCTGTCTATCATCGCTATCCTCCTTTATATCCTCTATCATCGCTATCCTCCTTTATATCCTCTGTCTATCATCTCTAACCTCCTTTATATCCTCTGTCTATCATCTCTATCCTCCTTTATATCCTCTGTCTATCATCTCTATCCTCCTTTATATCCTCTGTCTATCATCGCTATCCTCCTTTATATCCTCTGTCTATCATCGCTGTCCCCCTTTATATCCTCTGTCTATCATCGCTGTCCCCCTTTATATCCTGTCTATCATCTCTATCCTCCTTTATATCCTCTATCATCGTTATCCTCCTTTATATCCTCTGTCTATCATCGCTATCCTCCTTTATATCCTCTGTCTATCATCTCTATCCTCCTTTATATCCACTATCATCGCTATCCTCCTTGATATCCTTTATCATCGCTATCCTCCTTTATATCTTCTGTCTATCATCGCTATCCTCCTTTATATCTTCTGTCTATCATCGCTATCCTCCTTTATATCTTCTATCTATCATCGCTATCCTCCTTTATATCCTCTGTATATCATCGCTATCCTCCTTTATATCCTCTATCTATCATCGCTATCCTCCTTTATATCACCTGTCTATCATCGCTATCCTCCTTTATATCCTCTATCATCGCTATCCTCCTTTATATCCTCTGTCTATCATCTCTAACCTCCTTTATATCCTCTGTCTATCATCTCTATCCTCCTTTATATCCTCTGTCTATCATCTCTATCCTCCTTTATATCCTCTGTCTATCATCGCTATCCTCCTTTATATCCTCTGTCTATCATCGCTATCCTCCTTTATATCCTCTGTCTATCATCGCTATCCTCCTTTATATCCTCTATCTATCATCGCTATCCTCCTTTATATCACCTGTCTATCATCGCTATCCTCCTTTATATCCTCTATCATCGCTATCCTCCTTTATATCCTCTATCTATCATCTCTATCCTCCTTTATATCCTCTATCTATCATCGTTATCCTCCTTTATATCCTCTGTCTATCATCGCTATCCTCCTTTATATCCTCTGTCTATCATCTCTATCCTCCTTTATATCCTCTATCATCGCTATCCTGCTTTATATCCTCTGTCTATCATCTCTATCCTCCTTTATATCCTCTGTCTATCACCGGTATCCTCCTTTATATCCTCTATCTATCATCGCTATCCTCCTTTATATCACCTGTCTATCATCGCTATCCTACATTATATCCACTGTCTATCATCGCTATCCTCCTTTATATCCCCTGTCTATCATCGCTATCCTCCTTCATATCACCTGTCTATCATCGCTATCCTCCTTCATATCGCCTGTCTATCATCGCTATCCTCCTTTATATTCTCTGTCTATCATCACTATTCTCTTTTATATCCTCTGTCTATCATCTCTATCCTCCTTTATATTCTCTGTCTATCACCGGTATCCTCCTTTATATCCTCTATCTATCATCGCTATCCTCCTTTATATCCTCTATCTATCATCGCTATCCTCCTTTATATCACCTGTCTATCATCGCTATCATACTTTATATCCACTGTCTATCATCGCTATCCTCCTTTATATCCCCTGTCTATCATCGCTATCCTCCTTTATATCACCTGTCTATCATCGCTATCCTCCTTTATATCCTCTGTCTATCATCGTTATCATCCTTTGTATCACCTGTCTATCATCGCTATCCTCCTTTATATAATCTGTCTATCATCGCTATCCTCCTTTATATCCTCTATCATCGCTATCCCCCTTTATATCCTGTCTATCATCTCTATCCTCCTTTATATCCTCTATCATCGCTATCCTCCTTTATATCACCTGTCTATCATCTCTATTCTCCTTTATATCCTCTGTCTATCATCACTATCCTCCTTTATATGCTCTGTCTATCATCTCTATCCTCCTTTATATCCTCCTTCATCGCTATCCTGCTTTATATCCTCTGTCTATCATCGCTATCCTCCTTTATATCCTCTTTCTATCATCGCTATCCTCCTTTATATCCTCTATCAATCATCGTTATCCTCCTTTATATCCTCTATCTATCATCGCTATCCTCCTTTATATCAACTGTCTATCATCGCTATCCTCCTTTATATTCTCTGTCTATCATCACTATTCTCCTTTATATCCTCTGTCTATCATCGCTATCCTCCTTTATATCCTCTGTCTATCATCTCTATCCTGCTTTATATCCTCTGTCTATCATTGCTATCCTCCTTTATATCACCTGTCTATCATCGCTATCCCCCTTTATATCCTCTGTCTATCATTGCTATCCTCCTTTATATCCTCTGTCTATCATCGCTATAATCCTTTATATCCTCTATCTACCATCGCTATTCTCCTTTATATCCTCTGTCTATCATCGCTATCCTCCTTTATATCCTCTATCTATCATCGCTATCCTCCTTTATATCCTCTATCTATCATCGCTATTCTCCTTTATATCCTCTGTCTATCATCGCTATCCTCCTTTATATCCTCTATCTATCATCGCTATCCTCCTTTATATCCTCTATCTATCATCGCTATCCTCCTTTATATCCTCTATCTATCATCGCAATCCTCCTTTATATCACCTGTCTATCATCGCTATACTACTTTATATCCACTGTCTATCATCGCTATCCTCCTTTATATCCCATGTCTATCATCGCTATCCTCCTTTATATCACCTGTCTATCATCGCTATCCTCCTTTATATCCTCTGTCTATCATCACTATTCTCCTTTATATCCTCTGTCTATCATCGCTATCCTCCTTTATATCCTCTGTCTATCATCGTTATACTCCTTTATATCACCTGTCTATCATCGCTATCCTCCTTTATATCCTATGTCTATCATCGCTATCCTCCTTTATATCACCTGTCTATCATCGCTATGTTCCTTTATATCTTCTGTCTATCATCGCTATGTTCCTTTATATCCTCTGTCTATCATCGCTATCCTCCTTTATATCCTCTATCTATCATCGCTATCCCCCTTTATATCCTCTCTATCATCTCTATCCTCCTTTATATCCTCTATCATCGCTATCCTCCTTTATATCACCTGTCTATCATCGCTATCCTCTTTTATATCCTCTGTCTATCATCGCTATCCTCCTTTATATCACCTGTCTATCATCGCTATCCTCCTTTATATCCTCTATCATCGCTATCCTCCTTTATATCCTCTATCATCACTATCCTCCTTTATATCCTCTGTCTATCATCGCTATCCTCCTTTATATCCTCTATCTATCATCTCTATCCTCCTTTATATCGTCTATCTATCATCGTTATCCTCCTTTATATCCTCTGTCTATCATTGCTATCCTCCTTTATATCACCTGTCTATCATCTCTATCCTCCTTCATATGCTCTGTCTATCATCGCTATCCTCCTTTATATCCTCTATCATCGCTATCCTGCTTTATATCCTCTGTCTATCATCGCTATCCTCCTTTATATCCTCTGTCTATCATCGCTATCCTCCTTTATATCCTCTGTCTATCATCGCTATCATCCTTTATATCCTCTATCATCGCTATCCTACTTTATATCCTCTATCATCTCTATCCTCCTTTATATCCTCTGTCTATCATCGCTATCCTCCTTTATATCCTCTATCTATCATCGCTATCCTCCTTTATATCACCTGTCTATCATTGCTATCCTCCTTTATATCCTCTATCTATCATCGCTATTCTCCTTTATATCCTCTGTCTATCATCGCTATCCTCCTTTATATAACCTGTCTATCATCGCTATCCTCCTTTATATCCTCTATCTATCATCGCTATTCTCCTTTATATCCTCTGTCTATCATCGCTATTCTCCTTTATATCCTCTGTCTATCATCGCTATCCTCCTTTATATCCTCTGTCTATCATCGTTATACTCCTTTATATCACCTGTCTATCATCGCTATCCTCCTTTATATCCTATGTCTATCATCGCTATCCTCCTTTATATCACCTGTCTATCATCGCTATGTACCTTTATATCCTCTGTCTATCATCGCTATGTTCCTTTATATCCTCTGTCTATCATCGCTATCCTCCTTTATATCCTCTATCTATCATCGCTATCCCCCTTTATATCCTGTCTATCATCTCTATCCTCCTTTATATCCTCTATCATCGCTATCCTCCTTTATATCACCTGTCTATCATCGCTATCCTCTTTTATATCCTCTGTCTATCATCGCTATCCTCCTTTATATCACCTGTCTATCATCGCTATCCTCCTTTATATCCTCTATCATCGCTATCCTCCTTTATATCACCTGTCTATCATCGCTATCCTCTTTTATATCCTCTATCTATCATCGCTATTCTCCTTTATATCCTCTGTCTATCATTGCTATCCTCCTTTATATCACCTGTCTATCATCTCTATCCTCCTTTATATCCTCTGTCTATCATCGCTATCCTCCTTCATATGCTCTGTCTATCATCGCTATCCTCCTTTATATCCTCTATCATCGCTATCCTGCTTTATATCCTCTGTCTATCATCGCTATCCTCCTTTATATCCTCTGTCTATCATCGCTATCCTCCTTTATATCCTCTATCTATCATCGCTATCATCCTTTATATCCTCAATCATCGCTATCCTACTTTATATCCTCTATCATCTCTATCCTCCTTTATATCCTCTGTCTATCATCTCTATCCTCCTTTATATCCTCTATCTATCATCGCTATCCTCCTTTATATCACCTGTCTATCATTGCTATCCTCCTTTATATCCTCTATCTATCATCGCTATTCTCCTTTATATCCTCTGTCTATCATCGCTATCCTCCTTTATATCCTCTGTCTATCATCGTTATACTCCTTTATATCACCTGTCTATCATCGCTATCCTCCTTTATATCCTATGTCTATCATCGCTATCCTCCTTTATATCACCTGTCTATCATCGCTATGTTCCTTTATATCCTCTGTCTATCATCGCTATATTCCTTTATATCCTCTGTCGATCATCGCTATCCTCCTTTATATCCTCTATCTATCATCGCTATCCTCCTTTATATCCTCTATCTATCATCGCTATCCTCCTTTATATCCTCTATCTATCATCGCAATCCTCCTTTATATCACCTGTCTATCATCGCTATACTACTTTATATCCACTGTCTATCATCGCTATCCTCCTTTATATCCCATGTCTATCATCGCTATCCTCCTTTATATCACCTGTCTATCATCGCTATCCTCCTTTATATCCTCTGTCTATCATCACTATTCTCCTTTATATCCTCTGTCTATCATCGCTATCCTCCTTTATATCCTCTGTCTATCATCGTTATACTCCTTTATATCACCTGTCTATCATCGCTATCCTCCTTTATATCCTCTGTCTATCATCGCTATCCTCCTTTATATCACCTGTCTATCATCGCTATGTTCCTTTATATCCTCTGTCTATCATCGCTATGTTCCTTTATATCCTCTGTCTATCATCGCTATCCTCCTTTATATCCTCTATCTATCATCGCTATCCCCCTTTATATCCTGTCTATCATCTCTATCCTCCTTTATATCCTCTATCATCGCTATCCTCCTTTATATCACCTGTCTATCATCGCTATCCTCTTTTATATCCTCTGTCTATCATCGCTATCCTCCTTTATATCACCTGTCTATCATCGCTATCCTCCTTTATATCCTCTATCATCGCTATCCTCCTTTATATCCTCTATCATCACTATCCTCCTTTATATCCTCTGTCTATCATCGCTATCCTCCTTTATATCCTCTATCTATCATCTCTATCCTCCTTTATATCGTCTATCTATCATCGTTATCCTCCTTTATATCCTCTGTCTATCATTGCTATCCTCCTTTTTATCACCTGTCTATCATCTCTATCCTCCTTTATATCCTCTGTCTATCATCGCTATCCTCCTTCATATGCTCTGTCTATCATCGCTATCCTCCTTTATATCCTCTATCATCGCTATCCTGCTTTATATCCTCTATCATCTCTATCCTCCTTTATATCCTCTGTCTATCATCGCTATCCTCCTTTATATCCTCTATCTATCATCGCTATCCTCCTTTATATCACCTGTCTATCATTGCTATCCTCCTTTATATCCTCTATCTATCATCGCTATTCTCCTTTATATCCTCTGTCTATCATCGCTATCCTCCTTTATATAACCTGTCTATCATCGCTATCCTCCTTTATATCCTCTATCTATCATCGCTATTCTCCTTTATATCCTCTGTCTATCATCGCTATTCTCCTTTATATCCTCTGTCTATCATCGCTATCCTCCTTTATATCCTCTGTCTATCATCGTTATACTCCTTTATATCACCTGTCTATCATCGCTATCCTCCTTTATATCCTATGTCTATCATCGCTATCCTCCTTTATATCACCTGTCTATCATCGCTATGTACCTTTATATCCTCTGTCTATCATCGCTATGTTCCTTTATATCCTCTGTCTATCATCGCTATCCTCCTTTATATCCTCTATCTATCATCGCTATCCCCCTTTATATCCTGTCTATCATCTCTATCCTCCTTTATATCCTCTATCATCGCTATCCTCCTTTATATCACCTGTCTATCATCGCTATCCTCTTTTATATCCTCTGTCTATCATCGCTATCCTCCTTTATATCACCTGTCTATCATCGCTATCCTCCTTTATATCCTCTATCATCGCTATCCTCCTTTATATCCTCTATCATCACTATCCTCCTTTATATCCTCTGTCTATCATCGCTATCCTCCTTTATATCCTCTATCTATCATCTCTATCCTCCTTTATATCGTCTATCTATCATCGTTATCCTCCTTTATATCCTCTGTCTATCATTGCTATCCTCCTTTATATCACCTGTCTATCATCTCTATCCTCCTTTATATCCTCTGTCTATCATCGCTATCCTCCTTCATATGCTCTGTCTATCATCGCTATCCTCCTTTATATCCTCTATCATCGCTATCCTGCTTTATATCCTCTGTCTATCATCTCTATCCTCCTTTATATCCTCTGTCTATCATCGCTATCCTCCTTTATATCCTCTGTCTATCATTGCTATCCTCCTTTATATCACCTGTCTATCATCTCTATCCTCCTTTATATCCTCTGTCTATCATCGCTATCCTCCTTCATATGCTCTGTCTATCATCGCTATCCTCCTTTATATCCTCTATCATCGCTATCCTCCTTTATATCCTCTGTCTATCATCGCTATCATCCTTTATATCCTCTATCATCGCTATCCTACTTTATATCCTCTATCATCTCTATCCTCCTTTATATCCTCTGTCTATCATCGCTATCCTCCTTTATATCCTCTATCTATCATCGCTATCCTCCTTTATATCACCTGTCTATCATTGCTATCCTCCTTTATATCCTCTATCTATCATCGCTATTCTCCTTTATATCCTCTGTCTATCATCGCTATCCTCCTTTATATAACCTGTCTATCATCGCTATCCTCCTTTATATCCTCTATCTATCATCGCTATTCTCCTTTATATCCTCTGTCTATCATCGATATTCTCCTTTATATCCTCTGTCTATCATCGCTATCCTCCTTTATATCCTCTGTCTATCATCGTTATACTCCTTTATATCACCTGTCTATCATCGCTATCCTCCTTTATATCCTATGTCTATCATCGCTATCCTCCTTTATATCACCTGTCTATCATCGCTATGTACCTTTATATCCTCTGTCTATCATCGCTATGTTCCTTTATATCCTCTGTCTATCATCGCTATCCTCCTTTATATCCTCTATCTATCATCGCTATCCCCCTTTATATCCTGTCTATCATCTCTATCCTCCTTTATATCCTCTATCATCGCTATCCTCCTTTATATCACCTGTCTATCATCGCTATCCTCCTTTATATCACCTGTCTATCATCGCTATCCTCCTTTATATCCTCTATCATCGCTATCCTCCTTTATATCCTCTATCATCACTATCCTCCTTTATATCCTCTGTCTATCATCGCTATCCTCCTTTATATCCTCTATCTATCATCTCTATCCTCCTTTATATCGTCTATCTATCATCGTTATCCTCCTTTATATCCTCTGTCTATCATTGCTATCCTCCTTTATATCACCTGTCTATCATCTCTATCCTCCTTTATATCCTCTGTCTATCATCGCTATCCTCCTTCATATGCTCTGTCTATCATCGCTATCCTCCTTTATATCCTCTATCATCGCTATTCCTGCTTTATATCCTCTGTCTATCATCGCTATCCTCCTTTATATCCTCTGTCTATCATCGCTATCCTCCTTTATATCCTCTGTCTATCATCGCTATCATCCTTTTTATCCTCAATCATCGCTATCCTACTTTATATCCTCTATCATCTCTATCCTCCTTTATATCCTCTGTCTATCATCGCTATTCTCCTTTATATCCTCTGTCTATCATCGCTATCCTCCTTTATATCCTCTGTCTATCATCGTTATACTCCTTTATATCACCTGTCTATAATCGCTATCCTCCTTTATATCCTATGTCTATCATCGCTATCCTCCTTTATATCCTCTATCTATCATCGCTATCCTCCTTTATATCACCTGTCTATCATTGCTATCCTCCTTTATATCCTCTATCTATCATCGCTATTCTCCTTTATATCCTCTGTCTATCATCGCTATCCTCCTTTATATAACCTGTCTATCATCGCTATCCTCCTTTATATCCTCTATCATCGCTATCCTCTTTATATCCTCTGTCTATCATCGTTATCCCCCTTTATATACTCTATCTATCATCGCTATCCCCCTTTATATCCTTTATCTATCATCGCTATCCTCCTTTATATCCTCTATCATCGCTATCCTCCTTTATATCCTCTGTCTATCATCGCTATCCTCCTTTATATCCTCTATCTATCATCTCTATCCTCCTTTATATCCTCTATCATCGCTATCCTCCTTTATATCACCTGTCTATCATCGCTATCCTCTTTTATATCCTCTGTCTATCATCGCTATCCTCCTTTATATCACCTGTCTATCATCGCTATCCTCCTTTATATCCTCTATCATCGCTATCCTCCTTTATATCCTCTATCATCACTATCCTCCTTTATATCCTCTGTCTATCATCGCTATCCTCCTTTATATCCTCTATCTATCATCTCTATCCTCCTTTATATCGTCTATCTATCATCGTTATCCTCCTTTATATCCTCTGTCTATCATTGCTATCCTCCTTTATATCACCTGTCTATCATCTCTATACTCCTTTATATCCTCTGTCTATCATCGCTATCCTCCTTTATATCCTCAATCATCGCTATCCTACTTTATATCCTCTATCATCTCTATCCTCCTTTATATCCTCTGTCTATCATCGCTATCCTCCTTCATATGCTCTGTCTATCATCGCTATCCTCCTTTATATCCTCTATCATCGCTATCCTGCTTTATATCCTCTGTCTATCATCGCTATCTTCCTTTATATCCTCTGTCTATCATCGCTATCCTCCTTTATATCCTCTGTCTATCATCGCTATCCTCCTTTATATCCTCTGTCTATCATCGCTATCATCCTTTATATCCTCAATCATCGCTATCCTACTTTATATCCTCTATCATCTCTATCCTCCTTTATATCCTCTGTCTATCATCGCTATCCTCCTTTATATCCTCTATCTATCATCGCTATCCTCCTTTATATCACCTGTCTATCATTGCTATCCTCCTTTATATCCTCTATCTATCATCGCTATTCTCCTTTATATCCTCTGTCTATCATCGCTATCCTCCTTTATATAACCTGTCTATCATCGCTATCCTCCTTTATATCCTCTATCATCGCTATCCTCTTTATATCCTCTGTCTATCATCGTTATCCCCCTTTATATACTCTATCTATCATCGCTATCCCCCTTTATATCCTTTATCTATCATCGCTATCCTCCTTTATATCCTCTATCATCGCTATCCTCCTTTATATCCTCTGTCTATCATCGCTATCCTCCTTTATATCCTCTATCTATCATCTCTATCCTCCTTTATATCCTCTATCTATCATCGTTATCCTCCTTTATATCCTCTGTCTATCATCGCTATCCTCCTTTATATCCTCTGTCTATCATCTCTATCCTCCTTTATATCACCTGTCTATCATCTCTATCCTCCTTTATATCCTCTGTCTATCATCGCTATCCTCCTTTATATGCTCTGTCTATCATTGCTATCCTCCTTTATATCCTCTATTATCGCTATCCTGCTTTATATCCTCTGTCTATCATCGCTATCCTCCTTTATATCCTCTGTCTATCATCGCTATCCTCCTTTATATCCTCTGTCTATCATCGCTATCATCCTTTATATCCTCTATCATCGCTATCCTACTTTATATCCTCTATCATCTCTATCCTCCTTTATATCCTCTGTCTATCATCGCTATCCTCCTTTATATCACCTGTCTATCATTGCTATCCTCCTTTATATCCTCTATCTATCATCGCTATTCTCCTTTATATCCTCTGTCTATCATCGCTATCCTCCTTTATATAACCTGTCTATCATCGCTATCCTCCTTTATATCCTCTATCTATCATCGCTATCCTCCTTTATATCCTCTGTCTATCATCGCTATTCTCCTTTATATCCTCTGTCTATCATCGCTATTCTCCTTTATATCCTCTGTCTATCATCGCTATTCTCCTTTATATCCTCTGTCTATCATCGCTATCCTCCTTTATATCCTCTGTCTATCATCGTTATACTCCTTTATATCACCTGTCTATCATCGCTATCCTCCTTTATATCACCTGTCTATCATCGCTATGTACCTTTATATCCTCTGTCTATCATCGCTATGTTCCTTTATATCCTCTGTCTATCATCGCTATCCTCCTTTATATCCTCTATCTATCATCGCTATCCCCCTTTATATCCTGTCTATCATCTCTATCCTCCTTTATATCCTCTATCATCGCTATCCTCCTTTATATCACCTGTCTATCATCGCTATCCTCTTTTATATCCTCTGTCTATCATCGCTATCCTCCTTTATATCACCTGTCTATCATCGCTATCCTCCTTTATATCCTCTATCATCGCTATCCTCCTTTATATCCTCTATCATCGCTATCCTCCTTTATATCCTCTATCATCACTATCCTCCTTTATATCCTCTATCTATCATCTCTATCCTCCTTTATATCGTCTATCTATCATCGTTATCCTCCTTTATATCCTCTGTCTATCATTGCTATCCTCCTTTATATCACCTGTCTATCATCTCTATCCTCCTTTATATCCTCTGTCTATCATCGCTATCCCCCTTTATATCCTCTATCTATCATCGCTATCCCCCTTTATATCCTCTATCTATCATCGCTATCCTCCTTTATATCCTCTGTCTATCATCTCTATTCTCCTTTATATCACCAGTCTATCATCTCTATCGTCCTTTATATCCTCTATCTATCATCTCTATCCTCCTTTATATCCTCTATCTATCATCGTTATCCTCCTTTATATCCTCTGTCTATCATCGCTATCCTCCTTTATATCCTCTGTCTATCATCGCTATCCTCCTTTATATCCTCTATCTATCATCGCTATCCCCCTTTATATCCTCTATCTATCATCGCTATGCTCCTTTATATCCTCTATCATCACTATCCTCCTTTATATCCTCTGTCTATCATCGCTATCCTCCTTTATATCCTCTGTCTATCATCGCTATCCTCCTTTATATCCTCTGTCTATCATCTCTATCCTCCTTTATATCACCTGTCTATCATCTCTATCCTCCTTTATATCCTCTGTCTATCATCGCTATCCTCCTTTATATGCTCTGTCTATCATCGCTATTCTCCTTTATATCCTCTGTCTATCATCGCTATCCCCCTTTATATCCTCTATCTATCATCGCTAACCTCCTTTATATCCTCTATCATCACTATCCTCCTTTATATCCTCTGTCTATCATCGCTATCCTCCTTTATATCCTCTATCTATCATCGCTATCCCCCTTTATATCCTCTATCTATCATCGCTATGCTCCTTTATATCCTCTATCATCGCTATCCTCCTTTATATCCTCTGTCTATCATCGCTATCCTCCTTTATATCCTCTATCATCTCTATCCTCCTTTATATCCTCTATCTATCATCGTTATCCTCCTTTATATCCTCTGTCTATCATCGCTATCCTCCTTTATATCCTCTGTCTATCATCGCTATCCTCCTTTATATCCTCTGTCTATCATCTCTATCCTCCTTTATATCCTCTGTCTATCATCGCTATCCTCCTTTATATGCTCTGTCTATCATCGCTATCCTCCTTTATATCCTCTATCATCGCTATCCTGCTTTATATCCTCTGTCTATCATCGATATCCTCCTTTATATCCTCTGTCTATCATCGCTATCCTCCTTTATATCCTCTGTCTATCATCGCTATCATCCTTTATATCCTCCATCATCGATATCCTCCTTTATATCCTCTATCATCGCTATCCTCCTTTATATCCTCTATCATCGCTATTCTCCTTTATATCCTCTGTCTATCATCGCTATCCTCCTTTATATCCTCTATCTATCATCGCTATCCTCCTTTATATCCTCTATCATCGCTATCCTCTTTATATCCTCTGTCTATCTTCGTTATCCCCCTTTATATCCTCTATCTATCATCGCTATCCCCCTTTATATCCTCTATCTATCATCGCTAACCTCCTTTATATCCTCTATCATCACTATCCTCCTTTATATCCTCTGTCTATCATCGCTATCCTCCTTTATATCCTCTATCTATCATCTCTATCCTCCTTTATATCCTCTATCTATCATCGTTATCCTCCTTTATATCCTCTGTCTATCATCGCTATCCTCCTTTATATCCTCTGTCTATCATCTCTATCCTCCTTTATATCACCTGTCTATCATCTCTATCCTCCTTTATATCCTCTGTCTATCATCGCTATCCTCCTTTATATGCTCTGTCTATCATCGCTATCCTCCTTTATATCCTCTATCATCGCTATCCTGCTTTATATCCTCTGTCTATCATCGATATCCTCCTTTATATCCTCTGTCTATCATCGCTATCCTCCTTTATATCCTCTGTCTATCATCGCTATCATCCTTTATATCCTCCATCATCGCTATCCTCCTTTATATCCTCTATCATCGCTATCCTCCTTTATATCCTCTATCATCGCTATTCTCCTTTATATCCTCTGTCTATCATCGCTATCCTCCTTTATATCCTCTATCTATCATCGTTATCCTCCTTTATATCCTCCATCATCGCTATCCTCCTTTATATCCTCTATCATCGCTATCCTCCTTTATATCCTCTGTCTATCATCGCTATTCTCCTTTATATCCTCTGTCTATCATCGCTATCCTCCTTTATATCCTCTATCTATCATCGTTATCCTCCTTTATATCCTCTGTCTATCATCGCTATCCTCCTTTATATAACCTGTCTATCATCGCTATCCTCCTTTATATCCTCTATCATCGCTATCCTCTTTATATCCTCTGTCTATCATCGTTATCCCCCTTTATATACTCTATCTATCATCGCTATCCCCCTTTATATCCTTTATCTATCATCGCTATCCTCCTTTATATCCTCTATCATCGCTATCCTCCTTTATATCCTCTGTCTATCATCGCTATCCTCCTTTATATCCTCTATCTATCATCTCTATCCTCCTTTATATCCTCTATCTATCATCGTTATCCTCCTTTATATCCTCTGTCTATCATCGCTATCCTCCTTTATATCCTCTGTCTATCATCGCTATCCTCCTTTATATCCTCTATCTATCATCGCTATCCCCCTTTATATCCTCTATCTATCATCGCTATGCTCCTTTATATCCTCTATCATCACTATCCTCCTTTATATCCTCTGTCTATCATCGCTATCCTCCTTTATATCCTCTGTCTATCATCGCTATCCTCCTTTATATCCTCTGTCTATCATCTCTATCCTCCTTTATATCACCTGTCTATCATCTCTATCCTCCTTTATATCCTCTGTCTATCATCGCTATCCTCCTTTATATGCTCTGTCTATCATCGCTATTCTCCTTTATATCCTCTGTCTATCATCGCTATCCCCCTTTATATCCTCTATCTATCATCGCTAACCTCCTTTATATCCTCTATCATCACTATCCTCCTTTATATCCTCTGTCTATCATCGCTATCCTCCTTTATATCCTCTATCTATCATCGCTATCCCCCTTTATATCCTCTATCTATCATCGCTATGCTCCTTTATATCCTCTATCATCGCTATCCTCCTTTATATCCTCTGTCTATCATCGCTATCCTCCTTTATATCCTCTATCATCTCTATCCTCCTTTATATCCTCTATCTATCATCGTTATCCTCCTTTATATCCTCTGTCTATCATCGCTATCCTCCTTTATATCCTCTGTCTATCATCGCTATCCTCCTTTATATCCTCTGTCTATCATCTCTATCCTCCTTTATATCCTCTGTCTATCATCGCTATCCTCCTTTATATGCTCTGTCTATCATCGCTATCCTCCTTTATATCCTCTATCATCGCTATCCTGCTTTATATCCTCTGTCTATCATCGATATCCTCCTTTATATCCTCTGTCTATCATCGCTATCCTCCTTTATATCCTCTGTCTATCATCGCTATCATCCTTTATATCCTCCATCATCGCTATCCTCCTTTATATCCTCTATCATCGCTATCCTCCTTTATATCCTCTATCATCGCTATTCTCCTTTATATCCTCTGTCTATCATCGCTATCCTCCTTTATATCCTCTATCTATCATCGCTATCCTCCTTTATATCCTCTATCATCGCTATCCTCTTTATATCCTCTGTCTATCTTCGTTATCCCCCTTTATATCCTCTATCTATCATCGCTATCCCCCTTTATATCCTCTATCTATCATCGCTAACCTCCTTTATATCCTCTATCATCACTATCCTCCTTTATATCCTCTGTCTATCATCGCTATCCTCCTTTATATCCTCTATCTATCATCTCTATCCTCCTTTATATCCTCTATCTATCATCGTTATCCTCCTTTATATCCTCTGTCTATCATCGCTATCCTCCTTTATATCCTCTGTCTATCATCTCTATCCTCCTTTATATCACCTGTCTATCATCTCTATCCTCCTTTATATCCTCTGTCTATCATCGCTATCCTCCTTTATATGCTCTGTCTATCATCGCTATCCTCCTTTATATCCTCTATCATCGCTATCCTGCTTTATATCCTCTGTCTATCATCGATATCCTCCTTTATATCCTCTGTCTATCATCGCTATCCTCCTTTATATCCTCTGTCTATCATCGCTATCATCCTTTATATCCTCCATCATCGCTATCCTCCTTTATATCCTCTATCATCGCTATCCTCCTTTATATCCTCTATCATCGCTATTCTCCTTTATATCCTCTGTCTATCATCGCTATCCTCCTTTATATCCTCTATCTATCATCGTTATCCTCCTTTATATCCTCCATCATCGCTATCCTCCTTTATATCCTCTATCATCGCTATCCTCCTTTATATCCTCTGTCTATCATCGCTATTCTCCTTTATATCCTCTGTCTATCATCGCTATCCTCCTTTATATCCTCTATCTATCATCGTTATCCTCCTTTATATCCTCTGTCTATCATCGCTATCCTCCTTTATATAACCTGTCTATCATCGCTATCCTCCTTTATATCCTCTATCATCGCTATCCTCTTTATATCCTCTGTCTATCATCGTTATCCCCCTTTATATACTCTATCTATCATCGCTATCCCCCTTTATATCCTTTATCTATCATCGCTATCCTCCTTTATATCCTCTATCATCGCTATCCTCCTTTATATCCTCTGTCTATCATCGCTATCCTCCTTTATATCCTCTATCTATCATCTCTATCCTCCTTTATATCCTCTATCTATCATCGTTATCCTCCTTTATATCCTCTGTCTATCATCGCTATCCTCCTTTATATCCTCTGTCTATCATCTCTATCCTCCTTTATATCACCTGTCTATCATCTCTATCCTCCTTTATATCCTCTGTCTATCATCGCTATCCTCCTTTATATGCTCTGTCTATCATTGCTATCCACCTTTATATCCTCTATTATCGCTATCCTGCTTTATATCCTCTGTCTATCATCGCTATCCTCCTTTATATCCTCTGTCTATCATCGCTATCCTCCTTTATATCCTCTGTCTATCATCGCTATCATCCTTTATATCCTCTATCATCGCTATCCTACTTTATATCCTCTATCATCTCTATCCTCCTTTATATCCTCTATCTATCATCGCTATCCTCCTTTATATCCTCTATCTATCATCGCTATCCTCCTTTATATCACCTGTCTATCATTGCTATCCTCCTTTATATCCTCTATCTATCATCGCTATTCTCCTTTATATCCTCTGTCTATCATCGCTATCCTCCTTTATATAACCTGTCTATCATCGCTATCCTCCTTTATATCACCTGTCTATCATTGCTATCCTCCTTTATATCCTCTATCTATCATCGCTATTCTCCTTTATATCCTCTGTCTATCATCGCTATCCTCCTTTATATAACCTGTCTATCATCGCTATCCTCCTTTATATCCTCTATCTATCATCGCTATTCTCCTTTATATCCTCTGTCTATCATCGCTATTCTCCTTTATATCCTCTGTCTATCATCGCTATCCTCCTTTATATCCTCTGTCTATCATCGTTATACTCCTTTATATCACCTGTCTATCATCGCTATGTACCTTTATATCCTCTGTCTATCATCGCTATGTTCCTTTATATCCTCTGTCTATCATCGCTATCCTCCTTTATATCCTCTATCTATCATCGCTATCCCCCTTTATATCCTGTCTATCATCTCTATCCTCCTTTATATCCTCTATCATCGCTATCCTCCTTTATATCACCTGTCTATCATCGCTATCCTCTTTTATATCCTCTGTCTATCATCGCTATCCTCCTTTATATCACCTGTCTATCATCGCTATCCTCCTTTATATCCTCTATCATCGCTATCCTCCTTTATATCCTCTATCATCGCTATCCTCCTTTATATCCTCTATCATCACTATCCTCCTTTATATCCTCTATCTATCATCTCTATCCTCCTTTATATCCTCTGTCTATCATTGCTATCCTCCTTTATATCACCTGTCTATCATCTCTATCCTCCTTTATATCCTCTGTCTATCATCGCTATCCCCCTTTATATACTCTATCTATCATCGCTATCCCCCTTTATATCCTCTATCTATCATCGCTATCCTCCTTTATATCCTCTGTCTATCATCTCTATCCTCCTTTATATCACCAGTCTATCATCTCTATCGTCCTTTATATCCTCTATCTATCATCTCTATCCTCCTTTATATCCTCTATCTATCATCGTTATCCTCCTTTATATAACCTGTCTATCATCGCTATCCTCCTTTATATCCTCTATCTATCATCTCTATCCTCCTTTATATCCTCTGTCTATCATCGTTATCCCCCTTTATATACTCTATCTATCATCGCTATCCCCCTTTATATCCTTTATCTATCATCGCTATCCTCCTTTATATCCTCTATCATCGCTATCCTCCTTTATATCCTCTGTCTATCATCGCTATCCTCCTTTATATCCTCTATCTATCATCTCTATCCTCCTTTATATCCTCTATCTATCATCGTTATCCTCCTTTATATCCTCTGTCTATCATCGCTATCCTCCTTTATATCCTCTGTCTATCATCTCTATCCTCCTTTATATCACCTGTCTATCATCTCTATCCTCCTTTATATCCTCTGTCTATCATCGCTATCCTCCTTTATATGCTCTGTCTATCATTGCTATCCTCCTTTATATCCTCTATTATCGCTATCCTGCTTTATATCCTCTGTCTATCATCGCTATCCTCCTTTATATCCTCTGTCTATCATCGCTATCCTCCTTTATATCCTCTGTCTATCATCGCTATCCTCCTTTATATCCTCTGTCTATCATCGCTATCCTACTTTATATCCTCTATCATCTCTATCCTCCTTTATATCCTCTGTCTATCATCGCTATCCTCCTTTATATCCTCTATCTATCATCGCTATCCTCCTTTATATCACCTGTCTATCATTGCTATCCTCCTTTATATCCTCTATCTATCATCGCTATTCTCCTTTATATCCTCTGTCTATCATCGCTATCCTCCTTTATATAACCTGTCTATCATCGCTATCCTCCTTTATATCACCTGTCTATCATTGCTATCCTCCTTTATATCCTCTATCTATCATCGCTATTCTCCTTTATATCCTCTGTCTATCATCGCTATCCTCCTTTATATAACCTGTCTATCATCGCTATCCTCCTTTATATCCTCTATCTATCATCGCTATTCTCCTTTATATCCTCTGTCTATCATCGCTATTCTCCTTTATATCCTCTGTCTATCATCGCTATCCTCCTTTATATCCTCTGTCTATCATCGTTATACTCCTTTATATCACCTGTCTATCATCGCTATGTACCTTTATATCCTCTGTCTATCATCGCTATGTTCCTTTATATCCTCTGTCTATCATCGCTATCCTCCTTTATATCCTCTATCTATCATCGCTATCCCCCTTTATATCCTGTCTATCATCTCTATCCTCCTTTATATCCTCTATCATCGCTATCCTCCTTTATATCACCTGTCTATCATCGCTATCCTCTTTTATATCCTCTGTCTATCATCGCTATCCTCCTTTATATCACCTGTCTATCATCGCTATCCTCCTTTATATCCTCTATCATCGCTATCCTCCTTTATATCCTCTATCATCGCTATCCTCCTTTATATCCTCTATCATCACTATCCTCCTTTATATCCTCTATCTATCATCTCTATCCTCCTTTATATCGTCTATCTATCATCGTTATCCTCCTTTATATCCTCTGTCTATCATTGCTATCCTCCTTTATATCACCTGTCTATCATCTCTATCCTCCTTTATATCCTCTGTCTATCATCGCTATCCCCCTTTATATCCTCTATCTATCATCGCTATCCCCCTTTATATCCTCTATCTATCATCGCTATCCTCCTTTATATCCTCTGTCTATCATCTCTATCCTCCTTTATATCACCAGTCTATCATCTCTATCGTCCTTTATATCCTCTATCTATCATCTCTATCCTCCTTTATATCCTCTATCTATCATCGTTATCCTCCTTTATATCCTCTGTCTATCATCGCTATCCTCCTTTATATCCTCTGTCTATCATCGCTATCCTCCTTTATATCCTCTATCTATCATCGCTATCCCCCTTTATATCCTCTATCTATCATCGCTATGCTCCTTTATATCCTCTATCATCACTATCCTCCTTTATATCACCAGTCTATCATCTCTATCGTCCTTTATATCCTCTATCTATCATCTCTATCCTCCTTTATATCCTCTATCTATCATCGTTATCCTCCTTTATATCCTCTATCTATCATCGCTATCCTCCTTTATATCCTCTATCATCTCTATCCTCCTTTATATCACCTGTCTATCATCTCTATCCTCCTTTATATCCTCTGTCTATCATCGCTATCCTCCTTTATATGCTCTGTCTATCATCGCTATTCTCCTTTATATCCTCTGTCTATCATCGCTATCCCCCTTTATATCCTCTATCTATCATCGCTAACCTCCTTTATATCCTCTATCTATCATCGCTATCCTCCTTTATATCCTCTATCTATCATCACTATCCTCCTTTATATCCTCTGTCTATCATCGCTATCCTCCTTTATATCCTCTATCTATCATCGCTATCCCCCTTTATATCCTCTATCTATCATCGCTATGCTCCTTTATATCCTCTATCATCACTATCCTCCTTTATATCCTCTATCTATCATCGCTATCCTCCTTTATATCCTCTGTCTATCATCGCTATCCTCCTTTATATCCTCTGTCTATCATCTCTATCCTCCTTTATATCCTCTGTCTATCATCGCTATCCTCCTTTATATGCTCTGTCTATCATCGCTATCCTCCTTTATATCCTCTATCATCGCTATCCTGCTTTATATCCTCTGTCTATCATCGATATCCTCCTTTATATCCTCTGTCTATCATCGCTATCCTCCTTTATATCCTCTGTCTATCATCGCTATCATCCTTTATATCCTCCATCATCGCTATCCTCCTTTATATCCTCTATCATCGCTATCCTCCTTTATATCCTCTATCATCGCTATTCTCCTTTATATCCTCTGTCTATCATTGCTATCCTCCTTTATATCCTCTATCTATCATCGCTATCCTCCTTTATATCCTCTGTCTATCATCGCTATCATCCTTTATATCCTCCATCATCGCTATCCTCCTTTATATCCTCTATCATCGCTATCCTCCTTTATATCCTCTATCATCGCTATCCTCTTTATATCCTCTGTCTATCTTCGTTATCCCCCTTTATATCCTCTATCTATCATCGCTATCCCCCTTTATATCCTCTATCTATCATCGCTAACCTCCTTTATATCCTCTATCATCACTATCCTCCTTTATATCACCTGTCTATCATCTCTATCCTCCTTTATATCCTCTGTCTATCATCGCTATCCTCCTTTATATGCTCTGTCTATCATCGCTATCCTCCTTTATATCCTCTATCATCGCTATCCTGCTTTATATCCTCTGTCTATCATCGATATCCTCCTTTATATCCTCTGTCTATCATCGCTATCCTCCTTTATATCCTCTGTCTATCATCGCTATCATCCTTTATATCCTCCATCATCGCTATCCTCCTTTATATCCTCTATCATCGCTATCCTCCTTTATATCCTCTATCATCGCTATTCTCCTTTATATCCTCTGTCTATCATCGCTATCCTCCTTTATATCCTCTATCTATCATCGTTATCCTCCTTTATATCCTCCATCATCGCTATCCTCCTTTATATCATCTATCATCGCTATCCTCCTTTATATCCTCTATCATCGCTATTCTCCTTTATATCCTCTGTCTATCATCGCTATCCTCCTTTATATCCTCTATCTATCATCGTTATCCTCCTTTATATCCTCTATCTATCATCGCTATCCTCCTTTATATCCTCTATCATCGCTATCCTCTTTATATCCTCTGTCTATCTTCGTTATCCCCCTTTATATCCTCTATCTATCATCGCTATCCCCCTTTATATCCTCTATCTATCATCGCTAACCTCCTTTATATCCTCTATCATCACTATCCTCCTTTATATCCTCTGTCTATCATCGCTATCCTCCTTTATATCCTCTATCTATCATCGCTATCCCCCTTTATATCCTCTATCTATCATCGCTATGCTCCTTTATATCCTCTATCATCACTATCCTCCTTTATATCCTCTGTCTATCATCGCTATCCTCCTTTATATCCTCTATCTATCATCTCTATCCTCCTTTATATCCTCTATCTATCATCGTTATAATCCTTTATATCCTCTGTCTATCATCGCTATCCTCCTTTATATCCTCTGTCTATCATCTCTATCCTCCTTTATATCACCTGTCTATCATCTCTATCCTCCTTTATATCCTCTGTCTATCATCGCTATCCTCCTTTATATGCTCTGTCTATCATCGCTATCCTCCTTTATATCCTCTATCATCGCTATCCTGCTTTATATCCTCTGTCTATCATCGATACCCTCCTTTATATCCTCTGTCTATCATCGCTATCCTCCTTTATATCCTCTGTCTATCATCGCTATCATCCTTTATATCCTCCATCATCGCTATCCTCCTTTATGTCCTCTATCATCGCTATCCTCCTTTATATCCTCTATGATCTCTATCCTCCTTTATATCCTCTGTCTATCATCGCTATCCTCCTTTATATCCTCTATCTATCATCGCTATCCTCCTTTATATTACCTGTCTATCATCGCTATCCTCCTTTATATCCTCTATCTATCATCGCTATTCTCCTTTATATCCTCTGTCTATCATCGCTATCCTCCTTTATATAACCTGTCTATCATCGCTATTCTCCTTTATATCCTCTGTCTATCATCGCTATCCTTCTTTATATCCTCTGTCTATCATCGCTATCCTCCTTTATATCCTCTGTCTATCATCGCTATCCTCCTTTATATCCTCTGTCTATCATCGCTATCCACCTTTATATCACCTGTCTATCATCTCTATCCTCCTTTATATCCTCTGTCTATCATCTCTATCCTCCTTTATATCCTCTATCTATCATCGCTATCCTCCTTTATATCCTCTATCTATCATCGTTATCCTCCTTTATATCCTCTGTCTATCATCGCTATCCTCCTTTATATCCTCTTTCTATCATCTCTATCCTCCTTTATATCACCTGTCTATCATCTCTATCCTCCTTTATATCCTCTATCTATCATCTCTATCCTCCTTTATATCCTCTATCTATCATCGTTATCCTCCTTTATATCCTCTGTCTATCATCGCTATCCTCCTTTATATCCTCTATCCATCTTCGTTATCCTCCTTTATATCCTCTATCTATCGTCGCTATCCTCCTTTATATCCTCTATCTATCGTCGCTATCCTCCTTTATATCCTCTGTCTATCATCACTATCCTCCTTTATATCCTCTGTCTATCATCGCTATCCTCCTTTATATCCTCTGTCTATCATCGCTATCCTACTTTATATCCTCTATCATTGCTATCCTCCTTTATATCCTCTGTCTATCATCTCTATCCTCCTTTATATCCTCTATCTATCATCGCTATCCTCCTTTATATCCTCTGTCTATCATCGCTATCCTCCTTTATATCCTCTGTCTATCATCGCTATCCTCCTTTATATCCTATATGTATCATCGCTATCCTCCTTTATATCCTCTATCATCGCTATCCTCTTTATATCCTCTGTCTATCATCGTTATCCCCCTTTATATCCTCTATCTATCATCGCTATCCCCCTTTATATCCTCTATCTATCATCGCTATCCTCCTTTATATCCTCTATCATCACTATCTTCCTTTATATCCTCTGTCTATCATCGCTATCCTCCTTTATATCCTCTATCTATCATCTCTATCCTCCTTTATATCCTCTATCTATCATCGTTATCCTCCTTTATATCATCTGTCTATCATCGCTATCCTCCTTTATATCCTCTTTCTATCATCTCTATCCTCCTTTATATCACCAGTCTATCATCTCTATCCTCCTTTATATCCTCTATCTATCATCTCTATCCTCCTTTATATCCTCTATCTATCATCGTTATCCTCCTTTTATATCCTCTGTCTATCATCGCTATCCTCCTTTATATCCTCTGTCTATCATCTCTATCCTCCTTTATATCACCTGTCTATCATCTCTATCCTCCTTTATATCCTCTGTCTATCATCGCTATCCTCCTTTATATGCTCTGTCTATCATTGCTATCCTCCTTTATATCCTCTATTATCGCTATCCTGCTTTATATCCTCTGTCTATCATCGCTATCCTCCTTTATATCCTCTGTCTATCATCGCTATCCTCCTTTGTATCCTCTATCATCGCTATCCTCCTTGATATCCTTTATCATCGCTATCCTCCTTTATATCTTCTGTCTATCATCGCTATCCTCCTTTATATCCTCTGTCTATCATCGCTATCCTCCTTTATACCCTCTGTCTATCATCGCTATCCTCCTTTATATCCTCTGTCTATCATCGCTATCCTCCTTTATATCCTCTGTCTATCATCGCTATCCTCCTTTATATCACCTGTCTATCATCGCTATCCTCCTTTATATCCTCTGTCTATCATCGCTAACCTCCTTTATATCCTCTATCTATCATCGCTATCCTCCTTTATATCCTCTATCTATCATCGCTATTCTCCTTTATATCCTCTGTCTATCATCGCTATCCTCCTTTATATCCTCTATCTATCATCGCTATCCTCCTTTATATCCTCTATCTATCATCGCTATCCCCCTTTATATCCTCTATCTATCATCGCTATGCTCCTTTATATCCTCTATCATCACTATCCTCCTTTATATCCTCTGTCTATCATCGCTATCCCCCTTTATATCCTCTATCATCACTATCCTCCTTTATATCCTCTATCTATCATCGCTATCCTCCTTTATATCCTCTGTCTATCATCGCTATCCTCCTTTATATCCTCTATCTATCATCTCTATCCTCCTTTATATCCTCTATCTATCATCGTTATCCTCCTTTATATCCTCTGTCTATCATCGCTATCCTCCTTTATATCCTCTGTCTATCATCTCTATCCTCCTTTATATCACCTGTCTATCATCTCTATCCTCCTTTATATCCTCTGTCTATCATCGCTATCCTCCTTTATATGCTCTGTCTATCATCGCTATCCTCCTTTATATCCTCTATCATCGCTATCCTGCTTTATATCCTCTGTCTATCATCGATATCCTCCTTTATATCCTCTGTCTATCATCGCTATCCTCCTTTGTATCCTCTGTCTATCATCGCTATCATCCTTTATATCCTCCATCATCGCTATCCTCCTTTATATCCTCTATCATCGCTATCCTCCTTTATATCCTCTATCATCGCTATTCTCCTTTATATCCTCTGTCTATCATCGCTATCCTCCTTTATATCACCTGTCTATCATCGCTATCCTCCTTTATATCCTCTATCTATCATCGCTATTCTCCTTTATATCCTCTGTCTATCATCGCTATCCTCCTTTATATCCTCTATCTATCATCGCTATCCTCCTTTATATCCTCTATCATCGCTATCCTCTTTATATCCTCTGTCTATCTTCGTTATCCCCCTTTATATCCTCTATCTATCATCGCTATCCCCCGTTATATCCTCTATCTATCATCGCTAACCTCCTTTATATCCTCTATCATCACTATCCTCCTTTATATCCTCTGTCTATCATCGCTATCCTCCTTTATATCCTCTATCTATCATCGCTATCCCCCTTTATATTCTCTATCTATCATCGCTATCCTCCTTTATATCCTCTGTCTATCATCGCTATCCCCCTTTATATCCTCTATCATCACTATCCTCCTTTATATCCTCTATCTATCATCGCTATCCTCCTTTATATCCTCTGTCTATCATCGCTATCCTCCTTTATATCCTCTATCTATCATCTCTATCCTCCTTTATATCCTCTATCTATCATCGTTATCCTCCTTTATATCCTCTGTCTATCATCGCTATCCTCCTTTATATCCTCTGTCTATCATCTCTATCCTCCTTTATATCACCTGTCTATCATCTCTATCCTCCTTTATATCCTCTGTCTATCATCGCTATCCTCCTTTATATGCTCTGTCTATCATCGCTATCCTCCTTTATATCCTCTATCATCGCTATCCTGCTTTATATCCTCTGTCTATCATCGATATCCTCCTTTATATCCTCTGTCTATCATCGCTATCCTCCTTTGTATCCTCTGTCTATCATCGCTATCATCCTTTATATCCTCCATCATCGCTATCCTCCTTTATATCCTCTATCATCGCTATCCTCCTTTATATCCTCTATCATCGCTATTCTCCTTTATATCCTCTGTCTATCATCGCTATCCTCCTTTATATCCTCTATCTATCATCGCTATCCTCCTTTATATCCTCTATCATCGCTATCCTCTTTATATCCTCTGTCTATCTTCGTTATCCCCCTTTATATCATCTATCTATCATCGCTATCCCCCTTTATATCCTCTATCTATCATCGCTAACCTCCTTTATATCCTCTATCATCACTATCCTCCTTTATATCCTCTGTCTATCATCGCTATCCTCCTTTATATCCTCTATCTATCATCGCTATCCCCCTTTATATCCTCTATCTATCATCGCTATGCTCCTTTATATCCTCTATCATCACTATCCTCCTTTATATCCTCTGTCTATCATCGCTATCCTCCTTTATATCCTCTATCTATCATCTCTATCCTCCTTTATATCCTCTATCTATCATCGTTATCCTCCTTTATATCCTCTGTCTATCATCGCTATCCTCCTTTATATCCTCTGTCTATCATCTCTATCCTCCTTTATATCACCTGTCTATCATCTCTATCCTCCTTTATATCCTCTGTCTATCATCGCTATCCTCCTTTATATGCTCTGTCTATCATCGCTATTCTCCTTTATATCCTCTGTCTATCATCGCTATCCTCCTTTATATCCTCAATCTATCATCGCTATCCTCCTTTATATCCTCTATCATCGCTATCCTCTTTATATCCTCTGTCTATCTTCGTTATCCCCCTTTATATCCTCTATCTATCATCGCTATCCCCCTTTATATCCTCTATCTATCATCGCTAACCTCCTTTATATCCTCTATCATCACTATCCTCCTTTATATCCTCTGTCTATCATCGCTATCCTCCTTTATATCCTCTGTCTATCATCGCTATCACCCTTTATATCCTCTATCTATCATCGCTATCCTCCTTTATATCCTCTGTCTATCATCGCTATCCTCCTTTATATCCTCTGTCTATCATCGCTATCCTCCTTTATATCCTCTGTCTATCATCGCTATCCTCCTTTATATCCTCTATCATCGCTATCCTCCTTTATATCCTCTATCATCACTATCCTCCTTTATATCCTCTGTCTATCATCGCTATCCTCCTTTATATCCTCTATCTATCATCTCTATCCTCCTTTATATCCTCTATCTATCATCGTTATCCTCCTTTATATCCTCTGTCTATCATCGCTATCCTCCTTTATATCCTCTGTCTATCATCGCTATCCTCCTTTATATCCTCTGTCTATCATCTCTATCCTCCTTTATATCCTCTGTCTATCATCGCTATCCTCCTTTATATGCTCTGTCTATCATCGCTATCCTCCTTTATATCCACTATCATCGCTATCCTGCTTTATATCCTCTGTCTATCATCGATATCCTCCTTTATATCCTCTGTCTATCATCGCTATCCTCCTTTATATCCTCTGTCTATCATCGCTATCATCCTTTATATCCTCCATCATCGCTATCCTCCTTTATATCCTCTATCATCGCTATCCTCCTTTATATCCTCTATCATCGCTATTCTCCTTTATATCCTCTGTCTATCATCGCTATCCTCCTTTATATCCTCTATCTATCATCGCTATCCTCCTTTATATCCTCTATCATCGCTATCCTCTTTATATCCTCTGTCTATCTTCGTTATCCCCCTTTATATCCTCTATCTATCATCGCTATCCCCCTTTATATCCTCTATCTATCATCGCTAACCTCCTTTATATCCTCTATCATCACTATCCTCCTTTATATCCTCTGTCTATCATCGCTATCCTCCTTTATATCCTCTATCTATCATCGCTATCCCCCTTTATATCCTCTATCTATCATCGCTATGCTCCTTTATATCCTCTATCATCACTATCCTCCTTTATATCCTCTGTCTATCATCGCTATCCTCCTTTATATCCTCTATCTATCATCTCTATCCTCCTTTATATCCTCTATCTATCATCGTTATCGTCCTTTATATCCTCTGTCTATCATCGCTATCCTCCTTTATATCCTCTGTCTATCATCGCTATCCTCCTTTATATCCTCTGTCTATCATCGCTATCCTCCTTTATATCCTCTGTCTATCATCTCTATCCTCCTTTATATCACCTGTCTATCATCTCTATCCTCCTTTATATCCTCTGTCTATCATCGCTATCCTCCTTTATATCCTCTGTCTATCATCGCTATCCTGCTTTATATCCTCTGTCTATCATCGATATCCTCCTTTATATCCTCTGTCTATCATCGCTATCCTCCTTTATATCCTCTGTCTATCATCGCTATCCTCCTTTATATCCTCTGTCTATCATCGCTATCATCCTTTATATCCTCCATCATCGCTATCCTCCTTTATATCCTCTATCATCGCTATCCTCCTTTATATCCTCTATCATCGCTATTCTCCTTTATATCCTCTGTCTATCATCGCTATCCTCCTTTATATCCTCTGTCTATCATCGCTATCCTCCTTTATATCCTCTATCTATCATCGTTATCCTCCTTTATATCCTCTATCTATCATCGCTATCCTCCTTTATATCCTCTATCATCGCTATCCTCTTTATATCATCTGTCTATCTTCGTTATCCCCCTTTATATCCTCTATCTATCATCGCTATCCCCCTTTATATCCTCTGTCATCACTATCCTCCTTTATATCCTCTGTCTATCATCGCTATCCTCCTTTATATCCTCTATCTATCATCGCTATCCCCCTTTATATCCTCTATCTATCATCGCTATGCTCCTTTATATCCTCTATCATCACTATCCTCCTTTATATCCTCTGTCTATCATCGCTATCCTCCTTTATATCCTCTATCTATCATCTCTATCCTCCTTTATATCCTCTATCTATCATCGTTATCCTCCTTTATATCCTCTGTCTATCATCGCTATCCTCCTTTATATCCTCTGTCTATCATCTCTATCCTCCTTTATATCACCTGTCTATCATCTCTATCCTCCTTTATATCCTCTGTCTATCATCGCTATCCTCCTTTATATGCTCTGTCTATCATCGCTATCCTCCTTTATATCCTCTATCATCGCTATCCTGCTTTATATCCTCTGTCTATCATCGATACCCTCCTTTATATCCTCTGTCTATCATCGCTATCCTCCTTTATATCCTCTGTCTATCATCGCTATCATCCTTTATATCCTCCATCATCGCTATCCTCCTTTATGTCCTCTATCATCGCTATCCTCCTTTATATCCTCTATGATCTCTATCCTCCTTTATATCCTCTGTCTATCATCGCTATCCTCCTTTATATCCTCTATCTATCATCGCTATCCTCCTTTATATTACCTGTCTATCATCGCTATCCTCCTTTATATCCTCTATCTATCATCGCTATTCTCCTTTATGTCCTCTGTCTATCATCGCTATCCTCCTTTATATAACCTGTCTATCATCGCTATCCTCCTTTATATCCTCTATCTATCATCGCTATTCTCCTTTATATCCTCTGTCTATCATCGCCATCCTCCTTTATATCCTCTATCTATCATCGCTATCCTCCTTTATATCCTCTGTCTATCATCGCTATCCTCCTTTATATCCTCTGTCTATCATCGCTATCATCCTTTATATCCTCCATCATCGCTATCCTCCTTTATATCCTCTATCATCGCTATCCTCCTTTATATCCTCTATCATCGCTATTCTCCTTTATATCCTCTGTCTATCATCGCTATCCTCCTTTATATCCTCTGTCTATCATCGCTATCCTCCTTTATATCCTCTATCTATCATCGCTATCCTCCTTTATATCCTCTGTCTATCATCGCTATCCTCCTTTATATCCTCTGTCTATCATCGCTATCCTCCTTTATATCCTCTATCTATCATCGTTATCCTCCTTTATATCCTCTATCTATCATCGCTATCCTCCTTTATATCCTCTATCATCGCTATCCTCTTTATATCATCTGTCTATCTTCGTTATCCCCCTTTATATCCTCTATCTATCATCGCTATGCTCCTTTATATCCTCTATCATCACTATCCTCCTTTATATCCTCTGTCTATCATCGTATCCTCCTTTATATCCTCTATCTATCATCTCTATCCTCCTTTATATCCTCTATCTATCATCGTTATCGTCCTTTATATCCTCTGTCTATCATCGCTATCCTCCTTTATATCCTCTGCCTATCATCGCTATCCTCCTTTATATCCTCTGTCTATCATCGCTATCCTCCTTTATATCCTCTGTCTATCATCTCTATCCTCCTTTATATCACCTGTCTATCATCTCTATCCTCCTTTATATCCTCTGTCTATCATCGCTATCCTCCTTTATATCCTCTGTCTATCATCGCTATCCTGCTTTATATCCTCTGTCTATCATCGATATCCTCCTTTATATCCTCTGTCTATCATCGCTATCCTCCTTTATATCCTCTGTCTATCATCGCTATCATCCTTTATATCCTCCATCATCGCTATCCTCCTTTATATCCTCTATCATCGCTATCCTCCTTTATATCCTCTATCATCGCTATTCTCCTTTATATCCTCTGTCTATCATCGCTATCCTCCTTTATATCCTCTGTCTATCATCGCTATCCTCCTTTATATCCTCTATCTATCATCGTTATCCTCCTTTATATCCTCTATCTATCATCGCTATCCTCCTTTATATCCTCTATCATCGCTATCCTCTTTATATCATCTGTCTATCTTCGTTATCCCCCTTTATATCCTCTATCTATCATCACTATCCCCCTTTATATCCTCTGTCATCACTATCCTCCTTTATATCCTCTGTCTATCATCGCTATCCTCCTTTATATCCTCTATCTATCATCGCTATCCCCCTTTATATCCTCTATCTATCATCGCTATGCTCCTTTATATCCTCTATCATCACTATCCTCCTTTATATCCTCTGTCTATCATCGCTATCCTCCTTTATATCCTCTATCTATCATCTCTATCCTCCTTTATATCCTCTATCTATCATCGTTATCCTCCTTTATATCCTCTGTCTATCATCGCTATCCTCCTTTATATCCTCTGTCTATCATCTCTATCCTCCTTTATATCACCTGTCTATCATCTCTATCCTCCTTTATATCCTCTGTCTATCATCGCTATCCTCCTTTATATGCTCTGTCTATCATCGCTATCCTCCTTTATATCCTCTATCATCGCTATCCTGCTTTATATCCTCTGTCTATCATCGATACCCTCCTTTATATCCTCTGTCTATCATCGCTATCCTCCTTTATATCCTCTGTCTATCATCGCTATCCTACTTTATATCCTCTGTCTATCATCGCTATCCTCCTTTATGTCCTCTATCATCGCTATCCTCCTTTATATCCTCTATGATCTCTATCCTCCTTTATATCCTCTGTCTATCATCGCTATCCTCCTTTATATCCTCTATCTATCATCGCTATCCTCCTTTATATTACCTGTCTATCATCGCTATCCTCCTTTATATCCTCTATCTATCATCGCTATTCTCCTTTATGTCCTCTGTCTATCATCGCTATCCTCCTTTATATAACCTGTCTATCATCGCTATCCTCCTTTATATCCTCTATCTATCATCGCTATTCTCCTTTATATCCTCTGTCTATCATCGCCATCCTCCTTTATATCCTCTATCTATCATCGCTATCCTCTTTATATCCTCTGTCTATCATCGTTATCCCCCTTTATATCCTCTATCTATCATCGCTATCCTCCTTTAAATCCTCTATCTATCATCGCTATCCTCCTTTATATCCTCTATCATCACTATCCTCCTTTATATCCTCTGTCTATCATCGCCATCCTTCTTTATATCCTCTATCTATCATCGCTATCCTCCTTTATATCCTCTGTCTATCATCGCTATCCTCCTTTATATCCTCTGTCTATCATCGCTATCCTCCTTTATATCCTCTGTCTATCATCGCTATCCACCTTTATATCACCTGTCTATCATCTCTATCCTCCTTTATATCCTCTGTCTATCATCTCTATCCTCCTTTATATCCTCTATCTATCATCGCTATCCTCCTTTATATCCTCTATCTATCATCGCTATCCTCCTTTATATCCTCTATCTATCATCGTTATCCTCCTTTATATCCTCTGTCTATCATCGCTATCCTCCTTTATATCCTCTTTCTATCATCTCTATCCTCCTTTATATCACCTGTCTATCATCTCTATCCTCCTTTGTATCCTCTATCTATCATCTCTATCCTCCTTTAAATCACCTGTCTATCATTGCTATCCTCCTTTATATCCTCTGTCTATCATCGCTATCCACCTTTATATCACCTGTCTATCATCGCTATCCTCCTTTATATCCTCTGTCTATCATCGCTATCCACCTTTATATCACCTGTCTATCATCTCTATCCTCCTTTATATCCTCTGTCTATCATCTCTATCCTCCTTTATATCCTCTATCTATCATCGCTATCCTCCTTTATATCCTCTATCTATCATCGCTATCCTCCTTTATATCCTCTATCTATCATCGTTATCCTCCTTTATATCCTCTGTCTATCATCGCTATCCTCCTTTATATCCTCTTTCTATCATCTCTATCCTCCTTTATATCACCTGTCTATCATCTCTATCCTCCTTTGTATCCTCTATCTATCATCTCTATCCTCCTTTATATCCTCTATCTATCATCGTTATCCTCCTTTATATCCTCTGTCTATCATCGCTATCCTCCTTTATATCCTCTATCCATCATCGTTATCCTCCTTTATATCCTCTATCTATCGTTGCTATCCTCCTTTATATCCTCTATCTATCGTCGCTATCCTCCTTTATATCCTCTGTCTATCATCACTATCCTCCTTTATATCCTCTGTCTATCATCGCTATCCTCCTTTATATCCTCTGTCTATCATCGCTATCCTACTTTATATCCTCTATCATTGCTATCCTCCTTTATATCCTCTGTCTATCATCTCTATCCTCCTTTATATCCTCTATCTATCATCGCTATCCTCCTTTATATCCTCTGTCTATCATCGCTATCCTCCTTTATATCCTCTGTCTATCATCGCTATCCTCCTTTATATCCTCTGTCTATCATCGCTATCCTCCTTTATATCCTCTATAATTGTTATCCTCCTTTATATCCTCTGTCTATCATCTCTATCCTCCTTTATATCCTCTATCTATCATCGCTATCCTCCTTTATATCCTCTGTCTATCATCGCTATCCTCCTTTATATCCTCTATCTATCATCGCTATCCTCCTTTATATCCTCTGTCTATCATCGCTATCCTCCTTTATATCCTCTGTCTATCATCGCTATCCTCCTTTATACCCTCTGTCTATCATCGCTATCCTCCTTTATATCCTCTGTCTATCATCGCTATCCTCCTTTATATCACCTGTCTATCATCGCTATCCACCTTTATATCACCTGTCTATCATCTCTATCCTCCTTTATATCCTCTGTCTATCATCGCTATCCTCCTTTATATCCTCTGTCTATCATCGCTATCCTCCTTTATATCCTCTGTCTATCATCGCTATCCTCCTTTATATCCTCTATTTATCATCGCTATCCTCCTTTATATCCTCTGTCTATCATCGCTATCCTCCTTTATATCCTCTGTCTATGACCGCTATCCTACTTTATACTGTCTGTCCAACATCAAACTCCTCCTTTATACACTGTGTAAAGCATCGGTATTCTCATTTATTACCCTACTACATACTTGGGAGCATCTTGGAGGGTATTAATAGATATTCAGTGGTGGATTATAACCGTAACTCAGGGGCAGACCATTAACCTACATTTAGTTGCCGGGTATAAACCTCGGGGTGTGGAGGGTAAGAAACCTGAATTCAGGAGAAGAATAAAAACCTATATTCAGGAGCCTGGTATACTCCAGTATTCAGGGCGGAGGTATAAACCTGTATTAAAGGACAGAGTATACACCGGTACCCAGAGTATGGAGAAGTCAAGGTAGGAGGCAGGAGTAAGAGTTTGTTGCACAGTTATTTGTAGTTAGCAGAACTAATAAATGGAGATTTAAGATAACGTGATAAATTCACTGCCTTGCTCAGACCTTCCAATAGGGGTTATCCAGAGATTTCCCATCTCTCTCCCAGCGCTATTCATGGTTTATTTATGAGGGGCTAATTAGTTTGTATCATGGTCACACGTATGGTCTCTAGAGCTAAAGTATAATGAGATGTTTACTTCATGTTAATGTTTCTTTAATTGGACTTAAAAGAGATGAATCACAGACACCTCGCGAGAGCTGATCCTCGGAGGATTTCTGTTTCACAAGCTGCAATACATATACTTTATTTAAAGGCCCAGACCAAGCAATGACATGTTTCTACTGTATTATTATTTGTGCCATCAGCAACCATCCCTCTCAAACATACTGTGTGCATCATCTTTACCTACTATTAACCTGAATAGATCTGACATTAAAGGTAAACACAGTCAAGGATTTTAAGCATGCGTGGGATAGACACAAGGCTATCCTAGCTATAAGACAGGGAACGGGGGACTAATAAAAGTACTCCAAAAAAAAAAATTGGGCAGACTAGATGGACCGAATGGTTCTTATCTGCCGACACATTCTATGTTTCTATGTTTCTATGACATTAACTCCTCCTACTTCTCATTCCACGCATACAGCTGTATGATCGGCTACCTGAATAGATCTGACATTAACTCCTCCTCCTTCTCATTCCACGCATACAGCTATATGATCGGCTACCTGAATAGATCTGAAATTAACTCCTCCTACTTCTCATTCCACGCATACAGCTGTATGATCAGCTACCTGAATAGATCTGACATTAACTCCTCCTACTTCTCATTCCACGCATACAGCTGTATGATCGGCTACCTGAATAGATCTGACATTAACTCCTCCTACTTCTCATTCCAGACATACAGCTGAATGATCGGCTACCTGAATAGATCTGACATTAACTCCTCCTACTTCTCATTCCACGCATACAGCTGTATGATCGGCTACCTGAATAGATCTGACATTAACTCCTCCTACTTCTCATTCCACGCATACAGCTGTATGATCGGCTACCTGAATAGATCTGACATTAACTCCTACTACTTCTCATTCCACGCATACAGCTATATGATCGGCTACCTGAATAGATCTGACATTAACTCCTCCCACTTCTCATTCCACGCATACAGCTGTATGATCGGCTACCTGAATAGATCTGATATTAACTCCTCCTACTTCTCATTCCAGGCATACAACTATATGATCGGCTACCTGAATAGATCTGACATTAACTCCTCCTACTTCTCATTCCACGCATACAGCTGTACAGTATGATCGGCTACCTGAATAGATCTGACATTAACTCCTCCTACTTCTCATTCCACGCATACAGCTGTATGATCGGCTACCTGAATAGATCTGACAGTAACTCCTCCTACTTCTCATTCCACGCATACAGCTGTATGATCGGCTACCTGAATAGATCTGACATTAACTCCTCCTACTTCTCATTCCACGCATACAGCTGTATGATCGGCTACCTGAATAGATCTGACAGTAACTCCTCCTACTTCTCATTCCACGCATACAGCTGTATGATCGGCTACCTGAATAGATCTGACATTAACTCCTCCTACTTCTCATTCCACGCATACAGCTGTATGATCGGCTACCTGAATAGATCTGACATTAACTCCTCCTACTTCTCATTCCACGCATACAGCTGTATGATCGGCTACCTGAATAGATCTGACATTAACTCCTCCTACTTCTCATTCCACGCATACAGCTGTATGATCGGCTACCTGAATAGATCTGATATTAACTCCTCCTACTTCTCATTCCAAGCATACAACTATATGATCGGCTACCTGAATAGATCTGACATTAACTCCTCCTACTTCTCATTCCACGCATACAGCTGTACAGTATGATCGGCTACCTGAATAGATCTGACATTAACTCCTCCTACTTCTCATTCCACGCATACAGCTGTATGATCGGCTACCTGAATAGATCTGACAGTAACTCCTCCTACTTCTCATTCCACGCATACAGCTGTATGATCGGCTACCTGAATAGATCTGACATTAACTCCTCCTACTTCTCATTCCACGCATACAGCTGTATGATCGGCTACCTGAATAGATCTGATATTAACTCCTCCTACTTCTCATTCCAAGCATACAACTATATGATCGGCTACCTGAATAGATCTGACATTAACTCCTCCTACTTCTCATTCCACGCATACAGCTGTACAGTATGATCGGCTACCTGAATAGATCTGACATTAACTCCTCCTACTTCTCATTCCACGCATACAGCTGTATGATCGGCTACCTGAATAGATCTGACATTAACTCCTCCTACTTCTCATTCCACGCATACAGCTGTATGATCGGCTACCTGAATAGATCTGACATTAACTCCTCCTACTTCTCATTCCACGCATACAGCTGTATGATCGGCTACCTGAATAGATCTGACATTAACTCCTCCTAATTCTCATTCGAAAACATACAGCTGTATGATCAGCTACCTGAATAGATCTGACATTAACTCCTCCTACTTCTCATTCCACGCATACAGCTGTATGATCGGCTACCTGAATAGATCTGACATTAACTCCTCCTACTTCTCATTCCACGCATACAGCTGTATGATCGGCTACCTGAATAGATCTGACATTAACTCCTCCTACTTCTCATTCCACGCATACAGCTGTATGATCGGCTACCTGAATAGATCTGACATTAACTCCTCCTACTTCTCATTCCACGCATACAGCTGTATGATCGGCTACCTGAATAGATCTGACATTAACTCCTCCTACTTCTCATTCCACGCATACAGCTGTATGATCGGCTACCTGAATAGATCTGATATTAACTCCTCCTACTTCTCATTCCAAGCATACAACTATATGATCGGCTACCTGAATAGATCTGACATTAACTCCTCCTACTTCTCATTCCACGCATACAGCTGTACAGTATGATCGGCTACCTGAATAGATCTGACATTAACTCCTCCTACTTCTCATTCCACGCATACAGCTGTATGATCGGCTACCTGAATAGATCTGACAGTAACTCCTCCTACTTCTCATTCCACGCATACAGCTGTATGATCGGCTACCTGAATAGATCTGACATTAACTCCTCCTACTTCTCATTCCACGCATACAGCTGTATGATCGGCTACCTGAATAGATCTGACAGTAACTCCTCCTACTTCTCATTCCACGCATACAGCTGTATGATCGGCTACCTGAATAGATCTGACATTAACTCCTCCTACTTCTCATTCCACGCATACAGCTGTATGATCGGCTACCTGAATAGATCTGACATTAACTCCTCCTAATTCTCATTCGAAAACATACAGCTGTATGATCAGCTACCTGAATAGATCTGACATTAACTCCTCCTACTTCTCATTCCACGCATACAGCTGTATGATCGGCTACCTGAATAGATCTGACATTAACTCCTCCTACTTCTCATTCCACGCATACAGCTGTATGATCGGCTACCTGAATAGATCTGACAGTAACTCCTCCTACTTCTCATTCCACGCATACAGCTGTATGATCGGCTACCTGAATAGATCTGACATTAACTCCTCCTACTTCTCATTCCACGCATACAGCTGTATGATCGGCTACCTGAATAGATCTGACATTAACTCCTCCTAATTCTCATTCGAAAACATACAGCTGTATGATCAGCTACCTGAATAGATCTGACATTAACTCCTCCTACTTCTCATTCCACGCATACAGCTGTATGATCGGCTACCTGAATAGATCTGACATTAACTCCTCCTACTTCTCATTCCACGCATACAGCTGTATGATCGGCTACCTGAATAGATCTGACATTAACTCCTCCTACATCTCATTCCATGCATAATGTAGCCTGTTCCCTCAGGCTACTTTATTTTTAAAGGGATCAGTGGCACTTGGGTATCTACTGGGGGGCTTTAATATATTAATGTATGGGGATGCAGGAGTTGCATCAATCCTTGACCCCAGGGGGTTCACGGAATTTATCTTGTATGGGGATAGCCAGTGCCTAATCCTGGGGGCAGGTTTTTTATTCATGAGTTATGGTGCACTTCCTAATCCCATGGCCCCCCAGGGACATAATATTTATTTTTCTAGGGGTGTTTTGCTCACACTCCCAGTCCTCTGGTAGAGGGCCTCAGGATATATACATATATATATATATATATATATATACATATTAATATAGAGCAGTGCTAGGAACAGCTAAGATACTACATAGAACCTCACACTCCCAGACCTCTGGTACAGTAGCCGAGGATATATATATATATATTGTGACCGACAGCAAGGAATTGTGCTGGAAGGAGTCTATATATCTCCCCAGATTTTGCACAGCTCCTACTTTATGTAATTAGCCCCAGGGAAATGTGTTATGTTACACTTTAATATAGCACTTTATGTGTGGGCCCTGGGGTGGAGCACTTGGAGAGTAGGGTGGGCCAGTGCTCCACTTCACATTTCATTTGTTGATTGGAACCGACAGGTGAGAAGCCCAGTGTTCCAATCCCAATTTACCTCACCTGAACAGGCTTGCTGATTACAGGTGCTGTTAAATACTCCCCTGCCAGAGGAGGGAGAGACTGTGTTTTGATTTCGGTGAATGGAAGCAGGGAGCTGAAAACACTGAAGTAAGGTTTTGATTTAACATTATGTTGGGAAATGGACAAGCCATCCAACCCAGTTAGCTTAACATTTTTGTTTAGTTAGTGCTTAGAAGAGCAAGGATTTTATTTTATATTTTGTTTAAACAACCTGTTATACCTTGCTGTGCATCTTTAAACCGCAATAAAAGAAAGAAAGTCTTTTTACCTCATCCAGCGTGTGAAGTGTCTCTGAAGCCTGAAAGACTGTGTGTAACCCCCAAATCCCAGGACAAGGTACCAAAGGACAAGAGTACTTTTGTCACATATGGTGGAGGATGCGGGCAACACACGGCAAAGTCTGTTAGTTTGGAGAAAGAGACTGCTGGGAAAATGGAGGATGTCCTGAAAGCTTTGCTCCAGTCCACTGCTGTACAGCAAGAGACAAACAGAAGGGTTGTGGAGACTAATGCAATACAGCAAGAGAGCATTTCAACACTACAGCAACTTGTACTTGCTCAAAAGGAAAATACAGATGCTTTATTTAAGCAAGTTGAAGCAGCACAGGCAGCAGCTCATAAGTTGCTCAGAGAAGAGCAGCGAGATGCCACGTGTGCCATACTGCAGGAGTTCCAAAGTTTATCACAAAGGCTGGCAAGGGATGCCACAGAATCACCACAATGTCCAAAGGTGATCAGAGTGAGTCACTACTTGCAAAAGATGGTACCCACAGATGATGTAGAGGCCTACCTGGTGGCATTTGAGCGAACCGCTGAGCGAGAAGGTTGGCCTGCAGTTGAATGGGCAAGTCTGCTAGCACCATTTCTTACTGGTGAGTCCCAGAAAGCATACTATGATCTGGAACCAGCTGAAGCCAGTGACTACAAGAAGCTGAAAGCGGAAATACTGGCACGCCTGGGGGTGACAACAGCCGTCCATGCCCAGAGATTTCATTCGTGGACTTACAGCCTGGATAAAACGGTTCGTTCACAGATGTTTGACTTGATACACCTTGCCAGAAAATGGTTGCAGCCAGAGATCAACTCACCCAGCCGCATTGTGGAGACACTGGTGATGGAAAGATTCCTGAGAGGATTACCTATTGGACTCCGTCGGTGGGTCAGTCAGAGCAATCCCCAAACAGCAGACCAATTGGTTGAATTGGTTGAAAGGTACATAGCAGCGGGAGAACTGCTTCAACCTCCTGGCCAAGAGAGACCCAAGAATCTGAGAACCTACAGCCCCAGTAAACCCGGTAAGACTGTTCCAGGAAAAAGGGGGTCTTTTGATGAGAGAACAGGGTTTTCTTACCCAAGGGACATTGTTAAAAGGGAAAAAGACTTTGGGAGGTGGGAAGAGCCTACAAAGGAATCAAAAAGTACTTATGGTATAAAATGCTTTAAATGCAGAAACTTTGGGCATATGGCAAAAGACTGTCCTGAAAATGTTGAACCAATGGAGTGTAATGTTGGTAATAATTGGGAAGGAATTGCACTTTATTCACAGGTTGTATGTTCTGCAAAGAAAGGTGGTTATTTGAATAGACTCCCAGGGTGTACCGTGAATGTGGAAGGGAAAAATATCCATGCATTGCTAGATTCAGGGAGTATGGTTACCCTTCTAGACCAATCCTTCTTACGTGATACTCATGTTGTTAACCCTGAAAATGTTGAAATTGCGTGTGTGCATGGGGATATACATAACTACCCTACTGCTGATATACTAGTTAAGACCCAGTGTGGTTCTGTAAACTGCAGAGTGGGGCTGGTACCCAAGCTGGCACATGAGATGATTATTGGAAGGGATTTTCCCCATTTTCTAGCCCTATGGGCCTGTTTTGAAAACCCGTCAGGTGAACAGAATGTTGAATTTCCTTTTGCAGACACTCTAGCAGATGACAGATCTCATGATGAGGGGCCTAACTATATGCAGCGTTCCCTTATAAAAACATTAGTTGGTGAAAACCCAGAACAGACTAATGCGGGACCTTCTAGAAGCTCTGAACCAGAAATAGAGTTAATTGATTTAGAGGTTAGGCCTGGTAACTTCAGAAGTGCACAGTGGTCTGACCCAACATTATCGGTAGCTAGGAATAATATTTCTATAAGGAATGGATCCCCTGTCAATCCAGGAATTTCTCTTGCTTACCCTTATTTTGAAGTGGATAATGATCTGTTGTACAGAGTTGAGAAAAAGGAGTCTGTTATTACAAAGCAGCTGTTAGTACCTCGAGCCTATTGGCACACTGTGTTAAAACTTGCATATAGTCATGTTTTGGGTGGCCACCTAGGGGTTGACAAAACAAGAGAGCGAGTGTTGAGGAGATTTTATTGGCCTGGAGTAGTCGCAGCAATCATAAATTACTGTTCGTCATGCCCTGAATGTCAGGTTACAGCACCTTTTACGGCTTACCGTAGCCCTTTAGTACCCTTGCCTGTTATTGAAGTGCCTTTTGAACGTATTGCTATGGATTTTGTGGGTCCTCTGGTAAAATCCACTAGGGGGCATCAGTATATATTAGTAGTACTAGACTATGCTACCCGTTACCCTGAGGCAATTCCTATGCGTACAACCTCAGCAAAGTCCATTGCTAAAGAGTTGATGATGATGTTTAGCCGGGTTGGGATTCCCAAAGAGATCCTTACAGATCAGGGTACACCATTCATGTCTAAGGTAACAAAGGAACTCTGCAAGCTCCTTCACATTAAACACCTCAAAACCTGTTTATCACCCACAAACTGATGGTTTGGTTGAGCGATTTAATAAGACTTTAAAAACTATGCTGCGCAAAGTAACAGATAAGGATGGAAAAAACTGGGACTTTCTATTACCCTATTTAATGTTTGCCATACGAGAAGTACCCCAAGCTTCTACCGGTTTCTCACCTTTTGAATTATTATATGGTAGACACCCCAGGGGGTTACTTGACATAGCAAAGGAAACTTGGGAACAAGAAGCTACCCCACATCGCAGTGTAATAGAACATATAACTGAGATGCAAGACCGTATTGAGGCCGTTATGCCAATAGTCAAAGAACATATGCAAAAGGCTCAGCAAAATCAGCAGAATAGCTACAATAAAAATGCTAGAATTCGAGTGTTTCAACCTGGAGACAGAGTGTTAGTCCTGATCCCCACAGTAGAGAACAAATTCCTGGCAACTTGGCATGGGCCATATGAGATTATTGAAAGAGTGGGGGAGGTAAATTACAAAGTAAGGCAACCAGGTAGACGAAAGGAAGTGCAATTATACCATGTCAATTTATTAAAACCATGGAAAGAAAGGGAAGTTCTAGTTACTACAGAGACTTCAACCTTCCCTGATGGGTGTAATATTGACCCAGAAGTAAATATCTCCGAGACCCTGTCCATACACCAGACAAGGGAAGTTAAGGAGTTTATTAGATTAAATAAAGAAGTATTGTCCCCGGAAGGACTAGTGTGATCAAACATGATATTCTGACCGAACCAGGGAAAAGGGTCAATCTCAAACCATATAGAATACCCGAGGCTCGCAGAGAAGCTATCAGAGCAGAGATTAAGAAAATGTTAGATCTTGGAGTAATTGAGGAATCACAAAGCGACTGGAGCAGTCCAATTGTGCTGGTACCAAAACCTGATAATACAGTACGGTTTTGTAATGATTATCGTAAACTGAATGCTATTTCTAAATTCGATGCATACCCCATGCCTAGAGTTGATGAGCTAGTGGAAAGACTTGGAAGAGCTCGGTACCTTACTACACTAGACTTAACCAAGGGTTATTGGCAAGTACCACTCACAGAGCGAGCGAAAGAAAAGACAGCATTTTCTACTCCTGATGGCCTATTTCAGTAGAGTTTTGGTTTGCATGGTGCTTCTGCCACATTCCAAAGAATGATGGACAGGATACTAAAGCCACATGTGCGCTATGCAGCGGCATACTTGGATGATGTTGTAGTACACAGTGAGGATTGGGAATCTCACCTTCCAAAAGTACAGGCTGTCCTAAACTCAATACAAAATGCTGGTCTAACCGCTAACCCCAATAAGTGTACGATTGGCCTAGAGGAAGCAAAATATTTGGGCTACTCTATTGGTAGGGGACTAGTGAAGCCTCAGGTTGCTAAAATTGAAGCAATCAGAAATTGGCCGAGACCTCTGACTAAGAAACAGGTGAGAACATTTCTTGGCCTCATTGGATATTACAGGAGGTTTATACCCAATTTTGCTACAATTGGAAGCCCGTTAACTGACCTTACTAAAGCTAGGGCTCCAGTAGTGGTAAAATGGTCCCCAGAGACTGAACAAGCGTTCAGAAATCTTAAAGGAGCCATTTGTGCCCAACCAGTGCTGGTAACACCTGACTTTTCTAAAGAATTTATCTTACAGACAGATGCATCTGATGTAGGGCTTGGTGCTGTTCTCTCTCAGGAAATTAAGGGTGAGGAGCACCCCATATTTTATTTAAGCAGGAAGCTTACTCCCCAAGAACGAAACTATTCCATTGTTGAAAAGGAGTGTCTGGCTATAAAATGGGCTGTAGACACACTTAAATACTACCTTTTGGGAAGAAGGTTCCGATTAGTGACAGACCATGCACCCCTTACTTGGATGAGCCAGAACAGGGAGAAAAACAGTAGAGTGACCCGTTGGTTCCTTGGCTTGCAACCCTATAATTTTTCCATCGAGCATAGGGCGGGGTGTAAACAGGGGAATGCTGATGGTCTTTCACGGATGTACTCGCTAATGTCCGTGGTGGCTCGACCTTATGGGTCTGAGCTGGGGGGGAGGATGTGTGACCGACGGCAAGGAATTGTGCTGGAAGGAGTCTATATATCTCCCCAGATTTTGCACAGCTCCTACTTTATGTAATTAGCCCCAGGGAAATGTGTTATGTTACACTTTAATATAGCACTTTATGTGTGGGCCCTGGGGTGGAGCACTTGGAGAGTAGGGTGGGCCAGTGCTCCACTTCACATTTCATTTGTTGATTGGAACCTACAGGTGAGAAGCCCAGTGTTCCAATCCCAATTTACCTCACCTGAACAGGCTTGCTGATTACAGGTGCTGTTAAATACTCCCCTGCCAGAGGAGGGAGAGACTGTGTTTTGATTTCGGTGAATGGAAGCAGGGAGCTGAAAACACTGAAGTAAGGTTTTGATTTAACATTATGTTGGGAAATGGACAAGCCATCCAACCCAGTTAGCTTAACATTTTTGTTTAGTTAGTGCTCAGAAGAGCAAGGATTTTATTTTATATTTTGTTTAAACAACCTGTTATACCTTGCTGTGCATCTTTAAACCGCAATAAAAGAAAGCAAGTCTTTTTACCTCATCCAGCGTGTGAAGTGTCTCTGAAGCCTGAAAGACTGTGTGTAACCCCCAAATCCCAGGACAAGGTACCAAAGGACAAGAGTACTTTTGTCACAATATATATATATATATATATATATATATATAGAGCAGTGATAGGAACAGCTAAGATACTGCACAGAACCTCACACTCCCAGACCTCTGGTACAGGACCCGATATATATCTATATATATATTAATATAGAGCAGTGATAGGAACAGCTAAGATACTGCACAGAACCTCACACTCCCAGACCTCTGGTACAGGACCCGATATATATCTATATATATATTAATATAGAGCAGTGATAGGAACAGCTAAGATACGGCACAGAACCTCACACTCCCAGACCTCTGGTACAGGACCCGATATATATCTATATATATATATTAATATAGGGCAGTGATAGGAACAGCTAAGATACGGCACAGAACATCACACTCCCAGACCTCTGGTACAGGACCCGATATATATATATATATATATATATATATATATTAATATAGAGCAGTGCTGGGAACAGCTAAGATAATGCACAGAACCTCACACTCCCAGACCTCAGGTACAGGACCCAAGGATATATATATTAATATAGAGCAGTGCGAGGAACAGCTAAGATACTGCACAGAACCTCACACAATGCTGTGTAATAGACCTGCTCTGTATCTATCACAAGGTGACAGCCGGTAATGATATCTTCAGAGCTGCCTCACTGTCCCACGTGGAGCTTCCCTCACACCCCAGCAGTCACACACAGTGACCATGCTGTGTAATAGACCTGCTCTGTATCTATCACAAGGTGACAGCCGGTAATGATATCTTCAGAGCTGCCTCACTGTCCCACGTGGAGCTTCCCTCACACAACAGCAGTCACACACAGTGACCATGCTGTGTTATAGCCCTGCTCTGTATCTATCACAAGGTGACAGCCGGTAATGATATCTTCAGAGCTGCCTCACTGTCCCACGTGGAGCTTCCCTCACACCCCAGCAGTCACACACAGTGACCATGCTGTGTAATAGACCTGCTCTGTATCTATCACAAGGTGACAGCCGGTAATGATATCTTCAGAGCTGCCTCACTGTCCCACGTGGAGCTTCCCTCACACCCCAGCAGTCGTACACAGTGACCATGCTGTGTAATAGACCTGCTCTGTATATATCACAAGGTGACAGCCGGTAATGATATCTTCAGAGCTGCCTCACTGTCCCACGTGGAGCTTCCCTCACACCCCAGCAGTCGTACACAGTGACCATGCTGTGTAATAGACCTGCTCTGTATCTATCACAAGGTGACAGCCAGTAAGGATATCTTCAGAGCTGCCTCACTGTCCCACGTGGAGCTTCCCTCACACCCCAGCAGTCACACACAGGGACCATGCTGTGTAATAGACCTGCTCTGTATCTATAACAAGGTGACAGCCGGTAATGAAATCTTCAGAGCTGCCTCACTGTCCCACGTGGAGCTTCCCTCACACAACAGCAGTCACACACAGTGACCATGCTGTGTTATAGCCCTGCTCTGTATCTATCACAAGGTGACAGCCGGTAATGATATCTTCAGAGCTGCCTCACTGTCCCACGTGGAGCTTCCCTCACACCCCAGCAGTCACACACAGTGACCATGCTGTGTAATAGACCTGCTCTGTATCTATCACAAGGTGACAGCCGGTAATGATATCTTCAGAGCTGCCTCACTGTCCCACGTGGAGCTTCCCTCACACCCCAGCAGTCACACACAGTGACCATGCTGTGTAATAGACCTGCTCTGTATCTATCACAAGGTGACAGCCG